>JAUTXW010002587.1:0-456224 GCA_030620095.1 Kuschelorhynchus macadamiae
CAAAATATGAAAAATAACTTAACATAATTAAACAAATTGGGTGAACAATGGTATTCAGTCACCGTTATTGAATCCATTTTAAACAAAAAAATTAATAAAAATCACTTTAGAAATTTTCTTCACGACTTATTAAAGAAAACGAAATAGTCCATAACTTATATTGGTAAACCAGTTGAGAAAGTAGCCGCAACTTTACGTAAAACAATATTAAAATTTCATTTAAAACCAAGAACAATTTAGAAAATACATAAAAACAACAAAGAAAAACTCCAAAAAAGATCATATGTCCGGGGTATACATATTAAACTGTGGGTCAGTGCCCAAAAGTTTATACAGGTAGAAGTTTTAGACAAAGGATTCAAGAACATAAAAGAAGTTTACTAAAACAAAACCGATTCCACATACGCCCCACGTTTATTAGAAAATAAATATATTTAATGATAAATTTAAGATTTTGCACACTATAAACAAAAGCAAAAAATTAACCTTGGAAATCAATAAAATTAAAACACCCAGTATATCGTAAATAACCAAATATAGACAAGTAGTTCCACTTCTGTTGAATTTACTACGTACTCTGGGTTTTCCAATGCTTTAAATTCCCAGACCAGTATTGTAAAAATAGGTCAGTAATTGTATACACAATATTTTATTTCTTCAATTAAAAAGTGCAATATACAAAAAATATACATTGTACAATAATTGAGAAAAAGTCAAAGTTGGCTAAAAAAAACAAAGCAAAAAACATGTCAGATTACAAAAAATCTTGTAAAAGGCCAACAATTCTTTCCTAAAAGTAATGAGCTTGACTTTATTTTTTTAAAATAGGAACACTGCGGGTCTTACGAATAGCATCATCAAGTGCATTATAAAATTTACAGCATATAAAGTGCCTTACTGAAAAAAAAGACCTACGATGACTATCGAGCAACAGAAGGTCTTTAGACTTGTATTGTAATTGTGGGATGGTCTATTTGACTGAAGTAGCAATTTATTTTTGAATGCATAAAGACATACTTCCAGAATGTACTGGTCAAAAACCGTTAAAATTAACACACATTCAGCGAAAGACAAGTTAATTAAATATGTAAAAACACTACACAAGTAAAACTTACATTTTTTAAGAATATTATTAGAAACCCCATCAGGACCAATTAGAACTGAATCTTCAACCTATTTATCAAAGCTAAAACCTCTGGTTCAGACTGAGGAGAGGAAAACTGAGGATGAGCAACAGTACATTCGAATTTAAAAATTCATAGTCAATATCGCCATGGGAATTTGATATTATAAACAGTTTATTAAAATTCTCGGCAACTTCTCCACTACCTATTTGTTCATCTCCTTTAAAAAACTTACTTTTTTAAGTTAATATTTTCTAGACATACCCTACTACACTCAGCTCAATTAGTGGGTATTAAGAGACTTCAACATCGTAGAGAAAACGTATTGGTTCCTATTTTTACATAAAAAAACCTCATGGACAAATCGATTGTGACAATTTGTGGAAGTAAAATTTGTATTGAACACTACAGAAGAAACTAGAATTATTTCATATTGTATTTCATAGAATAACATATAGATCTCAACATTTCTCAGACAGACTAATGAAGAATTATAATGATACATTTATGACTTTTTTTAATTTATACTGTTACAACTTTTTTGTTTTTAAGAATAAAATTAAATGTAGACAGTAGTGTTAGTGTCTCATATATTGTATTGCATTGCAATTGCAAACAAATTTGTAATTATTGTTTTGTACTTATTTGCCAATGACAAACATATATATATATATATATATATATATATATATATATATATATATATATATATATATATATATATATATATATATATAATGTTTTAAAAAGACTCATTTCATTCCCAAATGGAATCGGATCCTGGTCTGACGCACCCCTTGGGAACAGTAGGATATTTTAAAGATCATTTTGAACTTACCTGACCGTTTCTCATCTCTACAGATAATTTTAATTTCTTCACAGCCTTATCGGTAATTATTGGTGCTCTGAGTAGCAGCCTCGACAAGACAATGCGACGAGAAGACGACTGAATAAAACTGCACAACAATACAACACTGGCTCCAACGCCTACAACAGGGATCCTTGCAAAACCCGAATTGTTAGTAATAGAAAAGAATATCTATTGTCAACATACTTTACAAAGATTTAGCATTGTGGATAGTGCAGTCCGAGAAAATGTGTCTGACGGTAAAATATTGTTTAAAATTAATAATTAAAATTCATACAGACATACAGTCTAATTAAAATTATATCAAGATTACATCACTCAGATTTTCATAAAATTAAGCCACACTAAACTCAAATTATATACAAGTACATATTATGTTATTTAAGACTCTAGATTACACATTGCTATTTAATAAATCTTTAACATTATAGGGGCATAGATCCACCAACAGTGTTTTAATTCTTCTTTAAATTGATTTACTGGTAAGAAATAAAGTTGGCACAGAGAGTATGGTTAAAGAACTTTACAAATAGTGTAATATAACTCTTGTGCGTAAGTGCTAAACGATCTTGAGGGATAAGTAAATCGCTGCTGTGCCTTGTAAGATATTCATGTTGTGGACTAACAGTTGCAGCAGTGTTCAGTTGTGATTTATGTAGACTAGACACTGCTGAATATAGAGGGCCAGTGTTAAAATATGAAATTGTTTAAACAAAGGCTTACAGCTGCCTGTTGGCTTTTTTTTGCCTAGTATTCTTAATGCCGCCTTTTGCATAACAAACGCCCTCATCTAATCTGTGGAATGCCCCCAGAAGGCCATAAGAAATTTTCGAATCAAACAGCCCCACAGCTCACAGTCAAAGGCCTTCAAGAGGTCACAGAATATGGCTGTTACAGTTTCCCCCTCTCGAACGCCCCCACTATGTATTGCATCAGCTCAGCTATTGCATGTGAGGTGGATAGATTTTTCCTAAAATCATACTGAGATTTGGACAGCAGGTTATTAACCTCTAGGAACTTTAAAATTCTGTTATTTATTGCAGCTTCAATAGGTTTTGAGAGAACAGGAATGATAGAGACAGGTAGGTAATTACGTTAAGAACAAACCCTTACAATAATCAGAAAAAAATAGATAATTCCACGTTCTAACACAATAATTTAGTCAAATCTATTCTAAACTAATTTTTAAACTATTAGAAATTGTACTTTAAGTCTCATACATTGAAAAAATGTACATGTAGATTTAGCATTTATAGTACCATACAAAGCAGTAAATCTAAAACTAAGTGTAATTTAAAATAATAAAATTTAAGAGACACTAAGATAGATTAGTCTTATTTCTATGATATGGAATATAAAATTCTATAGTCTGTGCCTTTATCCTAAACTACACTATTTTAAAATTCAATTTTGTAAAAATCTATAGTTAACCTAACATAATCTAACCTAATTCTATACTAAAATTCTACCATTATAATCAAAGTACTCTGTAAGGGCACATAGATACTAAATTATATTTAATAGACCATTTGAACTGATTATCTGGTAGATTTTTAATTTCCACTGGCAGATTATTGTACAATTTTATCGATATACTTATTAAAGTGTTCTGTGTTAAGCTCAGTCCGCGATTAGGTAAGATGATGAAGGATTTATGTCTGGTTTCATAAAGGTGTACAGAATCACGTGTATCAAACCTGTGTAAATTTAATCTGGCATATAAAGAAAAGTTGGTTTACGAAATACATAAAGGTGACTGCCCAAAATATGCGATCTTTGCGTGCTTTAAGAAAATTTTTATTTGATAGTAATGTATTCATGAATTATTGCCGGAAATACCATTGTTTATACAAATCAACAATTAACTTGGCAAAAAAGACATATTTTTCACAAAAATTTGTAAAATCTCACAATAAACAAAAGGAATTTGACAAATTGTTAACGACTTAACGGTAGAACTAATACTACTTTGGATTACAATATTAATGCAGACCGACTCAACTCCTTTTATTGCACTATAGCTGAAAAATTAGCCAAAAATATCTCTAAAAAAAATGTGATTCACATGAATATCTTTAAAGTACTGTAATAAATGACACCTTCTATATCCTACCAACTAATCCAGAAGAACTGATTGAAGTTTTTAAAGATCTTAGAAATCTCAAAGCCTCGGGTTGGGATAATATTTCTGTTAGGGTGCTACTAAGGCTTCCTTATCAGACTTTGATCGTGTTTGCTGAAGCCATTAATTGCTCACTTATATGCGGAGAGTGGTGAAATTGATGATTTTGGCCAATTTCCTTGCTCCCCACCTTATTTAAAGCTATAGAGAAACTTTCTCTGTAATATAAAACACAGTATTCTTAACACACAACAATTTGAATTTCAATCACAATTGTCCACAGCCATATTCTCTTTTTAAACCTATACAAAGTCTAAATGACGCTATATTTCTTTTTTTGAAACTTTATACAAATGTCTAAATAACCGAGAGGTTGGTGCTGCGGTGTTTTGTGTTCTATCTAAGGCATTTGACTGTGTGGATCATAGAATACCGCTCAGCAAGCTTGAAGTATATGAATTTAGGGGGAAAGCTTATGCCTGGTTTAGTTCCTACTTGGCTGATCGGTGTCCAATTGTAACTTTTAAAAATTACTAGTCTGGCAAATTAAATATTGCCACAGGGGTCTGTTTTGGGACCATTGCTTTTTTGTTATATGTTAATGATCTGCCACGTATTAACATACAAGGATTGTTTACCATGTTTGCCAATGACACAACTGTTTTATGGCACCACCTTGATCCAAACAGTTGGAGCATGTTGTTAAGAGGGACTTGGAAATAATAAAAGACTGGTTAACTCAATTTTTTTTACACTGAACATAACAAAGACCAACATTATTTCATTTAAATATTCAATTAGTGATGTTAGCATGGATGACCAACCAATAGACAATTTACATGTTAACAAGTTTTTGGGTCTTTGTCAATTTGGAGAAACATATTTTGAATGTGAATTGCAAGACTGCAAGGGGTTGCTATGCACCAAGAATTGTCTCTCGCGAGCTAGATTTATCAGTGGCAAAAATTGTATCACATTTGCGCAATAGCTTGTGTTTCTGGGGAAGCTGCCCTAACTATGTATTTAATTCCACCTTTATTATACAGAAAAGAGGAATTTGATACTTATCTAAAGCCAGGACCCATATTTCTTGTAGGCCTCTGTTTAAATCCTTTATTATTTTGACCCTCAAGTGCTTATTGATTCTTGAAACGGTGTGTTGAATTCATAAGAAATTTGGTTCGGAAATCCTAACTGAAAATGCATATCCCACAGAGTTACTTATGTAGAGTTTCTGAAGATATAGATGGCAAAGATTTTGGAACTAAAGTGTTGTCTTCCGTAGATCCATTCCACCAATGGTAGGTTGAAGTCTCCAAAAATGAAGAACTTGTATTGTTCGTCTTATCTTTTAAGTGACTTTTTCTATACATATTGCATGTTATCACTAGACTTATTAGTTTTTAAGCTCTTTTTCTCTTAAATTTTATTTACAATTCTTTACTTTTAAGTTAGTATTTTACATTATAGGTATACAATGAAGGAGCAAACATGGTCATATCTATTTATATATTTTGTGCTGATACATCTATATTTACTAGTTAGGTATATGTTTGTTCTAATATATCTTTTATCCTTTTTATTTAGCTTTGTCAATGATGCTTTTTTTTAGACAATTAAGTTTTTTTGAGTTTGAGTTTATAGTAAGCACTGGTAAATGAAAAGTGCTGGAAGTGTCATAATGTTCAATTTTTTAAAATAAATGAGAGTCTGGATTTAATGCGAAAGACTGCTTTTTGCTGCTTAAAAATTATAGAGGAATCTGTGGAGTTTCCCCAAAACAAAGTACCATAAAGCAACTGACTCTGAAACAATCCCATATAAGCCATTCGCAACACTTCCTCTGATGAATATTTTGACATTTTCCTGATTAGAAACGTTTTACTAACAAGTTTAGCTGATAGGTATTCCACATGTCTTTTAAAACTAAGCACCGCGTCCAGGTACAGTCCTAAGAATTTAGTTTCTTTCTGATGGATAGGGGACCTTAAGAAAAATGACATGGTCACAGTTTTTTCATTGTTCAACATCAGTGAATTGGTATTAAACCAATCTTCTGCAAGATAAAAGCCTTCATTCACTATATGTAAAGAAGATGATGCATTTACATAGGAGCTATAAATGGTGGTATCATCCGTATATTGAATTGTTTGCAATAATTTAAGGTGATAAGGCAAATCACTTTAATATAATATAAAGAGCAGTTGACCCAAAACTCAACCAATTTTAACTTGAAATACAGATGACTTTACTCCATGGTACTGTACTTGTTGGCAACGTCCAGATAAATAGGATTTGATAAAATGATATGCGTTTCCCCGGATTCCATAAAATTGTAGCTTACTCAACAGAATTTCATGACAGACACGGTCGAAAGCCTTTGATAGGTCACAGAAAGTAGCAGTTAATTATCTGGGCTTTTTCAACTACTGGTAGTTGGCCAGGCATTTTTTTATTAAAAACATTATTATGATTTTGACAACTTGACAACAAAAGTCTTTTTGAAATTTTCTGGTGGCACCGAAAATCCTACTTACACAAGCATAAATTAGGTATACCACTTAAGATACTTAAATGCAAAAACAGGACACTCAATATCCATTAGACTTAAGGAACATGAACGATGTATAAAAAAGAAATTAACTATTCAATTTCCTAAAGGTGAACAGCAGCATAACAATAGCCATTTTATAAAATAAATGTAAAAAAACCCAAGTTCCAGGATTTTATAAACAAAAAACTATATAATCTATTGAAATTTTTAAACATAAAATAGATATAAAATCTCGCTTGAATTCATTCAGTGTTCAGATCTCATGGAGTAAAGATCCCTGGAAGATGTCTCGTACAATGGAAGGCGAAACGTTGGATAGTAATTCCAATTTGACACGGATCCCAAGAACCATGATTTATTAGAGTTTAAAAGGACGTAGCAGATGCACGCATCGAACAAGTGGCCCTTCTGAAACGTACGGTACAGGGAACTAGCAGGAAAAGCAGGTAAAAAAGGATACACAATGATAAAACGATTTCATGTCCAAAATTAACATAATACATAAATATCACAAAATTACACAGAACCTACTTGAACAAGGACAGACAGAAAATATCACAAAACCAATCCGCTTAACTGCATTTTTAGCTGCAAAAATGCTGAGTTTAAAATTGTCATACTCTGGGAAGTGACAATTGTAGTTGCATAGTAGCCTGTCAACAAATGCGCTAAGTCCATAATTTGTAGGTGGTATCTTTCTAAAAACAGTTAAGATTGTCTCATTCTCCTAATAGGAACCAAAAATGAGACCGACTCAGAGCAATATTTCACAGTCAATCCCTCCATTGAGCAATTGGTGTAGAAAAATAAGAAGTGCCTTCTTTCTTCGAAACTCTAGGGTTTGCAGGCCACAAAGAAGAGCTCTTGTATGATATGTAAGACCTTGATATGGAAAATTAAATTTATATAAGAGGTATTTTGCAAATTTATTTTGTACTTTTTCGATTCTATTAATGTGACACTGATATGAAGAACTCCATATTGCAGAACAGTATTCCAAAACGCTCCAAACCAATGAGTTATAAAGACACCCAATTGCTCTGGTATCAGTCACATGCTTTGTATGTCGTTTTATAAGGAATTGCAGCAATCCAAAACCCTTAAGTGCAATGTTAACAATCTGCAGATGAAAAGTTAAATTTTCATCAAAAATAATACCCAGATCGTTGCAAGAAGTAACAACTTCAAAGATGAACAGCATCTATGAGGTAGGTATGGGATTAATACGTTTATGGAAATAAAGCACTTTTACACTTTACACACACTAAATTTAATGATATGCTAGTTGACAGACAGTTTGAATTTTCTTTAGTACAGATCCCTAAACTAAATTATTTATTATTTATTTATACAGATCGCCAAATACAAATGTCTCGCTATTTATCTTAAGACTGGAAACGCTTTTGGCCCAACTTCCTGGTGGTTCTAATCTTATTCTGGCTGGTGATTTGAATATAAATTATTTGGACAAAGCACATGTTAGCACTATGATAATTTCAAATTTATTAAATTCGTTCAATCTACAAATGCACGTGAATAAACCTACTCGATTAACTAGCCATTCAGCTACTTTAATATAATACTTTTCTTAATGGAATGTAATTGATCCATTGACACGTTTCCATAATATTTTATCAGACAAGTTTAACGTTTCTTTTCCTATGAGAACCTTAAAAAGAAAAAAATACAGAAAACCCTGTGAAAAAGTCATCTAAAAACATGCGCTCCCTGCCCAGCCTTCGCAAATATCTGCTACACAGTAATGTTTTTATGAGGTATTGTGGTAGATATAGAAGTATTTATAGAAAGGTTATTAAAGTGGCAAAACAGTTACATTATCGTGAACGTTTGGCCCAGTCCAGTAATAAACAAAAAGCGAGTTGGAGTATTGTTAATGATATAAGTGGTAGAAATAAAGTAAAGTATCACAGATAACAAGCGTGACTGCTAGTCAATTCAATTCATTTTATTGTTCAATAGCAAAAAATGCTATGGATTATCTGCATAACTCTTCGATAAGTGACTTTCAGAAATAAAAAACAAAAAATCGGCTGGATGTGACAGTATTTCTGTGAAAATTTTCCAAGGACTTCCTGAAATAGTTTTGGTAATTTTGGTGCACGCAATAAATTTTTCATTCTCTTCAGGTCATTTTCCCTCATGTTTAAAGGTCGCCACAGTTCTTCCGCTTTTTAAGGGCGGTGATCCTGAAACACCCTCGAATTTCAGACCAATATCGCTTCTTCCAACACTTTCAAAAATTATTGAAAAACTTGTCAAAAAACGTATCACCAGTTTCTTGAGTGCCCATAACATAATATTAAATACCCAATTTGGATTTCAAGCTGAAAAATATACTAAGGATGCTATTTTTTCTATATTGCAGGAATTGTATCTTCGACTTAATGATGGGGAGGTTGCAGCGGCAGTATTCTGCGATCTGACCAAAGCTTTTAATTGTGTAGACCACAGAATACTTCTTAGCAAACTTGAAATTTATGGTTTTAGAGGCACAGTGTTAAAGTGGTTAAAGTCTTATTTGTCAGATCGTCATCAATCGGTGACATTTAATAATGAGAGATCCTCAAAATTATCAATAAGTTCTGAAGTACCTCAAGGTTTCGTCCTTGGACCTCTACTGTTTCTCATATATATAAACGATTTAGCAAATTTAGATATATCTGGATCCTTTACAATGTTTGCCGATGATGCTACTGTTTTGTGGCATGTCAAGTCTCCTGATCTGTTGCAAAACAGTATTACTTGCGATCTTCTAAAACTTAAAAACTGGTGTGATGCTAATTATCTTACCCTTAATATATCTAAGACAAATATTGTAAGTTTTAAGTGTCAGTTGGAGTTGGAGGATGTGGTAACGAATGACGAGTAAATACGCTGTGTAAAATATAATAAGTTCTTGGGTTTCTTTGTTGACGAAAAATTAAAATTTCACATTCAAATTCAAATTCAAAATATGCTTTATTGTGCGAAATACAAAGTACTTGTTGACAAAGCTCTGACAAAAATCATAAATTAAATTGCCTAATAAATAAAACATACCTACAATAAAAAACAAAAAATGGTCAAAATAATATAATGTAACTACACATAATTTAAGATATAGCTAAACACTAAAAGTTTGAGGACGTAACACATATTTAAAATATCATTAGTTTATGTCCAATTATCATTAAAATAATCTAGCAAACTATAATAGGCTTTTTCCTTAAGTCGTGCTGAAACTAACTTTTTAAACACTTTTAATGTGGGTGACAATTTTATACTATTTGGCAGGTGGTTGAAAATTTTTATGCTTTCATAAATTAGTGAATTCTTAGTAAGAGTGCTTCGGGGAATTGGTACTTGTACATTATTAACCAGTCTAGTATTGTAATTACTAGATCCAGATAAACTAATAATATGATGGTATTTTTTAAATATAAGACATACTGTTTCCAATATAAAAATACAGGGAAGAGTCAAAATTTTCAATTTTACAAATAATGGTCTACATGATTCTCTTGTATTTACCTGGCAAATATACCTTATTGCTCTTTTTTGCAGGACAAAAGTAGAATTAAAAAGGTACCGGCTACAAAAGCCCCAAAAAGCAATACCATAACGCAGATGACTCTCTACAAGGGAGAAATAAACAGATCTAGCAACAGACAGTCCCAGTTCATTCGAGACAACCCTTACAGCATAACACCCACTTGCAATTTTTTTGTTGAGTGCCACAAAATGGTTTTGAAACTTTAGCCTGTCATCGATCATAATGCCTAGGAATTTATTTACTCGTCTATTTTCTAATTCATAACCATCCAAATTTAAACCAGAAAACAAAAACACCCATACTGTACGTTCGAAAATTATTTAAGTTAGTGGAACTATATATTCTACCATACCTGAATTTTTTCCCTTTTTCTTTAAATAAACCAACTCTTAGTAAGACAGACTCATGGTCGGACAATCCCGAAGGAATAACTGATGACTCCCATTTAATTTCAGAAATAAAGTTCAAACAGAAATAATCCATTAAACTACAAGAGTGGGACGAAATTCTTGTTGGCTGCTGTACTACCATTGAAAAGTTAAATGACAAAAATAAGTTTTTTAAATTTTGAGTTTCATTTGAATCCGCCATGTAATTGATGTTAAAATCTCCACAAAGAATTATTCTGGAATTGATCTGAATACTGGAAACAAGCATTTCAAGTGATTCCAAAAACTCCTCAATGCTACCATTAGGCGGCCGATATATACAAATTAAGAAAACATTATAAGTCTTACTATATACAACACAAAATTCAACCTTTCCTTCAACAATCAGGAAATCATATTCATTTACAGTGATAATAGTAAAATTTTGCAAAAAAGTATCTTTGAATAAGATCATTGTACCACCATGACCCATCTTCTCCCGCGAATAACTAGCTACAACAGAATAACTGGGAATGAAACAGGGTTCTCCGGGTTTAAGCCAATGCTCAGTGAGCAGCAGTACATCGGGAGATCCAAGAGACTCTACAAAGACAGTAAACTCATCCATTTTATTTCTTAGACACTGAATATTAAGTAGTAAGAGTGATACAAAACTGTCGTTATTTATAAAAAATTTAAAGGCTCCCTTTCACAAGTAGCAGTTTTATCTGTAATTCTATCAAACCCCATATGAGTATCATCTAGGTTGGTCCACTGAATCAGTGTGGTTACAACAAATTTAAGGTTCGTTGTTATATTAGAACCAAAATTATGGATGCAGGTGCCAATAAATGTTGCTAACTTAGCAAGACCCTTGCCATTGAGATAATATCCGGAGGCACAAAAATCTCTATATGAAAATTTATTACAAATGTTTAAAAAGTCTATATTATTAGAAAACCGTTTTAATCTTTCAGCGACAAAAGAAAGCTTCCTATTTACATCAATCAAACCATTGAAGTGACTGGTCATATTACTATAAAAAGGTAAACTACATAATACTAAATTAGTTCTAAAACACTTATTAGCTAACAAAGTTATATCACTTATTCTAATTTGGACGTCACTAACACCTGCCAGGACAACTACATAATCATCATCAAATAAGTCCTGAATGTAATAGTCACAAGTATAAACTAAATCTCTAAATTTTACAAATGGTTTACATACTAGCTGAATATCAAAATTACCCAACTTTTTTGACAAAAAACTATAGAGAGCTCTTCCAAAACTGTCTGTCAAAACAATAATTCTATTTCGCGATTTATTACATTTAACAGGTGAATTCTCTACTGATATTGTTTTAGCCATCTCACTGCTCTCTGGAACACTGGAACTGGCAACTTCGGAGACTAAATTTACTGTTTCTTCATCATCGACTACTTGTAATTCATTGCAAATATTTTTTTGGAAAATGTCATTCTGGAGTTTTTCTATCTCAGTTGATAACATATCATTATCAGCTGTAATCACTTCAATTGATGTAATCATATTTCGATTTATGCAGTTTAATTCTGCTATATCCATTTTTAATTTGTTAATTGTGCCTTCTTTTTCCTCAATTTCAGCATTGTTTATTTTATTTATAAAGTGTTCCGTTTGTGCCACTGCATTTACTGTCTTAGATGTAGTTTGTGTCGATCCTTCTGAAAAAATCTTAATATTCTTTTGACTGTGGCTTTCTCTCGTACTTGTGACGTTCGTTTGAGATGCAACAGATTTATAACACAACTTTGGTTTTTGACTTTGAATTTTATTTTCCAATTTGTCAATCGTTAATCTTTGGTTCTCAATCTCATATTCAGAAGTTTTTCCTCATTTGTTGTTGCCACATCAGCAAATGAAGCCGATACCCTTTTGATTCTTTTAATAAATCTATTTTTATTTTCCAATTCCGAAGAAAGTTCCTTAATTTGCTGTCTTAACTCACTAATTTCATTATTATCTTGATTTGCTGCCTCAGAGCATTCCTGTGAGCACCAGACATGGTTTCCATATAGTGGGGTATGACTGCTTACTCTTTCTAAACAACTTGGATGAAAGAGTTTATGACACTGAACACATCCAGGTTTTTAACTTCTTTATTGTTACAACATCCGAATCTATTCATTTTGACTAATTTAGCTAAGCTAAGCAAAATAATAAAAACAAAAGCAAAATAAATTCAGACACAGCAAGCAGTGAGATGTAACTACCTACTCAATTCAGCAGCACACCACCACTACCAGCATGCAAAGTAAACAATTAAAATAAGATAAAAGAAAAATAAAATAAAATAAAAATAAAAAGCTGAACCAGCTACACTAAGTTTTCAAATAGCCCTGGTATTTAACACCTTCAAGCAAATGAATATTATATGCTTATCAGGTCAATGTACCTTTAATTAAAATAAAGTCATGATAGAAAAGATTGTCACAAAACAAAAAATTTCAGCATAATAATAGAGCACTAATAATTCCAAACAAGAACTATTTATTCCAAATAAGCACTATTTATTCCAATAAAGCACTAAATATTCTTTATTTTATTTTAAATCACAGCCACTTTTACCTAAATAGTTTGTAGACACATTTTTTTTTGTTGTTGGTGTAGATAAGCAGAACAATGCTATCATAATAAAGGTATGCGATTTCTTTACTCTTGCTTAGAAATTAAAAATATTATAATAAAGTTTTTCACGTTCATCGCGTATAACAATGATTGCGTTTGAAAACCACATATTCAAAATAATAGGATATACAACATGTTTCACAACTGTCCAGAGGATGCTTCGCATTAAGAGTTATAGCTCGTGAAATGGATCTACTAACAGCTAGAAATGTTTACTTTGCTCTGATAGAATCTCATTTGCGATATGGTATATGTTTCTGGGGATCTTGTCCAGGTTATTTATTTAACATAATTTTTCTTTTGCAGAAAAGAGCATTGCGATTCATTTTACAAGTGAAACCAAGCGTCTCTTGTAGACCATTATTTATTCAAAATAAATTACTGACACAAGTATATTTATTCTCGAGACAGCCAGTCTGATTTTTCAAAAATTTAGAGAGAAAATTCAAACCACACCAGCTTACATGACTCGCAATACCCATATAACCTCAGTTAATAATTCGGTATATTAATATAATGGGAAAAAAATTTTTAATCACCTTCCGAAGGCTATAAGAAAAATTTACTCTTTTTGAAAATTTAAAAAGGAAGTTAAAAGTATTTTATTGAGTCGACCTTACTATTTACTGACAGAATATTTTAATGATTCATTTTAATAGTCTGTTTTTCTATGTTGTTTTTAATAAGCTTAATATTTGAATCTCATTCTGAGATCTTATTTTATACATATCTTTTTTTTGTACTGGTTTTTATTATATGCTAAACTAATTTTTATTTAATGACTTTTTAGTGTATTTGTAAAGATTGTCCGGTGTTTTAGTGTATTTGTGAAGAATGCCAGTGAATGGATCGATTGTTATAGTCGTATATCTCTAAATAATTAATTTATTTATAATAATAATAATAATAATAATAAACATCCTTTATTGCCAGCTAAATCACAAAGGACAAGGCAACGTCACACAAGAAAGTATATATGTTGCATAACAACATTAATATATAATACATATTTTAAATAGACATTCAATGATCAAACAAACAGATAATAAAATATGATTTTGACAAAACATTTTAAAATTAAATTAATGAATAAATAAATAACATTTTAAAAATTGAAGGAATAAAAACATTTCGACTTAGCATATTGTATCACAGATCTTCTGAAAATTTTGACACTATTTAAGCTTTTTATGTGTTTTGATAGTGATCGATATGCACTAACGGCCATGTAATATGGGCCATTTCTATAAAATGAGGAGCTATGTGCAGGCACGCTCAGTTCATTGCGTTCTCTAGTTACAATGTCCATGTTGTGGGCATAGAGGTCACGGTTTTGAGTAAAGAGCTCAGGTTGTTTTCTGACAAGCATTACCAAAGATAGATAATATAAGGATGGTACGGTCAAAATGTCTAACTCCTTAAAATGTTCTCTGCAAGATGTTCTCGGTGGTAAACCAAGAATACATCTAATTATTCTTTTTTGAATGATGAAGATTCTATTGGCATCCTTGGAGGAGCCCCAAAAGCAGATTCCATAGGACATAACTGACTGAATATGGGCAAAATAATATTCACGAATAGGCTTAAGAGATATGATGAGTCTTAATCTACGGATCATAGCACATGTACTACTCAATCTTGAGGCCAGAGACTCAATGTGAGCTCCCAGGCCAAGCACTGATCTGGGTCCACTCCCAAAAACCGCACTGAGTCAGACATTGAGATAGATTTTTGTTTAAGTCTGACAAGTAATGATTCCTGGGTACTCCTCTTGGCAAAAGTCAAGAGACCAGTTTTGTCAGCATTAAGCTTCAAAGAATTTCCCTCGCACCATTCAGCCATGGACTTTGCCACATGTGAACATCCACTCGACAAACCATCCAAACAACTATCAGCCACTAAAACAGATGTATCATCTGCATATTGGCAAACAATCCCCCCACTAAATCCATCGAATAGGTCATTCACATACAATATAAATAAAAGTGGCCCCAGAATGGAGCCCTGAGGTACACCCATTTTGAGCTTAACAGTATCTGAGTAATAATTTGTTCCATTTTGTGTGATGCACACTGTTTGGGTTCTTTCATCGAAGTATGAGTTTATTAGATTTGCACATGTCCCACGAATCCCATAACAATGCAGTTTTCTCAATAACTGCTTGTGATCCAGAGTATCAAAGGCTTTAGAGAGGTCAAAATAGATACCTGCTACCCTGTGGTTTTTATCAACATTTTCATAGATGTATATTAAGGCATGAAAAATTGCCAATTCAGTAGACTTTGTTAGTCTAAATCCAAACTGCCTGTCACTTACTTATGTGATTTTGGTTACAAAATAATAAAAGTCTGTTGTAAATTGATCTCTCAAAAACCTTTGAAATGGAAGGCAAGAGTGAGATGGGGCGATAGTTTGAACTCCTTTGTTTATCTCCTTTTTTGTGGATAGGTACTAGCTTAGCTTTTTTTAGTGCATTAGGAAACTTACCAGAAACAAAACATTCATTTATTATATGCGCAACTGGGCAAGATATTAAATCTGCTACATGTTTAAGTGTATAAACTGGAATTTCATCCAGACCTGAGGAGTATTTATTTGGAAGATCTATAATGATTCCACGGATTTCCACATGACCCACTGATCGTAGAAATATTGTCGGATAAAAATTATTTAAATTTGGTTGCATTAAGTTTGAATTTAAAACTGGCAAATTAAACTGAGAAGAAAAGGTATTCGAGATCTGATATGGGTCTTCAATCAGCTCACCATCAATTGTTTTTAATGTAATATTTGAGACAGAATTTGTTTTATTTGTTTCGGTATTAAAGATTTTCCACATAGTTTTAGATTTATTTTTAGAATTTAGTATTTTATTGTCATTTAGAGTTTTCTTATCAGTCAGAAATGTATTTACGATATTTAGTTCTCTCCGTTTATATAAATTGATAAATGATGTTCACTCCTTGTAATTTGATAAGTAACATAAAGATCCTTAATATAGCTTGAATAGTTCTTTATGTCAGCACTCACCCAGTCTGTTTTATCCCTAAGCCTGCTGGAGCACATAGGAAATGAGATATTAAAATAATAAAATAATATATTGGAAAAGCAGTCGTATTTCTCATCCACACCCTCTTGCTGATAAACTTCCTGCCAAGATTCATTATGTAGACATGTTCTAAATCTAGATATATTACCCTCTGTAAAAAACCTTCTTTTTGTATATGATAAGCTTTGCATTTCTCGAATATTGATATTCAGAATTTGACTATTATGATCAGAAATAGGGGTATAACAGGTATCAAAAGAGATGCCATCTATAGGCAAATTGCTAAATATATTGTCAATTTGAGACTCGGTTGTGACTGTTACCCTTGTCATCCCAACTCCATGAGGTTCCAGCCAATAGCTCGCCATTAATTCAACTATTGTTATCGACATAGGATTATGCGTAGAAAAATCAACATTGAAGTCTCCTCCAATTACTAAATAACTATTTGGACTGTACAGTTCCTCTAACAAATCACATAAAATGAAAATAAAAATATCAAAGTCACCTGATGGTGATCTATAAAGACAAATAAATAAATACAACTTATCAAATTTCATTTCAGCTACACAAAATTCACAATGTGTTTGAATTGATTTAGTTATTGTGTTTCTACAGTCTATAATTAATTATGCTTTGCAAAAATTGCCGTACCTCCTCCTCTAGAGTCTGTTCTGGATGAGTAACTTGCTAGTGTGTAGTTTTCAAAATATACTGATGATATCTGATCCTTTGGCATCCAATGTTCTGACACCATAAACAAATTTGGGCTCTCGACTGATAGCAAAACAGAGACTGATAACATTTTGTTATTTAGGCTTCCTGCATTTTGATGAAGCAATTTTAATGCTTTGGTGTCTATTTGAGAATTTGTTTCAAATTTTCTCATGGCATTAGGTACCACTGCTAAAGCTTCCTTGTTTCTTACTGATGCTGTGCCACTGAATGTTGTTTTTGCCCTAAAAAATTTCGTCCCAGAGAAAAATTGAAACGTTGAAAAGCAACTCCTTTGGGCCAAAAGTTCTCGGCATAGACAATATCCTTCAGGTCTATTGGTAGTCCAATCATGAAACAGTTTTGTGTTGCATTGGCTTTTTTCACCTGGCAGAGCTTAATATCTACATCATCGGACTGGCAATTTGTATTTTTTACAATGTAGGTTCTGATTATTTCAGGTGTAACATGCATGTTTATTTTTGATAAGAATAACCAAAGCTTCTTATTTTCATTGGTAAGTTGGGTAGATATAAATTCACTTTCGTTAGTTTTGGTTCCGATTTTTCTCTCTGTACGGTTTTTCTTTAGATGTTCTTTCCACCTATTTAGATTGTAATTTTTTATTTTAAGTTCTGCTTTGTCAATGAGATTTTCATCTTTTGATATTAAAGCTATATTTGACTTTGACTTTGAAATGTTAAGATGCAGATAATTAGTGTGACACCATTTGACGAGTCTTTCAATGTCAGACTGCAGTGTATTAGAGTCAGAGGAAGGAAATTTTAAGTCACCTGCATATAAAAGACATTTAGACATTTTAAAACAAGACACTACACCGTTTATAAAAAGTAAAAATAAAATTGGTCTAATATGTGAACACCCGACGTTACAACAACCTCCCTGGAAGCTGAACCAAATAAGTTGACATGCTGACGACGATTAAACAAATATGATCTGATCCACTCCAGATAATTTCTACAAAAACCAATTTGCTGCAATTTCCATAATAGAAGCTGATGACAAAATCTGTCAAAAGCCCTAGATACGTCAGTGTAAATGACATCAATCTGTTGGCCAGCCTCAACCTATGTCATTAATATATTGGAACGTGAAAAATCGAAACCGCAATCAAGATGACTAATGGAAGTCAGTGTCCATCTTGTTCAAAGTGCTCCAATGATCTGACCCAGGATGAGTTGAAATACAAGATGATCTGTGACTTCTGTGGTGATCATCACTGCCTAAAATGCTCTCAGTTAACAACATCAGAGACGCACGTCACCAGGTTAAGCAAGCAGAGAGTTTTGGTGTTTGCATGCAAAGACTATCTTCCCATCATTCAAGACAGGATAAAAACGTTTTCTTCAACAATGGAGACTCGGTTCAACGAATTGAAAATATCAATGGAGACCACTTTCAAGAAATCAATGTAGAGTTTACACTTGAACTTCTCTAAGGAACTTGAAAAATTTAAAACCGGTTTAGAACTCCAATTGAATAACATGGGTCACCAAGATGAAAAAAGGAAACATCCAGAAAAGCCAAATCACAAACCAGAAAAATATCCTAGTACTTGCAAGCCAATCCAGGTTCAGAACCCTCCCATTACAAAACAACAGGTATCATATGCTGTCACAGCAGCACAACAAAATGTGATAGCTGAAAATCTTACAACCACAGGCACTGTCCAAAACCAGTTAAATGTTATGGATTTAGCCACAGAGTCGGGTGAGTTAAGGGCTGCCGAACCATCGGAGATTTCAGATGTGCCAGGACTTCTCGCTGCAAGACAAGAAACGGTGCTTTACCTTTCCAACCTGAGCTTATCAGTGAATGAAGAAACTGTAAAATCGCACATAAACACGATTATTCCAGACATAGGCAATCAAGAAATTATAGTAAACAAGATAAAGAACAATGGATTCTCAAGCGCTTTCAAAGTGATGGCCCCTATAAAATACTATGAAAGTCTCATGTAACCTGAATGCTGGCCAAAGAATGTATATATTCAAAAATGGCATCATCACAAAAGATATCCATATAGAAATTTTAACCAGGGACAGAACTATGATGAAGGTTACAGAACTATGAATCCAAGACATGGTTATAGGATTGAGACTACAAGATATGGAAGGGGAGACAACAACAGAAATTTTCAGAGGAGGAGGCCAAACCAGAAGGCTTTTTAGTCAACACTGGAAGAGAGAGTCATATCAACATTCTGCATTTAAACACCCGAAGTGCAAGAAATAAAAAACTAGAACTTGAATATATATTACAAAAATATCAATATGCTATAGTATCTCTGTGCGAACATTGGTTATCAACTGATGAAAGTGAGGTATATTCTCTTGAAGGGTATACAATGTCAAGCATGTTCTGCAGGAAGGAACACCGTGGTGGAGGCACAGCAATTTTCAGTAGAAAAGACATTGAAATGACTGAAGTAAAGACTATGATAGTTTCTGACAAACAGGTATTCGAACATTGTATTTCATTATTTTCACTTAACACTATAAAAACTGTATTAATCTCTTTATATCGATCTCCAAAAGCAGATATTAATATTTTCTTAGTCAAACTAGAAGACCTTTTAGATATAATTTGTACACGCTTTAAAAATGTTATAGTGATAGGTGATTTCAACATAGATGTGGGAATTAAGGCCCCACATACTGATGAACTACTAGATCTCTTCAATTTATTTAATTTTAAGCATTCAATTAATAAACCGACACGTTATCAAAATGGATCTGGATCGGTGATAGACAACTGTTTTATTAACTTTGAAATTGAAACAGAAAACTGTCAAACACTGTTTCTATGTGGCGTTCCCAGAGGGGAGTAAATACCATTCTAAGTATAAAACTAACCATGTAACTAACACAGAAATAGAAAGATTGTCAAATGAAATGAAAAAATTGTATTGGTTAAAAACACATTGCAACAATGAGGAATTAAACATAACGTATAACACTATAAAAAATCAGTATAGAAAAGCAATTCAAAATGAAAAATCAAACTATTATGAGAATAGAATGCTACTAGCTAGTAATCCTAGTAGGTGCGGATGGGATTTTTTGAAAGAGATTACAGGAAAAAAGCAATCTTCTCATAAAATGAATATAGTCCATGACGGAGTAGAAATCACCGATTCCGAACAACTATGTAATATTTTTTTAAGTTCTTTGTAAAAAGCTCTCAAATCTTAAGTCCGACAGGTGCTGATGGTGGAAATGTTGTTAGTAATACACATGTTGAAAGACAAATCCACTTTTCAATATTTTTAAGTCCAGTTGATGAGAAAGAAGTTATTGGCACAATTAAGGATATTTCAAAAAAGAAATCCTCTGGATCGGACGAAATTCCTTGCAATATCATAGCTACTGTAGCAGAGTCACTAGCTAAACCACTTGTCACTATTATAAATAACTCATTTGTCGAAGGCCTGTTTCCAAGTCAGTTAAAGACCTCAAAAATAATTCCTATTTTTAAAAAAGGTAGTCCTTATGAGCTCAACAATTACAGACCAGTAGCTGTGTGTTCTGTATTTTCAAAAATTTTTGAAAGAGCTATGTATAACAGAATTTTGAACTTCTTAACTAAAAATAGATTTTTTACCAGTAGCCAACATGGCTTTCTGAAAAACCGCTCCACGCAGACAGCCTTGTATAGTCAAATTGATAAAATACTCAATTCCTTAGATAAAGGCGATGCAACACTCGGAATTTATTTTGATTTGACCAAAGCATTTGATGTTATGAATCATGACCTGTTATATCACAAGTTCGAGAGGGCAGGCATAACTGGGGTTTGTCTGAGCTGGATTAAATCATTTCTAAAAGATCGTTATCAGAAATTTCAAATTAGGGGAACCAAGGATAATATCGCCATTCATATTTTTCAGTCCGACCTACAAAAAACAAACACAGATACCCCACAGGGCTCAATCCTAGCCCCGCTATTATTTCTAATATTTGTTAATGACCTTTCCCCATACCTGGCTGATGAGGGTGTCTCGGTAGTGCAATTTGCTGACGATACCTCAGCTGTAATTCATCACAAAGGAAGAAGTCTAGAGCTGACCGAACTCACAATCAAGAAAATATCTGAGTGGTGTGATATGAACTGCCTCGTTTTGAACCACTCAAAAACAAATTTAATACACTTCACCACCACAAATTTAGAAGCTTCAAAAATAATGCTAAACATTGACAATCATACAATAAATTCCATCACTTCAACTAAATTTCTGGGCATAACAGTGAATGAACACTTAACATGGACCGAACAGGGAAACTTAATATGCTCTAAGATAGCATCAGCAAATTATGCAATCTTTAATCTCAGGAAATTAATAAGACCACAATTCATAATGAGCTTCTACTATGCCTATGTCCAGTCTAGAATGTATTATGGACTAATTTTCTGAGGAAGCCACCTAGCGACAATAAATAGAATATTTATAATTCAAAAAAAAAAATTATTAGGACTGTTTCGAATGCTTCTTACCGAGAGCACTGCGCTCCACTCTTTTTACAACTTAGAATCATGACGCTTTTTTCTTTATATCTTTTTAATTTAATAATGTTTGTCAGAGACAATTTGTCAATTTTTTCAACCAATCTTTCAATGAATTCAGGAACTATTAATACTAGATATAGAAATCGACTTGTAGTACCAAATCACTCCACTACCTTCTTCGAGAAGGGTCCGTATTTTGTGGGTATAAGAATTTTTAACTTTTTACCAGATATGTTGAAATCTGATGTTGAAATTGTAAGTAGAAGCAGGTTTAAAAATAAAATTAAGTTAAGCAAAAATATTAGTCATTTGTAGGTCAATGTTTGTTGGTGTTAGTTTTAAGTGAATATGTTTTGTAAAACTTTGTCTTTTTAAGCGACCATTATTTTATTAATTATTTGTTTCATGTATTTTATCTGTATTCATATTCTGATACTTTGATATCTTTACTTATTGATCTTTATGTAAATTGACGACCCAATGTTACTCCATGTAATCAATAAGGTAATATATTATTTTGAATTTTGAATTTTGAGTTAAGGAATTCTGAAATATTGTAAGATTTGTAGTCGTTGAGCAACCCCGATAGCAACCATGTTGTATATTCGTAATGTAGAGTTTTAATGATTCAAAGATATCATGGGTGATAAATATCTATCTGTGACACCACAATAATGTTTGCAACTAAATCTGACTTACCTGCGTAATGCTATATTCTTCAAATAACCAAGCCAAAGCAGTATCAACATTCGATCGAAGGTCCGACAACAAGTGGGTCAGAATAGTTTCACGAACGGACGCATTGAAGTTGGATGCCAAAGTGGTGATGATCTTCTGCTGCAGGTTCTTGTTCCTGATCTTGTCACAGCATATCAGCCTCCTTACAGCAGATACGAGCAATCTTTCTTTAACATCTCTCATCAACGGCCTGGTAATTTCGGAGAGTTTCAGCGTTTTGGTCTTGGGCGGTTTAGGTTTGTCCTTCTTGACAGGCTAAAATAGATTATTTGGTTAATATCAAAGGGAAAATTTAAGTTTCATTCATAGATTTAAAACTTGACTAAGTCAGTTCTATGAACATAGGTCCAGAAATGCTTCGAGATAAATACAGGGTGTCCAAGTTTTCATAGTTTTTATTTATTTTTTTACACGCTGTGAACATTTCTAGAGAATTTATTTAAATTTGGCACAAGATATACGATGGCCAATGTCTATGAAAGGAATACAATAAGTTTTCGAAAAATCTACAGGGTGTTAGTTTTTTTCTGGGTCGTGACCCTATTGAAGATGAATCCGAGTGCCGCCTATGTATGGAGGATGACGAGACAGGCAGCCATGTGCTGTGTATGCCCGGCAGCTGCCGGGATCAGGTTCTCCATAATCGGTAGAGATATTCTGCTGCCCGAGGACTTGAAGAATACCTCCCCAAATGCAATGATAAGACTCAATGAGGATTTAGAGTTGCTTAGGGAAGTGTACAGGGTGGTCCACTTAAGATGCTCCTATACTTTATCTCAATAAATAAGACACTGAGAAAAAGAGTTAAATACAAAAAGTATTTGACCCTAAGCATATTTTTTATTTATAATATTTTTATGTATACAGGGTGTTCCATTGTGCCAGGAGAGTAACCAACTTTTTTCTTTTTAATGAAATGGTATGAATATTTTTAGAAATTCTAATTCTACGCTTGATTATAAGTATTTTTAAAATAAGAAAAATTAACCTCTTGTTTTTTTCGGAAAAACAGGTTTTTGGAAAAATGTGATTTTTTCACACTTGAAGACTAAAATTGTGAATTTTGGTTATGGATCCATGTGAGTGGTTAATATTTATTAATGTGACCTATCAAGAGTGAAATTCCATTATACAGGGTGGTCACAAATAACCATAAAAAAAAATGTTTTTGTAACTAAAAAAACTTAATTTTTTTTTAAATGAAACACCCTGTATTTCATTCTGCATCATTCCATATATATAGTTTATATTCCAAAAATTAGCAGTTTAGAAGTTATGACCAATTTTCTATAATAATTCGGGTATTTTTGTTAAAAATTTATCTAAACCTAAATAATATCCTATTCTAAGTTTTTTTTTAAACATTATAATTAAATTTAACATTAAATCAACAAGTAATGCAAGAAAGGAAGTAACTAATTACTTATTACAAAAGATTTTCGACATAACCCCTGTCTTTGACAATACAAGTAGTATAATATTACGGTTACGGTTTTAATTTTCGCAATAATAGCATTTCTAAACGCGTCTTAATTTTACAAGATATCCATGGAAAAACAAAACTGTAAAATTTGTTGCCTGGACAACAATAAATACACAGGTTTTATTTGACGTTTAGTTGCCTCTAACTCCTTTTAAGGGAAAAATGGCTTTATACAGTGTCCAAGAGCGTTTAAATCTTCTTGAATGTTACATATGAAATAATAAGAGCCCAGCATTAGCCCTGCGGGAGTATCGGTTGTTGTATCCTGCAAGACGGGTACCCACGAAACATATTTTTTCACGAATTGTTCGTGATTTTGAACGTGGAGTGGTAATCAATAAACAAACACGGCGCCCAAAAATTGTCCTAACAGAAGAAAAGCAATTAGAAATTCTCCTGTATTTTGAAGTCAACAACGAAAATTCGTAAAGAGATGCATCCCGAGATCTACCGAGAATCAGTAAGACTAGTGTTCAAAGGACTTTAACTGATAATAACTACCACCCTTTCAAATTTTTACCAGTTCAGGAATTATCCCAACAGGACTTTCAAACAAGGCTTTTTTATTGTTTTCTCATGATGAACCACCATTTTTAAACTGACATTTTTAAAAATATTTTATTTACCGATGAGGCAATTTTCAATACGGCCGGCATGTTCAACCGAAAAAGTACTCATTACTGGTGTAACTCAAATGAACATCGTGTAAAAGAAACAAAAAACAGGGTCGGAGAAGTGTTTATGTGTGGTGTGGTATTATCCGTGATCGAATAATAGGTCCAGTATTTTATGACTTTGTTCTGAATGGTGAGAGATATTTAAATTTGTTGGAGAACGAAATATTTCCGTTAATTGACAATCTGCCGAACGATATTAAAGAAGAGCTTGTTTATCAATAAGATAGTGCTCCATATCACACTGTAGTGCCTGTTAGAAATTATTTGAATCAACAGTTTCCATTTTGGATTGGTCGGTACGGGACCATAGATTGGCCAGCGAGGAGCCCCGACTTAACACCCCTGATTTTTTTTATGGGGCCACCTAAAAAACGAGGTGTATAAAAATAGGTGTAATACTGTTCAAGATTTAAAAAGGAGAATTAGGCAAGAGGTAGAAAGACTTAACTTAATTAACAGACGCGGTTAGAAATGTTATAGCGAGAATTGAAACCATGTATGCTACTTGTATTGCCAAAGACGGGGGTTATGTCGAAAATGTTTTGTAATAAGTAATTAGTTACTTTCTTTCTTGCATTACTTGTTAATTTAATGTTAAATTTAATTATAATGTTAAAAAAAACTTAGAATACGATATTATTAAGGTTTAATTAGATTTTTAACAAAAATACCCGAATTATTATAGAAAATTGGTCATAACTTCTAAACTACTAATTTTTGGAATATAAACTATATATATGGAATGATGCAGAATTAAATCCTAAACACAATAAAAGTGCCAAATACAGGGTGTTCCATTTAAAAAAATTAAGTTTTTTTAGTTACAAAAACATTTTTTTGATAGTCATTTGTGACCACCTTGTATAAAGAATTTTCACTCTTGATAGGTCAGAGTATTAAATATTAACCACTCCCATGGATCCATAATCAAAATTCACAATTTTAGTCTTCAGGTGTGAAAAAATCACATTTTTCCAAAAACCTTTTTTTTCGAAAAAAATTAGAAAAGTTAATTTTTCTCAAAAACTAATCAAAATTTTGTATGCTATGATGACAAAAAATACTCAAAATCAAGCGTAGAATTAGAATTTCTAAAAATATTCATACCATTTCATTAAAAAGAAAAAAGTTGGTTACTGTCCTGGCACAATGGAACACACTGTATACATAAAAATATTATAAAAAAAAATTAAATTAGGGTGAAATACTTTTTGTATTTAACTTTTTTTTCTCAGTGTCTTATTTATTGAGAAAAAGTATAGGAGCATCTTAAGTGGACCACCCTGTACATATAGGTTTGAGCTACAATAGACCACAGAGTCGCAGTGGATGGTCGGTTTGATCCACTCACTTTTAACCTAACCTACCCCTATTGATAATGATAATAATAATAATAATAATAATCTCCTCTAATTGCCAACAACACGAAACAAATCACAAAGCAACGTCAAAATAGTGGTATCTACGACACCCTTAAGATATCTCAAGTATTTATTTAAAATATTTCCATTATTAACCTTCTATTATAAACACTATATAGCAAATAGATAAGTGGACCAGAAGAACAGTACCTATTAGATTTAAAAATACAATAAAATAGGCTAAAATAAATACATATAGCTTAAGATAAAATAATATAAAATAAATTTCTTATCGATGTATCCGTTACTTGATGGAAATTCATTATACACTAGTATACAAAATAAACACGTTCAGTTTATTAATTTCCACTTATTTATTTCTGCTTGACAACTGTTTCGATACACTGTGTCTTTGTCAAAAGCTAACTTAAAACTTACACTAAAATCTGTACCAAATATAAAAAAAATATATAAAAATCTTAATGGTATCTAACGTAAATTTAATATTTTTATGTAAATTATTAATAAAATCTAAAAATAACCTTAGTTGTCTCTCTGTTCCCGTGAAACACGCTAGTATGTCTTAACGGATGTATGTAAGTAAAGAAGGTTTAATAATGGGTAATCCTTTGAGTCCAATACTAGCAGAAATATTTCTAGATAATATTGAACAATTAATGTATAATCACCCGTTAAGAAATAAGTTCATTTATTGGTATAGATATGTAGACGACATACTAGCGTGTTTCACGGGAACAGAGAGACAACTAAGGTTATTTTTAGATTTTATTAATAATTTACATAAAAATATTAAATTTACGTCAGAATTGGAACAAAATAAGACAATAAATTTTTTTGATTTAACAATTATGAACAATAACAATAAACACGATTTTCAAATTTATCATAAACCATCTTACAGAGATACAACAATACATAAAACATCAAATCATCCTTTTGCACATAAAATGGCAGCTTTCAACAGCTTTGTACATTGTTTAATTAGTATACCTATGTCATCAGATAACTATAATAAAGAATTGAATATTATAAAGCAGATTGCTATTAACAATGGCTATAGTCCTAATATAGTCGACAAAATAGTAAATAAAAAACAATATTAAAAAGCAATCAATTTAATCTATCCAAATAATAATTTAAGATATAGCCAAATTTAATACAATAACATATACAGGCAAAATTAGCTCTAAAATCAGTAAACATCTCATGAGAGCAGATTATAAAGTTGCCTTCTGTACAAAATATACATTAGGGAAATAACACAAATCCTCATATAATAAAGAAAAAATAGACTCCAATTACGCTAAACATTTGATAGAAGCAAATCATACATTTAAAAACGAATATAAAATTTTGCATAGGGCTAATAAAAGCTACAAATTGAACCATTTGGAAAGTTTAGAAATTAACAAGAGGAAAACCCGAAATATTTTATTGAATGACTAGTTGGACTTAAATGGTTCGGCTCTGTTAAATCTTTATACCTAAAGAATAGACGAGGTGGGTAAACACCGATATTATTTTATTGATACCATTAAGATTTTTTATATATATATATATATATATTTTTTTTATATTTGGTACAGATTTTAGTGTCAGTTTTAAGTTAGCTTTTGACAAAGACACAGTGTGTCGAAACAGCTGTCAAGCAGAAATAAATAAGTGGAAATTAATAAACTAAACGTGTCTATTTTGTATACTAGTAATATAAAATAAGACAAAAATATGACAATTACATTTAAACAATATGTTATTCACCAAAGAATATACAAATAAAAGAATAAAAACATTTGTCATGTAGAAATTGAATGGTGTGCTCTCTAAATTTTCCTATATTTTCAATTTGCTTTATTTGATTGTGCAGCATATGAAAAGCCTTTATAGCTCCTTAGGCCTTTTTTAAAAAAAGTGATACTGTGGTATGGGATGCTAAGTACAGTTCAATTCCGAGTTATCATGGTCATTTGTAAAGAATAATGTTCTATTTCTTTCAAAAATGATCCCCCCGAACTTTTTACTACTAAGTCACTGGGTATTTCCAATTAGAAAATCAGGCTTTCCGTTCTGTTCCCCGACTTTTTGGTAGGTGCACAGGAAACTTTACAGTCAAAATGGATAAGCACAACAATTTTATTTTTTCCTAACTTGAAACTTAAAAAAAATTAAATTATTATATCTTCGCTAACGGCATTTTTAGTATGATATTAGCTTAAATGGCGGAGACGAAGATCTCTTTTTTTTATCAATTTTACTAAATTAAAACTAATTAAAGTCTATAATGAAAATGAAACTAAACAAGTTTCAAAAAGCTAGAACTAAATTGGTGCTCAGCATACTCAGAGATTTTAGATGTGTCAACCACTCATATCTAAACACGTTCGAGCTCTACTATTCCATTTAAAACGAACATGTCAAAATATGCCTGGCATCTTTCTAATACCTCGCATTCTTGAATAAGACGCAGATGATTTTCATGTCCCATGGGCACAGCATATAACAGACTTTTTAAATGTGCCCAAACATAAAAATCCACGGGGTTTAAATCTGGCAAACAAGGTGGCCAAAAATGTCTATTTAGGTGCTCTCCAACATCAACTAAACAATGGGGTTATGTCCCATCATGTAGAAACCATACTCTAGTCTGGTATGTTAATGGAGCTAGCAACAAATTTCTCCAGAAGAGACGACATTCATGATGGTGTTGCTATCTATAGTAAAAACAGTACTTACAAGCCTATAAATTTATCACAGTTTTGTATTGAATTTGTATTCGAATGTGTGGGTCTCAGCTTTAAATTAGATAATACAAAGATGGTTCTTTTAACTATTTATCATTAAAACAGCAGTGCTGCTCCCAATAAAAATGTTAACACATTTATTACAGCACTAAATTCAACACTATGTCATATGATGTGACAAAATCAATATATTTTAATTTGTGGTGATTTTAATATTAATAATATAATCGGATCACCAGAAAAATCTGTTCTTGTCGACTTGCTGGAAAGTTTCAACCTAAAACCCATTCTCCCGGTTGAACCAACCAGAGTAGTTTTGAAACCAGGGGGTTGGTTAGCATTAGATTATGTAATTGCAAACTTTAATGCAATCAACTTTGAAGTGAACATCGCAGATAATTGAGTCCTCATTTTCCAGTTTATATTTTTTTAAAAGGTTGTTTGATTCTCAAAATATCTTTCAACTTAATTATTACTTATCTAGAACAGACCTTGGTCATCTGTATAATACTACAGATGTTAATGAATCATGGACTTATTTTTGGCACAGTTTTCTACATTGTTTAGATATAGCCTGTTCCCTAAAAAAAGTAATTATAAAGACCGCTCTTCCAAATAAAGTATGGATAAACCCAGACCTAATTAAGCCAAGCAAAAATTGTATTGGTTGTGCAGATCTTGGAACACACCGGAGTGTGTTGACTTATACACTTAGACAAAAAAAAAAACTATTTCATGAACCGCTGGCTCTAGAGAAATCAAATTTCTACAAACAAAAAATTTCAGACTCCTCATATAACTCTAAAACGATCTAGCAAGTAATAAATACTAACTTAGGAAGAGAGGGAGAGAAGTGATGTAATCCCACAAAATTAGTATCTTACAATAATTACAAATTAAATATCTCTGAAATATATGAAGAATTCTGCAAATATTTTGCAACAAGCGCAGAAAAGCTAATATCAACAACCTTGGGTAAACAAAATATTGATTTTTCAAATTGTACAACCAGTGAGTTTCATATCAGGTCAATTTTTTTAACATCACTCAATGTGCACGATCTCCATTCAGCTTTAAAACTGTTAAAAAACCAAAAAGCCTGGTAATACCACATCCCAGTTATGGCACTAGAAAAAATAGGGGATTATGTTAAACCCTCATTATGCTATATATTTAAGTTATCCCTGGAAAAAGGTATATTCCCTCGTAAGTTGAAGGTGGGGGAAGTTATTCCGCTTTATAAAAAGGGTGACAAGGAAAAAATCGAAAATATCAATGTATTAAGCAGAGAGAAAGTTTACTGCCGAACTTGATAAACAGAATAAGCTGTTAGAGGGACTCAGAACTGAAATAAGAAGGTTAGAAGATAAAAACAGGGATCTAACAACAGAAATAAAAAACTGCAGTGAATCCGAAGACAAGCTCAGAAATGAAGTATCGGAATTAACTAAGCTTAGCAGTAGTATGACCATTACCAATGAGACGCTGGAGAAGGAGAACGAATGCTATGCAAAGGACATCAAGCTTCTCAATCAGCAAATTTTCTCGCTCAATAGTAAACCACATCACGAATCAGTCAGTGCAAATTCTGTTAGGGGCTCTGGTCAGAGAAGGCGTCAGCTTTTGATTATCGGCAACGAGATGGCTAGAGGCTGTATGTCATTATTTAGGAGGTTTACACGAGGAACATTTGACTTGAATTGTCAATGGCGTTCTAAGTTTCTGTTTGAGGAACTGGTCTCTGAATGCATATCCTACTGCGCCAAATTCACAAAGGATGATTGTATTGTGTTTTTCTGTGGACCGGAGAATGCTATTAGGGGGACTCCAATTAAAGCAGAACAGGTTCAGTGTCTACTTAAAGCCTGTAGTAATACAAATCTCGTGATAGTGAGCACCCCTCGTTATAGAAATAGACCGGTTTTGAACAGTTTTATCCGTGATCAAAACATATTTTTGGAAAAACAACTTGTCCAAGAGCTCGTCAGCTTTATTTCTCTTACCTTGACTACTCACAAACACCTTACGTACTATGACGAAAGGGCAGAGCTGGTCAGTCTCTTGTGCCGTGGTTTTCCAGTCCAACCTGAGAAATCTTCAAACACAACCAACGTCGAATCAACTTTTCTCATTTCACCGACAAGTCTGCAACAACTCTGACACCAATTACAAATGCTTCGCCACAACTGAACAGTCTTGTCATGTTCTACCAGAATGTCAGAGGGCTTCGCACAAAGATTGGTGAGATTTCTCTTGCAGTTTTGTCCTGCGACTATGACTTGATATGTCTCACTGAGACGTGGCTTAACGCGGATATTTCAAACAACGAAATTTTTAATAACAAATATGTAGTTTTTCGTAGAGATAGGAGTTATGAGGAACTAGGGTGGCATCGCGGCGGTGGAGTGTTGATTGCCGTTTCTTGTGCTTTTCATGTAACTCTGGTTACTACTCCTACTTATATGGACTTTGATGATGTTTGGGTCCTGGTGCGCGCGGGCAATGCAAGTTTGATTTTGGGCTGCGTTTATTTTCCACCTAATTCTAGCCAGGAGTGCTATCAGTCTTTTTGTGATACCTGCGAGTCGTTGAGAAACAGATACGATAGTCACACATTTTTTGTTTTCGGGGACTTTAATCTTTCTTCGGTGGAATGGGTTTATGAGGATAACACACTTGTTCCAAAATCTCTGCCATCTCCAGCTTCTGAAACTCTTATTGTTTCAATGAGCTTTTTTGAATTGCAGCAAATGAACTCATTGTGCAATCACATGGGCAGAATTCTGGATTTAATATTTGCCAGTGACTTTGTCAATGCCTCCATTTTAAAATCTGGTTTTCCCCTCGTAAACATTGATCCCTACCATCCAGCAATTGAGATAAATTTTAAAATTAAATATGTTTCTCCAATGAAAAATTCTAATGAAGTTAGCGTTTATCAGTTTCATCAAGCGAATTTCCACAATCTAAACCTTTTTTACAATCAATCCGACTGGTCTTTTTTATCAGTAGAATCTGATATAAACAAAATGGTTGAACGCTTTTATGAGGTCTTGTTTGAGGTATCAATAATTGTGTCCCCAAGAAAACGGTAGTCGACTGTAAATATCCGAAATGGTTCGACCTTCCTCTGAGAAAACTTATTGGACAAAAGAATCGTCTATACAAAAAATATAAAAGGTCCAATAAAGATGTTGACTATTTTGATTACTGCGACATACGACGTGAGGTTAAGCTTCGGACTGATATGTGCTATCTTGCATATGTCACACAAACTGAATTGCTTATCCCAGAGAATATCAGACATTTTTGGTCTTTTGTACGTAATTTGAGAAGAGACTCTGGGCTGTCCAGTGTCATGAATTATGACGGAGAGGAAATTACCGGTTCGTATAACATCGCTAATGCCTTCGCCACTCACTTTGAGTCTTGCTATTCATGTCACCGTAATTTAGATTTTAGCAAGATTGGCCCTATAAGCTGTTCGGGAAAATTACTATCAACCTATTGTATTACAGAGGCGGAAATCTGCAATAAAATAAAAACCCTTGATCTTTCTAAAAAGGCTGGTCCAGATGGAGTTCCCACTATTTTATTGGAACGTTGCTGCGAGTCGTTGTCTCGGCCCCTTTGTAAAATTTTTCAGAAATCTTTTAATCTGGGTTCCTTTCCCGAAATTTGGAAGTTTTCCACTCTCATGCCGATCTTTAAATCTGGGTATAAGAGCGATATTAAAAACTACAGAGGTATTTCCTTGCTTTCGCATATACCAAAGCTGTTTAAGGCAATTATCACGGATCATATCTTTGAGTCTCTGAAGCACTACATCACTAGCATGCAACACGGTTTTTTTAGTGGTCGATAGAATCGTACTTATTCAATCGTCGTCAGCGAGTTAGCGTATGTGGTTCAATTTCTAGAGAGGTTGTTATGACATCTGGTGTCCCACAGGGCTCTCATATTGGTCCAATTCTCTTTCTACTATTTATAAATGATATAGTATCATGCCTTAAAGTGTCTAAGTGTCTCTTATATGCAGGCGATTTAAAATTCTTTTCACCAGTTTCCTCTGAATCTAATCCACTGCAATCGGACTTGGAAAAGCTTATCAAATGGCGCAACATTAATTGTCTCTAAATGTAAAGTGCTCCGTTTTTATAAACGCATTAAACCCATACTCTCCTCCTACTTCATAGATAACGTGAGTCTTGAAGTTGTTAGTTCCTTTACAGACCTGGGCGTTATTTTTGATGAGAATTTAACTTTTGGTCTGTACATTGATAGTATTGTGCTGAAGGGTTTCAGGCTGTTGGGCCTTATAAAGCGGCAAACAAAACATGTCACAGATACTAAAGCAATTGGATGTCTTTATAACTCACTTGTTCGCAGCGTTCTGGAGTATTGTTCTACAGTTTGGAGTCCATCGTATCAGTGCCATATCGATAAAATCGAAAAAGTCCAAAATAGATTTGCCAAATACCTTTTGTATAAGTTTAATTTTCCGTACCAGGGTTTATCATATAATACCAGGGCTCTTCTGTGTGGCCTTCAAACACTTGAGTTTCGAAGAAAGAAGGCACTTCTAGTTTTTCTTCACAAACTGCTCAGTGGAGATATTGATTGTCCGATGTTGCTTGAGTCGGTCGCATTTCTGGTTCCTATTAGGAGAACAGAGCAATCTCAACTCTTTTTTGAAGGGTACCATCGTACAAATTATGGGCTTAGCGCATTTGTCGATCGACTGGTACGCAATTACAATCGTCACTTCCCTGATTATGACATTTTCAGTTTAAGCACTTTACAGCTTAAAAGGCGGTTAAACGAATTGCTTTTATGATTGTTTTATATCTATGTATACTTTGTATCTATTTTCATTCACTTGTATTTTAATTATTTATGTATTGTGTTGCTTTTTTGACGAACTATTGTGTGTTCTTTTTTTTTGTTTATTTCTATTCGACATGCCTCTTAGGGCTATTTTACTTTTTACTTTATCTATTTGACCTTGCATGCGAATTCGTACCATTTGGAATGTTTAGCATTCTGTAGTGTACGTTTCAGAAGGGCCACTTGTCCGATGCGTGCATCGGCTACGTCCTTCCAATAAAAAAAAAAAAATTACGGGTCTGCCTACCCTTTCTAAACTGTTTGAAAAAGTAGTTTTATGCAAGATAGAAAAATTCTTAAATGCAGTAAAATTAATAAGTAACAAACAACACGGTTTTAGAAAATATTGTTTATGAGGGCTTGGACACATCAAACCACGGCCTTGCAATCTTCTTTGACTTAACTCAACTGCTTAAATAGCTCCTTTCTACAGAAGAAATTATATGCATTGGGGTTAAGGGGAGATAACAAATCGTTAGTGTCTTATTTAAAGGAACGTAAGATAAAGGTTAAAATTGGAGATATCATATCTACTGGACATAATATAAACTATGGTGTACCTCAGGGAAGCATTATTTCACCGCTACCACCGTATGTTTATATACGGTGCCGCTACTATTTACGCTTGATGATCTGGAAAATTTCTTGCCTCTGTTACTATTAAAAAATAGAATAATTCTCTATGCAGATGACTGTACTACAGCAATTTCTGACAATAATTTAAAACAATTGGAAAATTACCAATATAATTTTGGAAAAATTTGCTTTATGATGTGAGAAAAATTGCCTTATTGTATACAAATCCAAAACCTGCTTTATCACATTTTGTATAAGAAAAGATATGCCTCGGGTTCCAAATTTCTCATTACACTGCAAACATGTAAATAGGACTGAAAATGTTAAATTTCTAGGGTTACATTTGGATCCACACATAACATGGTGCAACCACACAAACCATGTCACAAGTAAATTAAATTTTATTTATTTATTTATTTATTTAACGGCCTTGCCATTTACATAGGTATTTTATCTTAAATGTCTAACATTTTATTTCAATTATCACTATTGTATAGTTTAAAGTAAAAACACATATTTGCAATTAATATTTTTTAATATTGAAGATTTAAGCTTAAGTTAAAATAATACATCACAGACAATAATTACACACAATTATTAGCCAAGATGGCGGATATCACAGTGATACTAATGTAATTCTGACAGTTCACAGATTCACCAGTGAATGTGCCAGTTTTCTAAATTGAGCCAAGGATAAGTTAAAAATATCCAAATCCAAAGTATTCATTTCTCTAGCCATTCGACTCAGAGGAGATGCTTGACCATAATTTGTTCTATGATATTTAATAAAGAAAAAATCATAGTGTCTGGTATTTCTCTGTGGAACCTGAATGCCAATTGACTCCAGCAATTTTTGACAGTCGATGTTATTTTTCATAATTCTATAAAGCATGCTGATATCAAATAGAAATCTTCTCTTCTGAAGTGAATCAATATTTAATAGATTTTGCAAAAGACTATAATCTATTTGATCTATAGGAATATTCAATTTATAATTCTGAGAAATTTTCTTTGAATTTTTTCAATCATATCAACATATTTACTGTAATGTGGATTCCAAACAGGACTGGCATAATCCAGAATAGATCTAACAAAACAACAATAAAGAACTTTGAAACAATATATATTATTACACTCCCTCAAAGTGTGGGAAATAAATCCTAGTAGCCTTAGACCCCTGTTACAAATATTTTCCACATGCAAGCCAAAACTTAATCCCCGGTCGAACGTGACACCCAAGTCCTTTACAGAATTTGACCTTTTTATGCTTATTGAGTTTATTGAGTAGTCAAAGAAAATTGGATTCTTAATTTTATAAAAATTCATGACAGTACATTTGTCTATATTCAAAATTAACCCGTTATCAGTGCACCACTGACTAAAGAAATTTAAATCTTGTTGTATACTGAGACAATCACTGAAGCAATTGACCAATTTATACAACTTAAAGTCATCTGCATATAGTAAAAAGTATGAGTTAGTTATAGTTTGTGATAAATCATTAATGAAAATGTTAAACAACAAGGGAGAAAGATGTCCACCTTGTGGTACACTGGAAGAAGCCCAAATATTATCAATTGAATATAGAATTGAAGGAAAAGGAAAGACACATTGATAGACTGAGAAGAAATAGCCAGGTATTTGAAGACCTAGTGTCAGAAGCAGAAAAAAAACTCTCATCAGATTTGGATGTCTTGAGCAAACGTAATGCTTCTTTGGAGAAAGATCTTAAAATAATGAAAGACAGAGAGATAGAACTAGTTTCTGAATTGGAATCTTGGCAGGAAACTAGAACCGAGCTGGATGGCAAAATAAAATATTTAAGCGAACTTAATAGGAGCATGATTACATCAATCGGTACCTTAGAACAAGACAATGTGTCATATTGTAAAGAGGTTGAGGAATTAAAAATGGAAATATGCAAAATAAAGTCTGGTCAACGGTTACTTAATACCACTCATGAGTTGGCTGATTGTCGCGATGAATTGCAACCAAATAAGACTAATTCTGTTCAAATTCGGAAGAACCAGTTACTCATTATGGGTGGCGAATGTGCCAGAGGAACTGCGATACTTTTTAAAAAACTAACTAACAGCAGCTTTGATATAAATTGCCAATATTCAGGAAACCGTCTATTTCATGAGCAAATTGAAGACTGTCGACAGCTATGTAAAAACTTTACCAAGAGCGACTGCGTGGTGTTTTTCATGTCCGAATATAACGCAATAAAGGGTCGACCAATATCCAGTAGTGAAATTGACAATCTAGTATCAGTCAATGCTAACACAAATTTAATTTTAGTTGGCTGTGGATACCATAGTCATAGACCTGTACTCAACGATTTTGTGCATGGTCAGAACTCACTGATTAGCAGGCATCTCCATGGGAAAAATGCCAAATTCATACCAATAGCTTGCACAACATTGGACGGCAAAATGGATTTTGCTACAAAAAGAGAATTTGTTACATTTTTAATCAACAGTTTTTTTCCAAATCAGAAAGGGGATCAACATTTTTTAATTCGCCGGAGTTCGACAACTGTAACGTCATAAGTTCTTCTAATCAAATTAACGACGGGCTTCAGACCTCAATGCCAAAAACCGATTTTTCTTCTGCTCTACCTGACATCAGAACTTATTACCAAAATGTCCGAGGCCTCAGGACCAAGACTGTGAATTTCTACAGTGAAGTTTTGACTATTGACTATGATGTGGTTATTCTTACCGAAACGTGGTTGTGCGACGGTATTCTGAGTTGTGAGGTTTTTCCAGACAATTATATCGTTTACAGAAAAGACAGAGATAAAGACACCAGTATATATTCAAGAGGCGGAGGTGTGTTGATTGCTGTGAAAGCAGACTTAGAATCAATAGTGATTACCATTCCTAAGAAAAACATTGAAGTTCTTATCGTCGGCGTACGTCACAGTGGCCATTATTATATCTTTGGAACAGTATACATTCCACCATCTTCCCCATTGTGTATATATGAAGCATTTGTAGAATCTATTAGTGCAGTTATGGACAACATGCCTAATTGTCAGTTAGTATTGGCAGGTGATTTTAATCTTCCTAAATTTAGTCTATGTAGTGAAGTTATGGTTTCTGGTGATAAGGCATTGTTTTGTGATCCCTCTCAGCAGTATATCTCTTTGTGTAATGATAATAGTAACTCTGTCTTTATTTCAAACAATGAATGTGAAAAAACTATATTTGATTGCGCTTGTTTTTACGACCTTTCACAGCTGAATACCTGTCCTAATGACAATGGTGTTATTTTAGATTTAGTTTTCTCTAATCGCCCGGAGGTATCTGTCGCAAAATGTGACTTTGCAATTTCAAAAGTTGATTTTCCCCACCCTCCCTTAGAAATTTTAATTCCATTCGCCGAAGTGGAACTTACCACACTAAATTCAGACTTAAAGTCTTTAAACTTTTATAAGGCAAATTACGACCTATTAAATGATTATTTTTCCAGCATTAATTGGGACTTTATTAATTGCACTACAAGTATCGATACTGTGATAGATGCCTTTTATGCGATAATTTATGCTGCAGTCGACATGTTTGTTCCACTTAAATATCGTTGCTCTTTAAAATATCCCTCGTATTTTTCCGTTACAACGATCAATATGCTAAAAAGAAAGAATGAAGCTTATAATAAATTTATAAAATGTAGATCACCGGAAAGCGAACAGGCCTACAAGATTTTAAGATCAGAGTCTAAACTTGCTATTAAGAGGGATCATGATGCTTTTCTGACTACAACCCAACACAACATATTAAAAAATGTAAAAAACTTTTGGAACTTTGTAAAGTCAAGGCGAAATACGGGTGGATTTCCAAAAGAAATGTTTTTTAATGATACAAAATCAAATGAAGCTCAGAAGATTGCAAACCTCTTTGCGGACTTTTTTCAATCTGTTTACTGTGAACCCCAACCATCGAATACTCACGCCACATGTAATTCTTGCTTAATGTCAAATATATTTCTTAATTATATACCTGTATCTTCTGATACCGTGTTTCATAAACTTATAAATCTTGATGTCAGTAAGGGCCCGGGCCTGGATGGCATTCCTCCGGTTTTCCTGAAAAATTGTAGCCCATCACTGTCTTACCCCTTGAGCTGTCTTTATTCTTTATCACTGGATTCTGGCACATTTCCAGAATTGTGGAAACAAGCCATTGTTACTCCTCTTTTCAAATGTGGTAACCGGTCCGATATAACTAACTATAGGCCAATCTCAGGTTTGTCATGCGCGGGTAGAGTACTGGAGTCAATTGTAACGGATAACTTTATTTCAGCATTTCGTGGAATTATCTCACCACAACAACATGGCTTTCTTACTGGCCGCTCTTGCCAAACAAACTTAATGGTGTATTCTGACTTTATCAGCTCTGCTATTGACCAAGGTTGTCAAGTGGATGCCGTTTATTTTGATTTTAGAAAAGCCTTCGATCGGGTTGATCAGAACTTGCTTATATCCAAGTTAAAGTCATATGGAATATCTGATCCCTTACTTTCATGGATTCATAGCTACTTGCATGATCGGACTCAAGTTGTTAAAATAGATAATTCCATTTCTGAAATCATCAAAGTTTCATCTGGCGTTCCTCAAGGGTCCCACTTGGGACCAATATTATTTTTGATTTTTGTCAATGACCTATCATTGAAGCTTGCTGATTGTCACCACCTAATGTTTGCTGATGATCTAAAAATCTTCAGTCTTATCAACCATGAACCTGACTCTACTTTACAACTGAATATAGACAAAATCTATTCATGGTGTCAAGAAAATCATATGGACCTGAACATCACAAAATGTAAAATTATCTCTTTTTGCAGGAAAAAGCATCCAATCCAACACACATATATGATTAATGGCATAGAAATGGAACGGGTTAGCATGGTAAATGATTTAGGGGTTGTCTTCGATTCTGAGTTTCGGTTTATCATTCATATTGATAATGTGGTCGCTAAAGCTTTTAAATTATTAGGTTTTATAAAGAGGCAGTGTTGGAACTTTAAGAACACTGAGGCTTTGAAATCTCTTTATTTCGCTTTGGTTAGAAGTAATTTGGAATATTGTTGTATGATCTGGGCCCCATATTACCAGGTTCACATTGAAAAGCTTGAGCGCGTACAGCATAAATTCGTAAATTTCTTATTGTATAAGTTGAGTATTGACAAGTCAGACTTTGTATATGGTGATCGATTGAAATTGTTGGGTTTAAATGATTTAGCAACACGAAGAATGATTCTTGCATTGTGTTTTGGTCATAAATTGCTAAGTGACAAAATTGACTGCAACGACTTACTAACAGCTATTAATTTTAAAGTTCCATCGCGTATTATGAGAAATAGTGACCGATTTGCTCTTAATTATGCGCGTACAGACGTCGGCAAAAATTCTCCAATTAATAATCTGATGAGGCCTTTCAATTCCCTGCCCACAGATTTTAACTTTGACTCTAGTCCATGTAACTTTAAGAAGAAGGTTCTAAACTTGCTGCGACCTTGAAATGTTTTATGTTTTACTATGTGTGTAATTACCATTGACAATGTTCTAGTATTTTTATATATTTCCACATGACTATTTTACTTTAACATTTTTACTTTCAAAATTGTTTTAACCTTAATCATAGTTTAGTATTAGATAGAATTAAATTTAACAATGATTTGTAGCACTATTTGGGCTCTGCCTGTAATGTGTACTGTTGATAAATAAATAAATAAATAAAAAAAAATAGCGGCAGACTGAACATTAAAAATTTTTACCATCTGCTTTCTCTGATGTAGGTAGCTCCGCATCCAGCTCAGTAGACCTCCAGCGAGGCCACATGCAGCAAGTTTGGCCAACAAAATTTCATGATTAACTTTGTCAAAGGCTTTGGAGAAGTCTGTGTAAATTACATCAACCTGACTCTTTCCCTCCAAAGCCTCTGACAAATACTCGGTGAATACCACCAAATTAGAGACAGTCGACCTTCCAGCCATAAATCCATGCTGTTCGCAACAAATCATCGGACTTAAAACACTCGAAATCTTATCGTTAACAATCTGTTCAAAGACCTTACTAAATAAAGATATTTTAGAAATAGCTCTGTAATTTTCAATTTTACTACGATCTCCATTTTTAAAAATTGGGGTTACATAACCAACCTTCCATGCTTTAGGAAACTGGCCATGCTCCAGTGATATATTATATATTTTATGAAGGATCGGTGCAAGAACAAATCTACAATTAAATATTAGGTCATAGGGAATGCCATCAGGGCCCATTCCTAACTTTGATTTAAGCATTTCAATACCATTAAAAACATCCATCATAGTAACATCAACATGGGACAAATTTACTGATGATTCAAAGCATGGAGTGACCGATGTCACACCAGTTTCACCAGAATAAACAGAGCCAAAGAAGGCAGCAAACATGTTTGCTATCTCTTGGGGGTCACTTGATATTTTCTCTTGATAAGACATTGTAGCAGGTAGACTCATGTCACTATTTTTCCCATGAACAAACTTCCAAAACTCACATGAGTCTTGCTGAATGGACTCCTCTATACTATTAATGTAGTTATTTCTTGAAATCACTGACAAATCTCTACATCTAGTTCTAAGATCAACAAATTGTCTATAATCATCCTCTGAGTCATTCATTTTATAATTTTTAAGTATTATTTTTTTTTAATTATTAAATTCTTTAAATCAGGTGACATCCAACTTGGAAATTTAAAATTCTTAGCTCTACATTTAGGAACATACAGATCTATGACAGAAGAGAGAATATCATAAAATGCATTTACAATTGCATCAATATCAGTTTCAACAAAAATATTATTCCAGTCATAAGCAGCTAAATACATGCTAATGTCTGCATAAGATGCAAACTTAAAATTATAATAATAGTAGTCAAAACCCAGCAGTTGCATTTCATTTGACAGTATGCTGAAGTTAAGTATAGGGTGAGGTGGATCACATTTTAAAAATGGATCCTCGGCAAGTGCAACTGATAAGTCTCGCTCACTACTAAAAATAAGATCCAGAAAAATCAAATTTACATTAGGTATGTTATTACATTGATAAAAATTTAAAAAAGCAAAATAATCAGCGAGACATTCTGCCTGGCTACTGAGTTTTCCTATGGCCCTAGTACCATCATGTTCATTAACCCAGTTGATCCTTGGCAAATTGAAGTCTCCAGTTAACACGACTGAATTATATTTATGATTCTGTAAAATAAAGTCAACAGATGAACAATACTGCTCATAATCAATCAAGGGAGACTCTGGTGGCAAGTATATGCACCCAATGATGACAGTTGCATTACCAATCTTAACTGACACAAACATCTGCTCCAAATTACTATGTTCTGTTGATAATACATTAGATCGAAAATGCTTTCTTATGCAAATTAACACTCCTCCACCACGAACAGAGTTACTAGTATTTAAAGACCTATCACACCTGTAAATCTCATAATTATGCATTTCTAACTCTTCGCTTTTAATTGACTCATTCAACCATGTCTCGGTGAAACACAAAATATCATAAGCATCAATAGATAATGTTTGCCTCAGTCCCTCCTGTTTATTTAATAAGCTTCTTACATTCTGGTAGTAGACATTTAGATTTACTCTATTGGCACGCTTCGAGGAGCCATTGAAAAATTTCCCTGTGATGATACCCTGTTAAAATTCCTAAAATTAAATCTTCTAACCACTATATTTGATGGCCAAAAATTTGCGTTATACAGGACATCAGAACATGAATGGTCTACGCCGACCTTAAATGAAGAGCTATGTCACCATTTTTAAGCAATTTCACACTTTACAGTAACATCCTTAGCTGCTCTTCCTACATAAAACCACTGCTTAGAGGGTATTCCTGCAAACATACCACCATTTCCAGATTGGTGAGAGGCAGTTCCTCTAATAAAGAAAACATCGTTTTTGGTTCGGGCATCACGCGAATTAATTGTGGTAGACTGTTGATCAACACTCTGCTGTCTTGAATCTGATTGAGGTAACACATTATTAATTGAATCCTTCACTTGACTGAGAGTGAAAATGTGTTTATTATTATCTTTGTTTAGATTCGTATTTACATCCGACATCTTTTGTTGGTTATTTATTTATTTATTTATTCAATAAGTACATAACAGGACTTTGCCCAAATAGCACATTCAAAGAGAAACAATATAAATTAAAAAAAAAAAAAAAAAATTACATCACTAATGAAAGATACAAATACAGTCAAATAACAATAACAATATGAAACAATGCTAATAGACTAAATTGACATAACAAAACATGGTACAAATACATGAAAAGCGAGTCTAAAAATAAAATTTGGTTACACATCATAATCTTTGAATATTAGCCTAATCTTGTTCTTGAAACATAATGGAGAACAATCAATGTCAAAGTTTGAAGGAATGAACCGATTAAAAAACTCCATCATTCGGTTGATACAACTGTATTTGCCCAGGTCTGTACGACCTTGCCGCAGCTGGAACATTTCCAATTGCCTGGTTGCTCGCATTGGAACCCTAAAGTTGATTAGCGTCAACAAGTCTGCACAATCTGTGTGACTATTGATGATCTTATGTCCAAAAGACAATGAGTGCATTATCCTACGAACCTCCAAACTATCGAGCCCCAGCATGTTTATGCGTTGATTATAAGTTAGCACTGTTTTGTCGATATTCAACTTGTACAAAAGAAAATTTGCAAACTTAGACTGGACCCGCTCAATTCTCTTAATGTGGACTTTATAGAAGGGTGACCATACCACACTGCAGTAATCCAAATGGCTCCTCGCAAGTGAGAGATAGATTGATTTCAGTGTCTCAATATTCCGGAACTCCCAACACTGCCTCATGATGAAACCTGTCATTTTATATGCTTTAGCTATGACATTGTCGATATGGTTGATGAAGCGTAACTCACCGTCAAAAAGAACGCCAAGGTCATTAATCAGGCCTACCCGAGGAAGGATGGTGCTGTCAATGGAATATCCATAGTGAAGGAGTTGTTTCTTATGGGAAAATGAGATCACTTTACATTTAGAACTATTCAAGGACATTCCGTTTTCTGAACACCAGGCAAATAAGCCATTAATCTCTTCCTGAACAAGGCTGCAATCGTCCATGCACACAACTCTCTGGAAAATTTTAAGATCATCGGCATATAGAAGGTACCTGCAATGCTTGAAGATTGAGGAAAGGTCGTTGATAAACACCAAAAACAGTACCGGCCCAAGATGAGACCCCTGAGGAACACCCGAGTATGCGTGGATTTCGCTCGATAGACAGTTGTTGAATTTCACAAATTGAGTCCGTTGACTGAGATAGCTACCAATCCAAGAGAGTAGAGGATCACCCACACCATAGTGCTCTAGCTTCTTCAGCAAAATAGAATGATCTACACTATCAAATGCCTTACGAAAATCAAAATAGATTGAGTCGACCTGAACTGATTCGTCAAGAGAAGAACTCAGAAAATTGGAGTAAACTGACAGATTTGTCTGACACGACCTAGAACGGAAAAATCCATGTTGATGCGGTGATATAATTTGTTGAAAAGCACAGAAGATTTCATCTGTCACTATTGATTCCAGGACTTTTGCCATACAGCACAGTCCAGAGATTGGTCGATAATTTGAGATTTCAGACCTGTCACCGCCCTTGAAAAGAGCTGTGATGATGTCCGACTTCCATCTCCTTGGAAAACTACCCGAACAAAGTGATGCGTTGAATATTAGCGCTAATGGCATGGAAAGGGTTGGACTACAATTTTTGAAGAAGATTGGAGGGATTTTATCTGGGCCGGCCCCCTTATTGATTTTCAATTCGACCAGCTTATTAAAAACTATGTCTGCATTAATTGATATGTTACGCAGATTAATACTAGTGCTAGGTAATAAATTTGTGTTATACCTTGACTTTCTGTTCAAATTATATGCAGATTGAAAGAATGCAGCAAAAAAGTTCACTATTTCTTTAGGGTTAGTAGAAGTGTTATTGTTGTAAGTCATTTGATTGGGAAAACCTGTGATGGATTTTTTTGATTTTAGATAGGACCAAAAAGCCTTTACATTCTGTAGAATGTTATATTCGGAGGAGCTAATGAAGGCTCTGTAATCAACATCAATTGATAATTTCGACTGTGATCTTAACAGTCTATAGTCACGATTTAGAAAAGGACAGTTTCCACTATTCTTTAATCCATTGAATGTTCTATTTTTTTGCTTTATAAGGTCAATAGTATTAGGTGAGAAGTAAGAAGGAAATCTAAGTGTATTAGATTTTTTCTTTGGTACAAAAAAGTCAATAGCTACATAAATGATTAAATAAAACATATCCACAGTTGCGTCTATGTCAGGACATGAGTTTAAGAGGGTCCAGTCGATGTCAGCAAAATAATCATTAAGTCCATCGTAATCCGCCCTGAAATAATTTAAATCGATGGTTTGATTGTCAACTAGCTCATCAAGTGGAGGACCGATATGTGAAGAAATATCCAAAGGTGGATGATGGCAATCAACAGTGGATAATGGCGAGAGACTCTCAGCAATTACGATATTAGCATGATTTGAAAACACCAAGTCCAAGGTAGATTGATTATGGTTACAAATTTGATTTGTTTGTAAAAGATCATAAAAACAAACAAAATCATATAGAGTTCTCTCGCAATCATTCCCTGGGACAAATACAGTGTTAGGAGCATTATTGAGTTGGTTCAGGTATGAAATTGATTCATCATTAATAATATGATCATCCACGATGTCAACACTTTTAAGAGAGTGTGAGAAGTTTGGTAAATTGTAATCGCCCAAAATCATCACCCTAGTATTAGGTATTCTGTCCATAACATAGCTGGCTGTATTAATATGATCCTCATAGACAGAAACACCGGACGCTGGAGGAATATATACTACACAAAAACCGTACTGAGTCTTTCCAATAGTGACCCCGACCCACAACTCTTCCAAGGGACTATCAGGTGTATCGAAGACATACGAATGGTAACCCGTGCTGACTGCAATTAGTACACCACCTCCTCTTGATTTACCAGTAATATGAGCACTTCGGTCCTTTCTGTATACTACAAAATTGACAGGAAAAATTTCTTCGTTTGTGATTCCCTCGTTCAACCAAGTTTCAGTGATAGCCACAATGTCGTGATTTGAATTCAATAATTCGTTGTAAAATTGAACAGTTTTGGTGCGCAGTCCACGGGCGTTCTGATAGTATACGTTCAAGGCGACGTTTGGGCGGTTGGATGATTTGGAAAATTTTGCTGCCCATCGATTTCTGGTCTCTGACTCTGACGTGGAATAACGGTATCACTATCAATCAATAAGTTATTCTCAGTTATCTGTCTTGAAAAATAATTACTAATTAGAAGTGTGACAAACTCCTTTTTTGTAGCGTAGTCCATTTTACCGTTCCATGTTGAACATGCAATAGGCACAAAAGTGCGTTGTTTTTCAAACAAATATGTTATGTCGGGTATTCTGTAAATTTTTCGGGGCATTGCTACCAGAAGCTTGTGGATCAGCTGTTCTGCTGTATTTCTGATTCTCACTGATGGACTTGTTATGCTGGCCTAGTGACGCATCGGAGATAACTTCATGTATTACTGGGGAAGACAGACAATGGTAGGCGGGAAAGTTGACAGATTGCATACGATTAATAACCTTACTTTTCTCAATTTTTTCCATTTGTTCCTCCAAATTCATAATTTTTCCTCTTAAGAGATCATTTTTCTCCAGTAATTGAGTTACCAAAGTTGCAAGATTTGAATTCTCTTTTAAAAGATACTCGCATTTTTCATCGACATTAATCGGCACATTCACTTCGTCAACAATACAGTTTGGGCATAATAGACGATTATATCCCACAATTTTCACGTTTTTTAAACGAACTACACAAGCTGCATGATAAATATTATTACATTTTTCACAAACAATATCGGCTTTTGCATTACGATTGCAACTGGCGCATATTTTAACACCACCGTCGGATTGAGATGATTCGTTCGCCGCCATCTTGCTATTTAATTGGCTAAATACTGCCTACTTTTCAATAAGAAATCTAAAAAACACTTTAGAAATAAAACTACTTTTAAATACCTATTACGCACTAGCATATAGCCATCTAAGCAATGGTATTATTTACTGGGGCCAATCAACAGATTTAAACAGAATTTTCATATTACAAAAAAGAATAATTAGAAAAATGTTCTCATTAAATTCATTAGACTCATGTAAACCCTTAAACTTCAAACAGTATAAAATTCTCCCTCTTTCATGTATTCTAATTTTACAATCGGTATTATTCGTTCGTACAATTCACTAGATTTTCTCGTCATCTAGAACCACATAATTATGGTACAAGAAACTCCACAAACATGTATATACCTCCCTATAGGACTAGCACTTTTCAAAAAAATCCTTACGGTTTTTGTGGGAATATATACCACCAACTACCAGAAAGCCTAAGAGAAATAACTTCTTACAAAAAATTTAAGAAAAGTACAAAGAGTTATCTTCTTGAAAAAAGTTTTTATAATGTTAGAAATTACTTTTCAATTTTGCAATAATTGTTTTCTATTATTTAGTCCAATCTTATTATTATTATTATTATTATTAATAAAGTCAGGCAGTAGACGGCAAAGCCGGTAAGACTGCACATTTCTTTAATATATACACTATTTACACATGCTTTGGTTTTTATTGCACTTTTATAGTTAGCGTTTTAGAAAACTGTCTAGTCTGTTTTTAAAACTATTCACACTGGGTGCGGTCACAATGTCCTCGGGCAAGCTATTCCATTGGGTCACCACACGGTTTGTAATAAACTCTTTTCTTGAGAGTCTATGACACCTCTCTGAACACAGTTTTAGGCAATGTCCCCTTAAATTGGTATTAGTGTTTCGATGGAAAAAATCTATCTCACAAGAGTAGTGGCCATGTATTACTTTATAGCATTCTATGAGATCTCCCCGGCTCCGTCTCTCCTCCAATGTTGTCAAACCAAGACGTTTTAACCTCTCTTCGTAAGGAAGATTCCTTAGGGTTGGTGGGATCTTAGTTGCACGTCTTTGTACTCGCTCCAAAAGGTCTATATCCTTGCGAAAGTATGGGGACCATGCCACCACAGCGTGTTCTAAAATTGGTCTAATGTAGGTCTTATATGCTTGTAGCAGGGTTTCCTGGGACATCTCACGGAATGCACGGCGAATCATGTATACCAGCATGTTGGCTCGTTTTACCACCTTTGCCACCTGACTCTCCCATTTCAAGCATTCCGATAGGGTTACGCCCAGGTCATTCTGTTCACCCACGGATATTAACGTAGTGCCATTAATGCTGTACTCCAGTCTTGGGTTATTATAGCCTATATGCAGTGTTGTACATTTGTCGGTGTTAAGACGTAACAACCAGTCATTTGTCCAACTTTCCAGCTTGGCTAGGTCTTCTACCAGATCTCCATGCTCTATGGTTGGATCACAGAAGATTTTTGTGTCGTCGGCGAACATACTCACATTGCACATCATTTTCTCTGATAGGTCGGACACATATACCAAGAACAGCAGGGGGCCCAGAACTGAACCCTGAGGCACACCACTTAGCACTTTGTAGTTTGAAGACAGGCACCCATTTACCCGGACTTGAAATGTCCGACCAGTTATGTACTGCCTGATCCACTCCAGCAGTTTTCCTCTCACGCCATAGTGCTGCAATTTTGAAATTAGTCTTGCAATTGGCACTGTGTCAAAGGCTTTTTCAAAGTCCAGATATATTATGTCTACTGGATATCCAGCATCCTGCGCTTTGGTCCACAGTTCCAAATTAGCAACAAGGTTGGAACTAACAGAGCGTCGAGGCAAGAAACCATGCTGATTTGCCAGGAGGTTTTGGTGGTTGGTCATTAGGAATTCTGTTAGTTCCCAAGCGATGATCTTTTCCATTACTTTGCAGGGGATTGATGTCAAGCTAATAGGACGGTAATTACTGGCCAGGCACTTATTTCCTTTCTTATATATAGGAATAACAATAGCTTTCTTCCAGCTAGGGGCCAGTTCTGAGGTTTGCATAGAGCTATTCATAATTTGGGACAGTAGTCTGCTTAATGCTGACTTACAGTTCTTCAGCAGCACTGGCGAAACACCATCAGGACCAGGGCTTGCTTGCAATTTTAGGTGACCAAGGGCTTTTTCAACCTTTTCCTCAGTAAAGTGAATGTCTGTTATCGAGACTATTGAATTAGTTCCAGGTGTTAATGCAGGGAGTGAACCGTTGTTCTCTTTGACATAGACTGTGAAAAACTGTTCAGCAAATATCTCCGAAATCTTGTAGGGGTCAGTTACTGTCTCACCATTGCTATTGGATAGTGCAAAGTTTACATGCCTTGATTCCAGTGAGTTGTTTAAGTACTGGTAAAATTTTTTCGGTCCTTGGTTGACTAGGTTGTTCTCGTACTGCACTCGCGCTTCTCGAAGGTGTTGAGTTATGTCATTCCTTAGACTATTGTACAAGATTTGATATCTGTTTTTCTCTTGCTCATCCTTGCTAGACTTGAAACGGTGCCAGAGTGTTCTCTTTTTGTTTATTAGTTTAATATGTTGTTCTGTGACCCATGGCTTCTTTGACACCTTTTTATGTTGTTGTAGGGGGACATGATGTGTGTCTACATGCAATACCACTGCCTCAAAGTCTTCATAGCAGCCTTCCCTTCCAAGATCACCCAAGTGCTCAGAAATGTATCTGTTAATTTGCTCGTAGTCGGCTTTCCAGTAATTTTTGTGTTTTTCCTTGATTATTGGTTTAAAATCCAGGCACACTTGGATGTGGGCCAGAATAACCACATGGTCACTCTTTCTGACTGGTGGCTGTGAAGTAATGTCTGTAACCAATTTTTCATCAGATACCAACAGCAAGTCTAGGAGAGATGGATTGGTGTCTAGTCGATGTCTTGTCGGAAAGTCTATAAGCTGATATAGGCTGGTGTCATGATAGGTAAACAGGAATTCCTCTGCAGCATGACTCGCCTGTGTTACTTGTTTGGTTCGCCAATCAATCTCTGGGTAATTAAAATCCCCAAAGATCATTTTGGATATTTCTCTCTCGCTCACTCTTCCCAGTGCCTCACAAAATTTTACGTTGTCAGTAGTTGAGCAGGACGGTGGTCTGTATATACATCCCAGCAGCAGGTCAAGTGATGATATCTTGAGGTTTACCCATACAGAGTCCAACTCGCTGATATCTCTGAGTTGGTTGTCTACCCTTGAACATGCCACTCTGTGCCCCTGAATAGTGCTTTTTATGTAAATGCAAACTCCTCCACCCCTTTTTGTTTTGCCATCTTCTCTTATTGCATTTCTATCTTCTCTAAAAAGTGAGTAACCAGGTATTGTAACCATTGCATCAGTAATATCAGCTTGTAGCCAAGTTTCAGTGAGAAGTACTATATCCGGACTGTTACATTTTATTTCTACCAAGAGCTCATCAAACTTTGCAACAAGTGATCCTATGTTAGTGTAGAAAAAAGAGATGGTAGAGTATTCATTACTTAGTTTTTTGGAGTAGTTTTAGGTTTTATAATTTTTGGGATGCCACTAAAATACTTTATGATAAGAGATGGCTCCTCCTTCTTACGGTCTTCTAACTCCTTTTGCACTTCCCTTAGAAATTGTAGTTGTGCTCTAGTCTGATCATATTTAATATATACCTCTTTGTCTGTTAGTTTTGTCTTATTTCTCAGGATTTTTGCTGCATCTTCAGTGGATTCGAGAACTATTCTTATTGGACGTTTTTTAGTACCATCATAAATACCCATTCTTCTGACCTTAATATTGTCAAGTTTTATGTTGGCATCAATTTTTGAGAGAACTTGCTTGGCCATGTCTGCTTCATCCTTAGTTCTTTCCTCAAATGTAGTTTTGGAGGATTCTTTAATTCCGAATATCAAAACATTTTGCTTTCGTTTCTCTCTCTCATTAAGTTCTTCGATGGTCATCTCGACTGCTTGGGGCCGAATGTTGTTTGGCAAGACTGTAGGTTGGCTTTTTACTGACTCCTTTAGTTCCTCAACTTGATCTTTTAAGCATTTTGTGTCTGCTACCACTTGTGCATAGCTTGGGGTGGTGTTTGAGGCGTTGTTTAATTTATCTTTCAGTTCTTGTGTTTCCGAGCTTAAATTATCAACCTGCTGCTTGATTTTAACAAGATCACTCAACATACTATGTATAGATTCCAGGCATTCTGAGCAGTGATTGGAAAGCATCCTGTTTTGGGTAGTCAGGACCCTGATTTCATTTGACGAAATTTTTTTGCAATTTCTACAGAACACCTTTTTGCAATAATCACAGGGTGCACCAAACAGCTCTTTAATCTCTTTGTTCTTAGAAGTGTCTATGAAATAACACAGAGATTTGCATTTTGAGCAAGTAAGCTCATTTGAGGTTAAGTCCAATTTCGAAGCCATTTATTTCACTATCAGAATGGATTATGTACAAGTTTTTTTTCTTTTTTTTTTTTTTTTCTTTTCTTTTCACTATATTAGGTAAAATAGGCACTCTTTAAGAGGTTTTGATAAGTTGTAGCAATAATGTGCGACCCTGAATTACAATAGTTCGAGGACGCTTAATCACCTCGCCAACTTGGCAACGTCGGAACCAGGTCTTTCAATTACCCAGTGGTAACATTGTTTGGCAACGTTGTTGGAAACTTTGAGAGTGGACAATGACAGTGTTGACGGTTGACAGGAAAATCACATGTGATTTGTAGGTTATGGTTGCCCTTGAAAATGAAAACTTTACAAACGATTTACTTCAAAAATATCCAAAACCAGGGCTTGCAAACACTTTCAAAGGCATTTCGAACCCTATAAAACACGTCCAGCACGAATCACTGAAACAACTCACAATTTAACAATAAAAAAAAAAAAAAAAATACGCAAGTAAACACATCAAACCTTCACGCAACATTGATCACGAAAAAGTCTTAATATTGTTTTAAAAATGTCTTATGTTATCCTTTATTTTTACACTTGACGTTGTCATATCTATTTAGATCTTTTGGCATGAAATGAAATAAATAAATAAAAAATAAATAGATATATTATATGACCACAAGACGAATAAAAAATTATTCTATTCTTATTTCATGTCATGGCCAGCAGTTTATTTGGATAAAATAATGGGTTGAATTGGCATACTGAAAAAGAAAAGTAAAACATATTATCCAAGCACCTATTAAAAAAAAGCCATACCCTCTCTTCTTCTTTTTTGGACTCCACTTGTTCCCTCTTCTTTTTCGGTGGTTCCTGTTTCTCTTCCACTTTGACATCGACACCGGGCCCCACTCTAGCTTCAACGAATTGCATCGCCAAGGCTTCCGCCAAGAACTCTTTGCCTATCCGACCGCTCGACACGTACTTCGCGTAGTCCTTACTGAAGCTCGTCGGCATGCTAAGTGGTAGTTTAGGTATATTAGTAAAAATAAGATAAATCGCTTTCTCAATCGTTAAATTATCGTTTATAAACCTTTCGTTGGCCTCCTGGGGAGTCCGCGGGGGCGGAACGTTGCTCTCCTCCTCTTCATCTTCAGGGGAGGGGGCGCGCTCGCGCATTCGCTCGATTCGCGCCCGTTTAGAGGAGCGTTCGCCCGAATCGGTGAGGGTGCGTTTTTGATATCTTCGACGGTCCTCGGATTTGGGCAACATTTTGTTTATTTCACTTTGGGAACAACCTGAAATAAGGAAAAAAATTAAAGCTGTTATATTTTTCTTCACAGAGAATGGGTATATGAGTCTTCCTTGATCTGACAAAAACCTTTGATACTGTCCCTCATAAAAGAGTACTAGATGTACTACAACAGTATGGAGTGAAAGGCTCCGTACTGAAGGTTTATAAAAACTATCACTAGGAGAATAAACAAGTCTTAAAAATTAGAGGTGTTCAAATCACTCTTGTTTCCATATTTATACTTCCTTGATAAATCTTTATATACATGGAATTTCCATTTCATACACTGCAAGCTGAAATCAACCCTATATTATTGTCAACTATGTTTGGCCCTCATGTCAAATATATATAACACGTCGAATGCCACATGGCCTAATGTATAAAACTAAAAACTGTATACTTGGACAAATATAGATATTTCATTTCATATGGGAGTTTAGTAAAACTCAGAATCTGTTGATCTCTATTGCTCTCTTCTATAAATCTTACATCGATATGGTTAATTTCTTGCTTGGTTACTTAATAAATATTATTATTAATAATAATGATATGATCAGGGGTTGTGGGCAACAGCTTAGGCAATTCTCAGAAAATCGATTAGACATTAATGTACAATATAGAACAAGAGCATCCATCGAGGACATCACCACAATTTGTAATGATTATAAAACTAAATTAACACACAACGACTTTTTGTTAGTGTTCATCGGCCCCGAAAATTGCATACAGGGAAAATCTTTCACCGTCAGCACAATCAATGATCTACTCATTATTGCCAAAAGTACAAATATGGTACTTGTTACTTCGGCATATACTGACCCAAGACGAAAGATATTGAATTCCTTTATAGCGGAACAGAACCAGAGACTAATAAGAATGATCCAGAAGCAGGAGCAAAACAGAATTAAATTGGTGAACGCAAATCATTTTCACATTAAGTATGGCAAGATGCATAGATTCACAAACTATGTCAGTAAAAGAAAACTTATGAAACATATATACATCGATCAAATGTTACCTATCATGGAGGATCAAGAAAGTTCTTTTGAGCATCGAGTTTTTCTTGAAAGACTTAACACATTAACAGAGACCGATAATAATAACATGACCCCAGACAGCATCGAGGAGGAAGGTGAAGACAGATCGCCACAGTCAGAAACTTGTGGAGTGATGGAAATACCTGATAGTAGTTTGTTTTTTCGTGGAAGATCCTATACAACAGCCAACTGACAGGGCAATAAAAAGTGGTGGTTACAGTATCGAACACTCTAATATTATGAAATCAAGAACTATTAAAAAAGATAACATTCTTGTTATGCATCTAAACGTCCAGGGTCTATGCAAGAAGACTGACGCATTGAGTATCTTACTGGAAGAAGGAAAAATAGACATTTTTTGTGTGTGCGAACATTGGCTAAACATCGAACAAGTCAAACTAACAAATATCGAGAATTATCGATTAGTGTCATATTTCTGTAGGCGGGAATATTCCCGCGGGGGCGTTTGTATTTACTATAGGGATGATATTACCGCACGCCAAGTTAACTATATAAAATCTGTAGAAAAAGTCTTTGAAATCTGTATATCAGAGCTTTGTATAAACATTAAAAGAACACGATCCAAACTGTTTATTGTTACTATATATCGTAGCCCAAGCGGAGACTTTGAGAGATTCATCAGCAGCCTTGACCTTTTCTTGCATGACTTCTTTGAAAAGGAAAATTATTATATAATAACTGGGGATTTCAATATTGACTTTCTCACGGATAATAAAAACAGGAAAATCTTGATTGATCTATTCACCGAGTTTAATATTAAACATTTCATAGAAAAAGCAACTAGAATCACAAGCCACAGTCAAACATGCATTGATAATGTCTTCTCAAACCTAAATATAGAAGTAACTGAAATAGGGGAATCTTTTCTATCAGACCATACTTATCAAATATTCAAAATTAATATGTGTCATGATCAAAACCACCAAATAAGTTCATATAAAAGAAAATTTAATGATTACAATGTTGCAGCTTTCAAGAGGGGCCTCGAACGAGAGAACTGGTCTGAATTCTTTAAAACAGACGAGATCAACATATGTTTTGAGCTATTCTACGCAACTTTTAAATTTCACTATGACTCAGCCATCCCACTTATAAAAACCAAGGCCAAATCAACAAAGTGGTATACCCCGCAAATAAAGGAAATGCACAGTTTTTTATGTGAAATGGAAAGACTCAAGAAAGTATTGAATGATCCAGAATATGCAAAATGTTACACAACTTTTAAAAAACTTTACAAAGACACCATAAAGAATCATAAAAAAGACATGAATAACAAAAGAATCCTTAATGCCACCAATAAATGCAAAGAAACTTGGAAAATTATAAATAAAAACAGAAAAGACAAACCAATAAAACTTAATATAAAAAACCAACAGGGCGAGAAAATAACAAACTTAAATAATCTAGCCAATTACATCAATGAATACTTTATAAATCTATTGAACACCTCGCAAAAGCCAAATTTCAACAATATAAATATACAAAACCTCCCAAAAACAATATTTCTACGTCCCACAACCCCACACGAAATCATAGATATAATTAACAAAACCAGCTCCAAACCTTCCCCAGGGACTGATGACATAGTGGGCACCATCCTAAGAGAGGCAAGGGAAATTATCGCTGCTCCCCTATCATTTTTAATAAATCTCTCGTTTTCAACAGGTACTTACCCAAACTCCCTAAAAGAATCCAGATGTATACCGATTTTTAAAAATAAAGGTTCCAGAGATAATATAGAAAACTACCGCCCCATATGCATGCAAAATCAGTTTTCTAAAATTTTTGAAGCTGCTTTTAATAACAGACTTGTAGATTTTCTTGAACAACAAAACATATTAAGTAATGTCCAAAATGGGTTCACAAAAAAGAAATCTACCTGTACTGCAATTCTAGAATGTGTTGAATTTATCTATCAATCCTTAAATGAAAGACAATATTCCCTTGGTCTTTTTTACGATCTAAGCCGAGCGTTTGACTCAATTGACCACAACCTTCTTCTAGAAAAACTGTATGGCATAGGTATAAGAGGAAATGCTTATGACTGGGTTTCATCATATCTCTCTGCCCGCACCCAGACTGTCATCATAGAAGGTATAAAATCGAAAACACTTGCATCAAAGCTTGGTGTTCCCCAGGGATCCGTTCTCTCTCCAACGCTCTTCATTGTTTTCATGAACAATCTAACCGATATATGCAAAACTCCTGACAGGACCATTCTATACGCAGATGACACAAACTTTCTTCTAAGGTCAACATCATTAGAGGATCTAACTGAAAAAAGCAATAATGCCTCAGAGGAACTCAACACATGGTGCGGGGACAACGGCTTGATCCTTAATACAGCCAAAACTTATTATATGCGATTTCTCACAAAAAATCAAATAACTCAAGTTTGTCCACTTATAAAAGTGGGAAAAAAGTCAATTGAATCTATTGACAAGATTAACTTCCTAGGCATTACTCTAGATCACAAACTTACATGGGAAGCACATATAGACTTGGTCTGCTCAAAACTCAGCAGCATGTGCTATATTATAAGATTTATAAGAGATACTGTCACGCCAGGTGTTCTGAGAATGCTTTACTTTGGATTGGTGGAGTCTGTTCTTAGGTATGGTCTGATATTCTGGGGCTCATCGACTTACTTCAATAAAGCTTTTACTATGCAGAAAAAAGTTGTCAGATGCATAAATAATTCACACCCACATCAAAGTTGCCGACATATATTCAAGAGAGACAGTATCCTCACCCTACCATGTCTCTACATTTTTAATCTGGTCTGTTATATTAAGGAAAATGAGAATACATTCCTAAAAAACTCAGATGTTCATACTTACTCAGTCCGTGAACGACAAAATATTTATCAGCCATTCTCCAGGTTAAAACTGGGACAAAACTCTCCATCTTATATGGGAATAAAATGTTTCAACAAGCTTAAAAGAACCCATAGCAATACAAAAAATTTTACTAAAGCTGTAAAAAACTATCTGCTGGAAAATGCTTTTTACTCTGTAAGTGAGTTTCTTAATTCTCCGCAATGAGCACTGAACTTTGGGTCGTTTAGCGAAAATAAATCAAATTTATTATTGTATTATTTATGTTATGGTTGTATTTTGTTCTCAAAAGTCAAAGTCAAAATAAGCTGGTTTGAAGTGATTTGATAGAGTTTGCGATTGTCCGAGCTAAATTGTGTTAGTATCTCCTCGTGTTCTTGTAATGTATTATACCGTATTTTATTTTATTACAATTATGTTAGTGCAGTTGTCAATTCTACTTAGTATGTAAGCTTTACTTTATGACTAGTGGGATAAATTAATGTATACTATGTATGTATTAGTTTTATGCACGAATAATGAAATAAATAAATAAAATAAAATAAATAAAATTTACTGAGAGTTATAAATTACATTAATTATTTGATTGGGAACATAATGCTTTGCTAGAAGAGCTTAAACCGGCAAATACTTTATAAGACAATTACTGTTAATGTTACTGGGAACATACTGATGACATGGTTAATTACTTGAGGTTACTTTGATTGAGGGAGGGTGTGTCCTGACTGCCAAAGGGAATTCTAGGTGGTTTTAAGAACCACAGACAGCCAGTAGGAGAACATCTGATTTGCCTGAGGTGGCCTATTTCATTTGGGGCCCGCGGCTTTATCAGGGGAAAGGTAGGATTGAGACCAACCAAGTGTGAATCAATATACATCTCAAAAATGCTTACTGTTAAGCAGTTTCTATTCCAATGTCCAAGCAAACTTTAGTAGAAAATACCCATAGTCATCCCCGAGGTCAACCCTGAATCTAAAAAATTTAAACTTAATCAATGTGTAAAACGAACCTTATATTATAACTCAAAAGAAATTATACTTACCCAACTCCAATAACAATGGAGACAATCTGCTGAGGAATTCATAAGCACCAGGGTGCTTAACCAAACCAGCAACTTCTGTTTTGAGTTTCTTCTTGACAGAACTCACTTGGGTTGTAGTTAGAGTCGGAGGCAAATTATTGTAGAGCTGTTCAAGGGCATCTACTACTCGAACCATAAACTCTGCCCTGTTCTTGGCGATATTAGTTAAAACCCCGATGCAAGCCAGTAGGTTGGCGCTACTAATATGTGGCGATCCATGGAACTTTACCAATAATTCAAACAGATTACTACAAGTAAACAAAGTAAGAAAATGGCTTTAGCTAAAATAAGTAGTTTTCAGTGTAGGTATATCATTAAAATAATTGTGGTAGCTTAAATATTTAACAAAATGTAAAAATATAGAATATTTGATAAATTCCAATTTAATTTATTTTGTGATGGATATATACAAATATTTTTATACGTCAAAAGATATTAAGATATATTCAACTCCAGTCTGTCTTCATCACTATTTCCAGAGAGCTGGAAGATCTCAAAAATGTGACCCATATTTAAATTAAATGACCGATCTGATGTGAGTAATTATAGACCTGTGGCCCTTGTATGTGGCTTCTCAAAACTTCTAGAGATGTTACTCCATAGCTGCCCATATCCACTTACAAGGCATTTAATATCAACCATTGAATATAAGTCAAAACTCTCTATAAAAGAATCATTTTATTGCCTCTACAGGGAACAACATTTGAAATAATATTAAATTTTTCTGGTTATATATCAAACTACAAACTACTGGTTATATATCAAACTTGAATATAAACAACAAAACACATCTGGTTATCCACCAAAACTTAGGCTTGATGATATCAAATCTAGTGAACTAGTTTGCTAATTCAAGAAGATATTGGTCCTTTGTCACATTGGTGTAGTTTAAATGGTCTGTCAATACTAATAAATGTAAAATAATGTAATTCAGTGTCTTTTGATGTGTTTCTTTTGATTATAAAATAAATGATATAATTTTAGAGACGGTAGTTGTTATTAAAGATTTGGGAGGGTATTTTGATAAAGAGGTAACTTTTAATTATATCATATAGCAATGAAGATCCTTTGTTTTATTCGCCTTACATTATTTGCTTTTAGCGACATTAATTGTTTTAAGTTATTATATTGTATCTATATTAGATCGATTGTTGAATATGCCTGTCCTATGTGGTCACCATATTACAGAACTTATGTCGAGCAATTGGAAATAGTACAGGGGAAGTTTTTGACATTATTAGGTTTTAAAATGAACATTCTGGCAGAGGACATTAACTATGAGGAACTCAAAAGCTTGTTAAATTTATATTCACTAGAAAACAGAAGGTTAATCGTAGACCTATGTGCTCTCAAACCTTGACCTCAATAGCGTTACAGTTTTTGAAAAATTAGTAAATCTCAATGAGAGAAAAGGTCCAGAACCACCACTATTTCTCAAAAATTGCAGACCAACATTAGCAGCCCCTCTTAGTTACTTCTTCCAACTGTCAAATTATTATTATTATTATATCCAATTACTTATATGATAAAACGGATTGATTTATAATGTAGGCTTTTTTATAATATAAAACTGTTATTATTATTAAACTAAAATATGCTTGAAAAAAATTATTCCAAAAAATCAAGTCATCTCGAATGCCATTTGCTGTGGTGGCCTCAGCTTATAATATTTGCTATGTTGCCAGAGCATTGAAGCTCCCGAATCTTATGTTTGAATATTCCAACCTGTCAAGTACGGAGGATAATTAACTTAGATACAGATAGCAGCTGATGTTTTATGTTAAAATTTTAACATAAACTTAACAGTTTAATAATTAATAATTCATAGAAATTGAAATTGTATGTTAACAATTTTGAATAGTACACAGTGTGGCTGTGTACTGTTCAAAAAGCATTAAGAACAGTGTCCATTAAAGTTGATTAGTTTAACATTTAAATCCTACCACATGCCAACAGAGGCTTGAAACTGATAGATATTTTGTCAAACTTTCAACGAATTAATATCTATAATACATTATTGGAATGTTATTACCTACCCCCATAAGGGGTCCTGCAGTTTTAGTTCTATAGTTCAATTTGAGAGCTAAAATACAAAAACAGTGAAAGGTCAAGACTTAATTAGTTTAAACCTGATTCGGTAATTATGATAAAAAAACCTTACTTGGTTTCCAGCAGTAATATTTACCTAGCTTCTTCTTCCAATTTTCTCCTACGTGCAATTTTTAATGTCAGTGGTACATTATCCAAGGAAAAATCATTTGGTTTTTTACTCTCCGTCTCATCAGGATAGGTTTGCAAGAGAACAACACACTCTAAAAATTTTACTGAACTAGTTCTTATTCCATCATTATCACTATCAATCATGTTAGCAATCTCTAATTTGATAGTATGCAACTGCTTCCAACCTTCCTCCATTTCATCGGTAATGGTTGGTGCCTTACACATCCAACCCAATGTACGTCGATAAATTGTAATAGCAGCTTGGATAACCCGTTTCTGGACTTGAATCGATTCATCACAAAGAAGCATGTGTAAAGTAACCATTATTTTAGGAATCAAATTTTCCCTCACTTTACTAAAAAAAATTATGTAAACTTATAGATAATATATTCGTAAGATATGTTTATTCAATATAATTATCAGCCAAACTCACCACAGCTCTTCTATGAAGCCTACTAAGTTCCTTTTCACATCTTGATGTTTGTCTGACACAAAACCCAGTACATTTGGCAAGTACTTTGGAAGCAATTGAGGAGCTTTATACAAAAGCAATTCTTTAACTTTTGCCAAATAATGTAATTTTTCAGTCGCCTCCTGACTAACAAGTGCATTATTAATGTTTTCTACTACCTAAAATATGTTAAAATTAGATCTTAGTAACTCCACAGCGCCACCAAATTATACCAATTCCTCGTCTGACATTGTATGTTGTTTATGTTTAGTATTTAAACAATTTTAGGCTTTTAATAATCAGTAAATCAATTGAACTATTTGATTAGCAGGTAAAGGAAATCATTTCTAATAATATTTATTTATGTTTTTAACTAGTTTAGTTAGAATCTAAATTAAGTTAGGTTAGATTATTCTTCTTTCTTTCTTTCTTCGATTTTACGACCTTGAGTTGCTAGGACTCAACTCCACCAATCAAATTTACAATTTCTGCCCATAACGTCACACACGTTAAAATGTTTACGCTAGCAAAAAATTTGCTGTTTTTTTGCAAAATTTGTGCTCAAACTACGAGGCCATGACCAGAAACAGTATTAATCATAAACATGTATAAAACTTATTTAAAATTTACTCTTTGGATTAATCTACTTGTTAGTAATTTATTGTGTATTCAAAATACCGTGAAATGTGACAGGGATGGGAAATTGCTCAATTTTGCGAACAAGAGCCTCAATCTTGTACAAGTACAAGCAAAATGCTAATGTAAAATTTGGTTTTGCTATTCTATTGTATTAAATTAAACGATGCTGAATTCAAATATCAAGAATGAAATCATTTTTAGGAAAGATGTATATGATTCGGAAATTGGTCATTTTTAAAAGCAACCTGCAACATCGACACTTTATTGAGCCATACCCTTAAGAACCCCCGCCCCAATAATCAAAACCAGGAGTCAGGACACATGAATTTTCTTTTAAAGAGTTAGGGGTGGATACACTGGTATCCCGTTGTATTGCATATTTTAGCCATGTGAGACGATGACGCTGTCATATAATTTATTTGTTGTAAAACTATTTTCTTTTTAATGTTAAAGTAAATATCAATAATAAAATAAATAGTTGTCTGTCACATAATAATTATGTAAAATGTAAAAACAAAACTACTATTTACAACCACGTCCACTATATTTGTTAATAACTCGTAACATGTTCCGTTACACAATAGCTTCTTTGGACCCTACATCCCCAATGAATAAGTTTATAGAGCCCACCTATCCAGTTTCGTATGTTTGTATGCAGATCATCTCGCAGGAGCTGAATTCTGGGACGTCAGCCTTAGCGGTTTATCTAAAAGAACTAAGAAGCGTTGATTGTCTTTTACTGCTTTAGCAGTTTATGAATCTTGGTTTTTACTTATGAGACTACAGACAGAGATTTCGTAAACCTACTAATTTTAGACTACGTGTAGCATATTTTGTTTAAAATGTGAGTAGAGGTATCAGTGTCTAGACGGTACCTTTGTTTGGTGATGTGCTGGCTTCTGGTACCATTGTTTCGTTTACTAGTTCCCAGTTAACGCTTTTGAGCTTGAATCAGTGATGGTGGGAGATCAGGGATTTTTTAACTGTCTCCCCTATAGGGATTTTCAGTTTCATCCAGATGGCACCACTGACTGATTTAAATGCGTGATTTTCATTTTAAGCATATCAGTTAGCGTTCCTAGTTCGAGTGTTAATTCTTATTCAGTCAGTCAAGAAGATTTTTATTGGTATCTAGAATAAATTATATCACTCCGCGATAAGGTATGTATAATTTCAGTATTAGTTTAAAACATGTAATTTAGCCGTATTGGTTCTAGCGCGATTTAGCCACCAGCTTATGTATGTATTAGAAATAATACATTTTTAAGTTCATCGATGCAGCATAGGTTTTTACATGCCTATTTTTCGTTAAATATATTTGGACGATGGAACGAAATTCCATGCTTGCGATTGTAGGATATATTTTTATCTGTGGATAAAGCCATCAAATAATTTAAAAATTGCCCGAAACCTAACCTCGATGTGGCTTAACGATGATTTTGTTTTGCGTTCAATGGGTCTGAACACACTTTTTAAGAACTGAGTAACTACTTGATAAATACATATAAAACATTAAAATGTATTTTCAAAAAAATATATTAAAAATTCCTAAATAGTGTCCAACGTCGCTGCATAGGGTATTGTAAACAATTAAACCCACCGATTTGATGAAAATTTGAAGTCAATCGGGTAAGCAGTTTTTTAGGTATGCCGCGAACAGACAGACAGACCGACGGAATTGAGAAAACATGTTTTTCAGCATCTAGGGACCCTGAAACGTGAAGATCTGAAAAATCTCGGAGGGTGATTTTTTTACCATTATAGTAAAATAGTTCCCTTTTATGATGGAAGTAAAAAAAGATTTTGAATAAAATCTCCATGATGTTTGTGTAAAAAAATACTATGTGATTTTGCGCTTTAAGAGGGCTTGCGGTAAATAAAATGAAAATATAATATATTTATGCTGACAGCAAACAATGAATTCCAATGTATTTTCTGTATTTCTACGTATTTCATGTAATCCACAGTATTCCATCATGTTTTCCATGTATTCTGTGTATTCCATCATGTTTTCCATGTATTCTGTGTATTCCATTATGTATTCTGTTAATTTCATGTATTTTATCTGTATTTCAACGCAATTATATATTTTGGTGTACATATTTTCGCTAGCGGTTTCCCACTCGGTTTATCCGCAGATATTTCCCAGATATTAAGTCTCTATATGGTTTTTGTTAACGATGCTCTTGTTTTTATGCTAGAGTGGTGTATTATTTGGGGTTAGGATCCAGCAAAAAACAAGACTTTTTAAATTGTCGACGTTTCGAAACTTTAGTCTTGCATCTGCAGGGCACATATATAGATTCTATATCCTATATGAAACACATATTTTCAATCTTTACCTACTACGTTTGTGTACCGAGGAACAGGGATAATAAAGTCCCGAAAGTTCCACATTAATAAATAGAGCACATAGAAATTTATAATTTAAAAAATACAGACTTTGAGAATATCCTGTAACTTTTTTTTTCTAAACAAAAAATGCAAAAGCTCAATACTTCTGGGTATAGAGAAACTGGAATAATAAAGTTTCGAAATTTTCACAATAAATAAAAGAACCCCTAGACAGTTTAATTTTTTTAATTTAAATATACAGGCTTTTTAAAAATACCCTGTAACTTTTTTCTAAATAAAAAAAAATAAAAAACCGCCAAACACGGCCCAAGATATCGAACAAAGCTTCTAAATGTCATTGCTATGAAAGTTCTAGAATAACTGTTGCAAGAAGTGCAGAGTTTAAATTTTTCATTTTTACATTATATTTTTTCACACCCTGTATAAAACAAAAAAAAATATTTGTATCAAAGACCACTCCAGGCTATTGACTAAACAAATAAGGACCTTTCAGAACTTTTTTAATTTTCAAAAATTGGCTAAGGCGATTCCGAGATACAGTCTCCCAAAAATGAGGAAAAAGATTTAATAAGACTAATTGTTTGAGCTGTTTATAAGAGATTTCATCCATTTCCATGCACAAAATATCTTTTTATCAAAAGTGGGAAATTTAAAGCATAAAATACAATGGCATAAGGGGGTCACAATGAACTAAAATCCCACCAGATGCTCCCAATTCAAATTTTTTGGAAACAAAACGTTAGGAATATTTAGGTATTATAATATGTGAATTGCTGATTTTGTAAAGTCCTTTTTTTTTGCTTTTACTGCGGTATAAATTTGATTTACTAATTAATTACTAAAACTAATTATATTGGTGTTTTAAAAAAATGCTAAATGCTCATATTCCGGCATTATAGTCGAATGCGGTCTTATTGTGCGGGTCCAAAGGTCACCAACATTATGAATCAAATTAGAAAACACAGTGAATACCAAAATGTTGTGTGATTCTTTTAACGAGCTATAAAATTTCTATGGGCTATTTACAAATATACAGGGAGAAATAAAATAGTTTTTTTTTATTATGTTACGCAACTTGTTTTTTTTGTATTGTGATAACAAAAAAATTTTATTTTGCAAAAATATTATACACTAAAAAACACAAGATAATTAGTTATTACTTCCCTCGTGAGATTTTCTCAGATCTTTACGTTTAAGGGTCTGTAGATGACGTTTTCTCAATTCCGTCTGTCTGTAGGTATGTCTGTCTGTTCGCGGCATAGCTAAAAAACTACTTATCCGATTTCTTCAAATTTCAGTCTAAAATTAAGGGCCATGTTGCAAAAAATACAGGCTATATATATATATATATATATATATATATATATATATATATATATATATATATATATATATATATATATATGTTATATATATATATATATATATATATATATATATATATATATATATATATATATATATATATATATATATATATATAGGGTGTCCCAATAGTGCGTTCTCGGTTGATATCTTGATAACGGATAGCGATATAAAAAAAGTTCAAATAAAAAAGTTGTAGAACGATATGAGCTACATAACCTAAAATTATTTTCATTTATACAAAGTGTCTCAAAAATCTGTAGCGAAGCAAAGTTTTTGCTTTATTATCGAATTTTCTAATTATAATACACTACAAGTGACGCAAAATTAAAAATTCAGCTCATAATATTGTGCTAAGAATCGCGACCTAAAGACTTAGAACAGATATTTTACCAATTATTCTTAAATATTTACTATTTTGTCTATTATAAAGGCGTAGGTAGTGTCAACATTTAGTTAGAACTTAATGTACGAAGATGCCTTAGACAATCCTAAAGTAAAAACAAATGAAAACGGGGAAAATGTTGTCATGGCGAAATGTCAAACTCTTGTGTTCAAATTGATTCAAAATGAATTTTTCTAGAAAAAAATTGATTAACATGATTTATGTTTTGGACGCAAGTGATCAAAATTGTTTTTTAGCAAGTAGAGTTTATGCGCAACGGTTTAGCAATGCCGAACGTCATCCTGAGGTATCATTTGTCAGACTCAAAGAACGATTTGAAAGAACTGGATGTATCGATTACGAACAAAAATTGGAAAGGCAGAAGAGAGTCGCAAATGAAGAAACTGAATATCTTGTTATGCAAACTTTAATTAAAAATCCTCATATTTCATGTAGGCAGTTAGAAAAGGAGAGAGGTGTTGCTAAATCTACGGCAAATAGAATAATTAGAAAACATAAATTTCACCCATACTATATTCAACTGGTACAAGAGCTGGATGAAGACGATTTCAATCGAAAACTTGAATTTTGTACTTGGGCATTAGCAAAAAATAGAGAACATGATTTTTTCAATAACATTTTATTTACTTACTATTTCATAAAAATGGATACGTCAACCGACATAATTTCCACTATTATAGTTCTGAAAACCCCAGATTCATTATCCCCTTGGATTACCAGCATAGATGGTCTCTTAATGTATGGACTGGTATAATCGGTAACCGTATCATTGGACCTTATTTTTTCGAAAATAGAGTTAATGGAGACACTTTCCTAAATTTACTGCAAAACAGTTTGCAGGAGTGGATTGATGAATTACCTTTGAATCTAGTGAGGTGGGTGTGGTTCCAACTAGATGGCGCTCCGGCACATTTTAGCAAGCAGGTGAGGCAATTTTTAGACGCGAATTATGAAAATAAATGGATTGGTAGGGGAGGTCCAGTATCATGGCCGGCAAGGTCTCCGGACCTCACAAAACTAGATTTTTTCTTGTGGGGTTTTGTTAAAGAGCAAGTTTACCAAACGCCACCCACTACCATAGAGAATATGAAAATGAGAATTAGAAATGGATATACAAATATCAATGCCGCGATGCTGAATAGAGTTAAAATTCCTTTGTGAATCGGCTACAAGTGTGTGTTGAAAGAAATGGTGGTCATATTGAACATTTAATCAAGTGATTGTAGGACTTCTTTTTCTGTTGGGTCTCTTTAATTAAAATATTTATTTGCCTTTTTACATTTTACTGTGTATTAATGTACAGGGTGATTCGCCGAGATTTGCCACCTCCCTTAATTCCTTTAGTTTTAATAACAGAGAAAAAGTTGAAATACAAAAGTGTCCCTCGGATATCAACTTTGTTATTTTAAATGGGACACCCTGTATATTACATTTTTGGAATCCTCGGAAAATTCTATAAATTCGATAATAAAGCAAATTCTAAGGCGATTGCCATTGAAAACCAAATAATAAATACAAAAATTTCAAAATCTCGGAAACTATAACAAATAGGTATAGGACATATTTATAACGAAAGATAGGGTTTTGGGTCACGAATAGTCTAAAATATTAAAATACTATACATTCCGTTTAAAAAAATGAAGATATGATGTTTTTAATTTTTTTAATTTCTCCTACTTATCTAGGACCCCCTGTAGAACGCCGACAAATTTTGTTCACGTTGAAAGTCAACCCATACTTTTGTTAATGTTCCTGCCAAAAATCATAATCCTATATCAAAAAGCCAACGGCCCACGGCGTTTGAAAAAAGCACTGCAATTCATAATTTTTTACAAAATGGCGGATATTAGAAAAACTATCAGATTTAGACATAGGACATGTTATACAAAAAATGTGTAGAATCACGAGCAGAATCTAAATATGCAAAAATATACAGGGTGTCCCGTAAGAAAAAACACAAACAGACATGTACGTATTGTTCTACAACTTTTGCATTTGAACTTTTTTATATCGCTATCCGTTATCAAGATATGAACGCACTATTGGGACACCTGTATATATATATATATATATATATATATATATATATATATATATATATTAATTAGCAGTGGGGATGCAGTATAGTTATGAACCCTTTATTGTATAGTCAAGTTCTACACACTTTTGTAAACATAATGGCGTTTTGAACTTTTTTATATCAATTTTTTCAATTTTTAATCATGTAATAACAGTTAAATAACAATATTTTCGTAATTTAAATGTTCCAAAGTGTGATGGTTTGTTTTAGAATAAACATTACATAAATTCTTGTTTGATGGATGCAATCTTGCTTTTATTTTAAACCCACATTGAAATGTCCTGAAGAAGGGGTAAATAATCCCGAAAGCTTATATATAAAGGGTTATATATATATATATATATATATATATATATATATATATATATATATATATATATATATATATATATATATATTCGTTAGCCCCGAGTTTCTGGTAAAGCGATTTTACCGATTTTTATATATCAAATTTTGTGTTATAATTAAAAAAAAAAAAATTACTTATTTTAAACACGCTTTAAAATTGGAACAAGTATTCTATATTTATTTATTTATTGCTTACAAAATTACAAATGTACTAAAAAAGTAAGCAAAAAAATATTGTCAAATCTAATAAAAAAAAAATGAATCTTGCCAAACAATTTGCACTTCATCTGATGTAAAACCATCGTTCACGTGTTTTTCGTCATATGATTTTGCCCTAGCCCATATTAATTCTATTGCGTTAAACTGGCAATGGTACGGCGGCAGTCGTAAAACCTCATGTCCATTTTCCCGTAATATTTCATCTACGGCATATATTGTTGGTTTTTTGATAGATTTTGCCATTGAAAGAAGTTCTAGTTTCAGCAATAATAAAACTATTTATCAATTTATCATTGTTTATTTAAGATTCTTGAATGATAAGATGCATTGCCCAGAATGATTAAAGATGGAGCATCTAAATTTGGAATCAGTTGTTCTTTTAACCACTTTTCACACAGTTCACAGTTCATATTATTATGGTAGTCCATACTTTTGGATGTTGAAGAAAACAGTAAACTTGCACCTGGGAGAAATCCTGTTGAAGAACCTGCATGCAAAATGCTGAACCGTTTTCCCGTCCCACATCCCTTTTTCCTCTTGACACTTTTTACAGACTCGTCCTGCCGAGATTTCGAACCACTTCTATTAGAAAATATCCAAGTCTCGTCTAAAAATACTACTTTTCTAAATTTTGAATTAACATTTTACGTGTATTTCTTTAAAAACTGGATACGCCGACTTGCTATATGTGGCAACTCGCATAAAAATCTTCGATTACAATCCTTTTTATATCGAAAACCTAACATTTTTATTAATTTTGACAACGATTTGAGTCCAATTTCCAATATACCTCGATTTTTTAAAACTTGAAGGATTATACTACTTTTTGATGTGTATAAATCGTAAATTGCATTACGAACATCCATTTTTACATTGTCACTTAAGTCTTCTGTCTTTGGTTTTTTTCGTGTACATTTCTTAATCTTCGATAGTAAATTATGCTTTTTTTCATGCACAATTTTCTGCACAGTCCTTATACCGATTTCCAGAGCTTTTGCTACTGTCTCCTGGATATTGGCCGGTAAATTTTCATTTCCCTTATGTTTTATTAGATTTAATACCATTTTTTTCGCTTGTGGATCTCGACTAAAAATACCACTTTTCCAAATTTTGAATTAACATTTTCCGTGTATTTCTTTAAAAACTAAATATGCTGACTTGCTATATGGCAACTCGCATAAAAATCTTCGATTACAGTCCTTTTTATATCGAAAACCCAACATTTTTATTAATTTTGACAACTATTTCAGTCCAATTTCTAATATGCCTTGATTTTTTAACTTTTTGATCTGTATAAATCGTAAATTGCATTGCGAATATCCATTTTTACATTGTTACTTAAGTATTCTGTCGTTGGCTTTTTTCGTGTACATTTCTTAATCTTCTTCGATAGTAAATTTTGCTTTTTTTCGTGCATAATTTTCTGCAGAGTCCTTATACCGATTCCCAGAGCTTTTACTACTGTCTCCTGGATCTTGGCCGGTGAATTTTCATTTTCGTAATATTTTATTAGATTTAATACCATTTTTTTCGCTTGTGGATGCAAAAAACCCCAAAAATTGTTTTCCATTACTCATTTTGTAACTGACTTGTCAATCTGACTTTGAAGTGACATCGCTCAAAGATTTTTGCAACTGCTGGTATTTATATGGTTATCCTTTTTTTTTCATATCAAAATATCATAGGTCTATCTAATTCATCTTCCGGATTTTATGCGGAGGATATGATTACACGTAATAAAAGAAAAACAAACTTAAAAAGTTTGTTGTTGATAAATCGTATGACCCGCACGATAACACTGCTTTTGACTATATTCAGAAAATGGTGTTTATATTAGGAAAAAAACACATTTTTAGTTTTCAAAAAAATACTTATTTATACACAAATTATAAAAAATATCTGAACATTAGTTATGTAACCACTTGCTTAAGAATATCCTGTCTTTTATTAAGGAAAAACATTGTAAAATGCCATCATTTCATGATTATTTTTAGTAAGAACCAATATTATCGGCATTAAATTAACAAACAAGGTTTTTGGGTAATATCTAAAACAAAGATAAAATAAATATAATGACAAAAAAAATGCATTGGTAAAACGTGTGCTATAACGGAGAAAATCAAATCATAGACATGTCTGTATTGTACAAGTAACAAGAATCTAGTCTGTGCCAGTTCGTGCCAGGATAGCTGGTAGCTACACAACGCCAACAATACGACGAAACAGTCTTGTCGATAGTTGAGCGGATTTATTTAATTATTGAGTGTTATGTTATGGAGTTTATATGAGCATATATATTGTTAAAAAATGCTAATTTTTGTGACTATACCTCTGCTCCTCTAACACAAACGTATTATATATAAACTGTTTTATTGCTCTATTTTATCAATTATTTTATTGTCTATCTGATATTTGGCTTTACCTTAATACGAAAATTTTAGACTAGATGATAGTAGATCGTTGCGTTACAGTATTTTAAAATTACTTTTTATTGTTGATAAAAACCAATTATTTTCATGTCTTTAAAGACCTTCACTAGCATAATTAAAAATTTTAGCGGTTTAAGTTTGGTTTATGTAACGTTTGCATTTTCATTGCAAATTAAGTCCGTAACTATAGTAATAAACTTTTTACGTAATGGATGACCGTGTTCACCTTTATAACGTCTAAGATTTGATTTTTTCTGTCCCTGAGCCGCGGTGGTTGGGTTACTTCAGTCTTACCGGGATTAATATGATAATATCGGTACCGGTATTTTAACAATGCTGTCTTTAACAATAAAATTACTTATCTGATAAAATTATGGCCTTTTTCGGAGGCTCCTCGAATAAAAAATCAGATCTACGCTTTGGCCCAGGAAAAATTGTCGGTATAGCGGTATCATAAAGGTGCTTTACACAGCTTGTAGATACTGCAAAATATTTACTTTCAAAATGATCTTCGCATTACTTGTAATTACAATTACTTTTTTCTAAAAGATCTTCCCTTCCAGCCGCTTTAAGCCAACTGTTAAATCTAAAATTATTATATTTTTATACTATAAAAAAACTATAAATTAGGCTACTTATAAAGTACCTACTTGTTAAAACATATTTTGCGTGAATCTATTAAATTTACTATCAGGAGTAAAAAATTATAAATGATAATAATAAAACCAACATACCTTATGGGATCTTGAAGTAATTTAAACAGTAATTTATTGCTCCCACTTTTATTTGAACAATGTAAATAAAGGTACTTATAAACAGTCATTTTTACAACCACAAAAATAAAACTGTATAAAAAATCATTGTTTGAAAAATGAAATAATAACATAAGCTCTTGCACTATCGATATCGCCGCTCGAGCAAGCACTTTTTCGTGCGGATTTAAAATATCAACTGGACCTCTTACTCTCAGATGGCTGGACATCCGTAGGAGGCAGAGTTTCACATAAATTCGCCATGCATGAGTTAGATAGCACACACACAGGGCTAAAATACTATGTATTCATTGGCTGGTTATTATTTACGGTTTGCCGCCATTGAAAGGTAGGCTTTAGATTTGTATTTGTTGTAATCAAGTGCTTTAAAGCAGCCAAACATCAAATTCGATATGTTTATTTTCAGCTATTGTGGCTAGCTAGAGGTTTTTGCGTTTTATTTTAGTGAAATAACATTATTTATATGAAAATTATTAGATTTAAGTTTAATAACCATTATCCGGTAGATCGCATCGTGTAAATATCATGACCCGGGTCATCATAATAAATAATACACATTAACCCATACAATGTTAATATGTAATGGGTTTTGCGGAAATATTTTAAATTAAATATACACTCAAAATATAAATTTCAGATTGTACCTGACACTTGTTACAAAAAAAATGCGTTCGTAGACAATATTATTGGAAAACTAAGAAGTATCTAGCTTATTTTAAATACTCTTGATTTATTGCCATGTTTCCGTATAAAATCCACCGCTGCGCGGCGCTGGCGGGGGCGGCGATGTTATCATCCTGGATAATACTCTAATTTATTTATAAAAACGAATGCAAAAAAAACACGCCATAGACAAATAGCAGTTAGATCAAAATACAAGAATTCTAACCACACTACACCACAACTTTTACGTTCTGGACGCGCGTTTTTTTGAATAAAGGTTTGAATTTTGCAGAGCCTCCAGTAAAAAATAGTTTACCAACTATAATAGGGAATATCGAAAGTTTCACTCAATACGCTCCAGAGGCAACTAAGGGATTCATTAGAGAGGCTTGCAGAAATCAAAACTCAAAAAACGTTGTTAACAAGTCAAAATAGGTTTATCATAAAAATACTGAAGTTATCCAGAGACGAAAGAAAAAATAATGTCTTTATTCAAAAACTGACAAAGGAAATAAGGTTGTTATACTAGACAAAACAGATTATTTTGAAAGAGTAGACAATTTGATTCAAGCTGGTTCTTACGATTTGATTGAGAACAACCCGTTATCAAAAATGATAACAGAAGTAAAAAGTACCTTAAAACAGTGTAAAAACCTTGTGTCCGATAAATGTAAATTCAAACTAACACATAGTAACCCACAGTTATCTAAACTGTATTGCCTTCCTAAAATCCATAAACCTAGGAAGTCTATGAGGTGTATTGTTTCAGCTGTTGGATCACCAACGTACAATATATCAAAATAGTTAGTAGAAGAATTCAGCAAGTTAAATATCTCGTACGATAATTTTAAGGTTATTAACTCGTTAGAATTCTTAGATAAAATTAAGAATGTTCACTTGAAAGAAGGTGATATTTTAATATCTTTTGATGTAAGCTCATTGTTTCCTAGTGTACCTATACCACTAGCTTTAGAGTACCTAAAGGAACTACTTGAAATCAATAATTTGAATAAAGAAGTTATTGATGAATATTGGCTTCTCACAAAATCAATTTTTTTTTCAGTTCAACAATATATATTATAAACAACTTGAGTGAACTGCGATGGGCAATTGCTTATCTCCGTTCCTTGCAAATTTGTTTATGGGTAGATTAAAAACCCAATTCAAAAAAGAACTCAAGTATTTCCCAAGGATGTGGTATAGATACGTAGACGATATATTTGCTATTTTTGATACTAAAACCGAAAGTTTTGACACTTTCTTAAAAACATTATACAATAAATATCCTTCCATTAATTTTACGTACGAAAAGGAGAACAATGGGCAATTACCTTTTCACGACACGTTAGTTCTTAGAAATAATGGTAAATTAGAATTTGAAATTTAAGGGAAGTTTACTAATACTGATTGGTATATAACAGCCGACTCATTTCATTGTCAACACAGCATTTCATTTCTTAACTCACAGGTTAGTCAATTTTCCATTAAGTAAAGAACGTTTTAACAATGAAATGAATCGGATTAAAAATATAGCTAAAAGTAATGGATATAATGATAATTTTGTACATAAAGATGCCACTACTCTTCGAGCACCTGAGGCTCCCAATAACTTCATAGTAATCCCATATGATCCCAGATATACGAGAGGTGTAGAAAAAGTATTTAAAAACGTAGGTTTTAGAGTAGCCTACAAAACGGAGAACAGTTTGAAAAATCTCCTTGGAAACCCTAAAGACAAAGTCGACTTGAAGGAGAGGAATGGCATCTATGAAATTAGCTGTAATGACTGCGATCTAAAATACATTGGGCAAACTAAACGCTCCATAAACATTTCGTTTTAAAGAAGACATGGTACATTTAAGATACGGAAGAACAGAAATAAATAATAAATAATAAATAAATGCTTTATTGTCAAAAAAAATTTTACAATTTTGTGGACAAAGCTGTTGTATAAAAAAAATAGTTTACAAACATCAAAATTAGCAAACAAAACAAACCAAAAACATATCATAAATATTATAGAAAAATAATATTTAAATCAAGAATTTAGAATATTAATATTATAGAATCCTACAAGAAGTACATTAGAAATGTACTTTGTCAGTCGTACTATGTTATAAACATTTTCATAAATATAATGTAAAAAAAAATAAAAAAGCAAAGTAAAAAATAAGAAATAAAAAATAAAAAAGTACGAAACAATTAAAAAAATACATATACAAAATTCGGTAAAAATGGTTGGTAATGGCAACTATCACACTAGGGGTTCATAAGGATAAATTTATGTGTTGTAAAACTCGTTCACGGTGTAGAAGGCGCTTTCCAGTAAGAATGATTTCAAAGCCTTGCGAAATGAAGTCAGAGATATTATGGATTTGATGTTAAATGGCAGGTGATTATGCATTTTTTTTGCATTGTAGATTACTGATCTTTTAATTAACTCTGACTGTGGGGTTGGAAGATAGAGATCGTGCTCAGTATTTCTGAGAGGGTAGTTGTGAGAAGGTCTCTCTAATAGAGCAGGTGCATGCTTACGAATTAAGCAAACCGATTCCAAAATGAATAAGCAAGGAAGGGTTAGTATTTTATATCTTTTAAAGAAATCTCGGCAGTGAGTTCTACTGTTAAGTCTCAGTAGGTAACGAACAGCTCTTTTTTGTAGTATAAAAATTCGATCAAATTGAGTCGCACAACATGTACCCCAGAATGGAATAGCATATCTGAGGTGCGACTCAACAAGAGCAAAATAAACAGTTCTAGAGGTAGAAAAGCTAAGCTCCTCGGAAACAGATCTTAACGCAAAGCAAGCAGAACCCAACTTCCTTGATAAAGCGTCGATATGTGGATCCCATTTTAAAGAATCATCTACAAGAAGCCCTAGAAATTTTACAGAGTTTACGACATCAATAGTGGTGCCATTAAGGTCAAAAGGTTGCAGCGTGTTTTTATAAGACAAGACTTTCGTTTTAGAGATGTTCAAACATAGGAGATTAGAATCGCACCAGGATTTAATGGTGATTAGGTCATTAGATACAATCCTATGTAGGTCCGTGACATCTGGGTGGCTCCACGTAAAGCTGGTATCGTCCGCAAAGAGACATATTTTTCCACTAATGTTTAAATTAGCCATGTCGTTTATGAACAGAAGAAACAAGATAGGGCCTAGTACCGAGCCTTGAGGCACTCCATATTCCGTTGGCCTACAAGAAGACATCCTGTTGTCAACTTTCACAACTTGATTTCTGTTGCTAAGATATGACTTAAACCAATCGAGAGGAGCCCCTCTAAATCCATAGTACTGCAGCTTGTTAGTTAATATATTATGATTCACACAATCGAAAGCTTTGGAAAAATCACAGAAAATTGTTGCCGTAGCGTGATGGTTGTTTAGGCTGGAGTAAACTCTATTAAGAAGGGAAAACATGGCATCGCTTGTGCATTTGTTACTTAAAAATCCAAATTGATGTTTTGTAAGTATTTCATATCTAGACAGAAATGATAAAAGCCTTTTTTTAACCAGTCTTTCGATGATCTTAGATAGCGTAGGGAGAAGTGCAATTGGGCGATAGTTCGAAGCTTCTTCTGAAACACCTCCTTTGTGAAGAGGTATGATTATTGCAGTTTTAAGGCAGCTTGGAAAAGTACCATTTTGGAAAGACATATTTATCAAAGCAGTCAGATGCTCTAGAGTGCACTCCGGCAGACTTGAATACATTTTTAAAGTAAGCCCATCAGTTCCCGAGGAAGATTTATTTTTGATATCATTAATTGTACTACGAAGTTCTGATAAAACTACTGGTGAAAAGAAGAAACTGTGCAGGTTTACCCTATGATTAGAGAGATATGAAATTGGGTCATTAGATTGAGATACGGATTTAGTCAAATCTTTGGCTACATTTACAAAATAATTGTTTAGGTCCTCATGAGAGGTAAGGATAGTGTTGGATAAAGGAGTTTTGTTTCTTAAATCATTCACGATAGACCAGGTTTCTTTAGCTACATTTTTGGCGTTAGAAAGTCTATTATTGTAATAAATCTCTTTGGCGGCTTTAATAGTCTTATGATAAATTTTTCTGTATGATTTTACATAATTATGAAAAAAGACACTGTCCGAAAATTTCTTTAAATGAGATAGTGACCGCATGTTCTTAGAAGATATACGTAAACCTTTAGTGGACCAGGGTTTACTTCTTTTATTTTTGATAGGCCTAAGAGGAAAAGATTCAGAAGCTATATTAGTTAGAGTTTTTATAAAACGAGAAAATTCAGTGTCGACATCATAAGTGTGAGAGTCCCAGTCAGTTATTTGACATTGGTGTTTGAAATTAATGAAATTTCTAACCGAAAAAATACGGCCTACTTGTCTAGAGGAATTTTTGGCTTTGGATGTAATTGAAAATTTTGTGAAAATTGCTTCATGATCGGAGAAACCTGGACTTAAGACATTACATTCGACGGAGCTAGGATCGAAAGAAGACACAACGTAATCTATAGTACTGGCACTTGTCTTAGTAATTCTGGTTGGTGAGTTGACGTGCATGGCAATTCCTAATGACTCAAAGATGGACTGAAGACATTCCTGAGCAGCACACACACTGGAAAAGTCAATATTGAAATCGCCACATAAGATTAATTTGCTTTTTACAGGAAGGGACTCGAGCAAACTTAGAAGGTTATGGAAGAATAATTGCACATCAGCATCAGGTGTTCTATAAATACAAATAATATAAAGGTCATAAGTATTGTGATAAACGATAGAAAATTCAAATACTTTTTCAGATAATAAATGATTATACTTTGATATTTCGGAAAAATCGTTGTTTAAAGACATTATCATGGTGCCTCCATGAGTTAAATTAGTTCTATTAAATCTGGCAATTGTGGTATAGTTTTTAACAAAAACAGGTTGATTGATATTTAGCCAGTGCTCAGTGATGGCAATGACTTCTGGAAAATTTAGCTCTTCTAACAAAAGATATAATTCGTCTGTTTTATGTCTTAAGGACTGAATATTAAGAAAAAAAAGATTAAAATTACTATAGGTCAATTTTCTAGAGGGTGGTAGATCCTCTTTTCGCGTCATATTGACTAAAAATTTTACTTTTTGATGGTGAACCACTAGAATAATATTTACCAGTACTTTCACGAATTTTTTGGAGCCGTAAAATTTTTTCCGAGGAGTAGAAAGATCTATACGCTGCAAGGTCTGAGTCCACTTCAGATGAACCAATCCCATAGCAGAAAAGTCAACAATAACGTTGCCCAACATGCTTTGGAAAACAATCACCAAATAGGAATAAATAATCTTAAGTTGATTAAAAATGTATGTAATAATAGATTATTGGATGCATTTGAGAGCATAGAAATAGTTAAACGTGGTAAGAAAGCACTAAATAAACACAGAGGGCCTATTCACTATAGTCCCCTCTATTGTTTACTTGACAATGGTGCAGTCGGATGCAACCAAGTGTGACCACATTTACCTATAAATAGTCTCGGTTAGGATAAGTTACTTTAGTTTATATCTTCTGCTGATGATGCTAACTTGGTTAGCGAAACGCGCGTCCAGAACGTAACAAGTTGTGGTGTAGTGTGGTTAGAACTCTTGTATTTTGATCTATCTTCCACCACAGGTTCCAGTGTTAGGAAATAGCAGTTAACTAAAAAAATTAACTACTAGCGATGTGTTTTGCTTTATTTTCGGTAGTAGACGATCGATCTGTGTGACTGCACCTAATAGATATGTTTAAATTAATTATTTTTTAGATATACCTGAAATGTCATCTCTAGAAGTTTTACCACTCTCTACACTCCAGAAGCAAGTTTGTGCCGAATGCCTTCTGTATCTGACAGTTTTACCCATCACAGTAAATAAAGGTGGCAGGATTCTTTGTGGGCGTCATACAAATTCCAACCTTGATGAAGCGGAATCACTTTTCAACACCATTATGACCAAGTACGTATTCAAATGCGTAAATCATTTTGAAGGCTGCGATGTCATGCTGAACGTAGTTACTGCCCCAAAACATGAACAACAATGCCAGTTTGAGCCACATGAATGTTTGTTGTGCTCTTTCAAAGGAAATTGGTCCCAAATTTTACGACACTCGTTATTAACTCATCCTTTCACTGTTACAAGGAACTGCACTTTTAACTTTAAAATTGGAACTGAATCCTCACAGACCCTTCTTTGTCCTGTGGATGATAGTATTTACGTTCTCACTGTGAATATAACATGTGCGAAGTTTTCTTTGTATATATCAGTCGCAGGCCAGAATAATTTTGAAGTAAGGCAATATGCCGTAAAGTTTTCTTTATATCCAGAATGTGAAAGCAATGATCACTTGAGTTTGGTAGAGTATGTTTTTTTCGATGCGAAATCAAAAAATTATTTTGAGAAAAGTATCGACGAGCTAACTTTTCATTATGGATCCGACACCATACTGTCTTGTCAGTTGCTGTTAGAGCCGACAGAATTAACAGACAAAACACTGGAATTGGAAAAAAGATTTTTAATTTACAACGTTCAGCTTCGCGCCTTGGTTGAACGCAAAAAATCGTTAGACAATATACATCACCGTCTCAATGAACAAGAACAATCGTTGCACGGTTTGTCAAACTTATTCAAGAAACTGTCCTCTACACTATTCATTTGTAGTGATTGCCAAACTGAAGTAAACAGAAATATATATTTTTGTCCCAAAAATCACTGTTATTGTCAAAATTGCCTGTCTGGCGATTGTAAATTGTGCCATAATGTATGCGAATTTACCGAGATTTTGCATTTTGACAAAATTATTGTGTCATGTGACTGGCCTATGTGCAACAAACCTGTAACGTTATCAAGTTATTTGAAGCACCGACTTAACTGTGCTTATAGGCCATATAAATGTCCAGCAAGCAGATGTATGGATATTATTTATTCTAGCAAAGGGCTTGTTAAACATTGGCACTGCGAACAAGCACCATTGTTAATGGATGATGTTTTAGAAATTAATCAGTATGGGAATTATGAATATTATTGGCTTATTTCTGGCGACTTGTACCATGTTATAGTCCAATTCAGTCAAAACGCCTTGCGAGTGGTAATTGAAGCTGCTAATATTTTAACATACTCTTTAGACTTCAAAATTCAAGGACATCACAACAGTAATTATAGATTGTATGATATTCCGAATGGATTCCGAATTCGTGATAAATACATACTTATAGCTAACCGAGCCATAACTAAAATTAAAATTTCTGTTCCCAAATAGCAGAAGTTAAGGCGTCCTGGATTTTTTATTTTTAAGCTATGTCTATTTGAGTCAGTTTCATCATGTTCCATCGTTAGTTCCTATGAAGCTGTATTTTTCACATTATTTATACGAATAAATATCTACAACAGAAATTTTAATGTTAGTGTTCATACCTTCCTTAATTTCATTTATTTGCTAATTGTTTTGAGTACCTGAGGCGAGAATTGTTATCACGAGGCCTATTGTGGTGCCCTCTGTGCTTTCTAAAATATCGGAATATAAACAAGGTTTATTTGCTGAGAGCTGCCTAGCTCATCGGTAGCGCATTTGGCTTCTTAAACAACTAAAAACCCCTCTTTTCCTACAATACACGATTCACACATAAGCTCTGATCCTACTAGTATAAATAAAATTCATATTAATTGCTATCATACACCCTATATAAAAGATCTGAAAAAAGTGGATTCGAAAATGTCACTACTCCGAACTAAATCTCTTTGCCAACCCCGTATAATAATATATAGTACGAAGTCAAATATTTTAAATACCGCATATAAAGCAAAAAATAAGCATAAAACTACTTCCACGACGTACCTTGAAACCAAACGTTTATTTGTTATTTTGTAATATAACTATATTTATTCTGTATACAAAATTAGGCATTAAATACTTGATATTTCCCTACTTTTCGGTATGTATGTCCATTTTCCCTAACCCTCAAAGAGATATTTACAAGTTTCTGAAGGCATTTCGAGTTAAAAACATCGCGCTCCTGTCAAACTGTTTATTCAGCTGGCAATGCCAGGCTGCCTTGAAAAATGTCCTAATTCTCTAATATTTTTTTTTGGAAATTCAATTTTACCCAATTTTCGACTTCGGATAAAAACATGGAAATCTATGCCTTATAGACCAAAAATGGAATTTTTGTTATATTTAATCGTTTTTATCCCAGGAGGTAATGATACGACTTTACTAAAGGCCAGAGTTTGGCAAACAGAATTCGTGCACGTTACAATTCAAAAATTTCTCCCCTCTGAGAGAGTTGATTTTCACCAGAAATACAGACTTTTCTTCGACTTGAAACTTAAAAACATAGGAAAATATATGAAATCGAAATCGCAAATTCATTTCTTCCTGGCTCGCCCTGTTTAAACCGGAGAGTAATTTTGGCGATGTGGTTTTTTAATCCCTCAGGGGGATTTTGAGTCCCATAAACAATTTAAGAGTTTTTACGTATTTATAACTAATAATCCTACTATATATCAATAAACACTAGGTTAAATTGTAATATGTCTTTGTTACTGCGAATAATACTTTATAGTAATTTTCCATGTAAAGTAATTATATAATAACTACTGCCAAGCAACTAATTAAGGAATTGATTCCAAGGTCCTTATATATTTTCCTTGATATAATCGTAATTATTCCAAGTTACTGTTTCTAATCTGTTTACTTTTAAGTATCAGTACCTTCTTGAACTTTGAAGAGACTACTCCACGTTCAAATGTACTTCTATAACGTATTACTATAAAGTAAAACGAGTCGTTGCAGAGTAGAAAAAGTTATCGTCTACTGCTACTTTAAACTGGCTATTACCAGTCGTTATTCTTTTGTTGCAACTTAGAAGTAAGAATTACAGTAATTATTTCCTACAACTAAACTATTACCTCTTGTACTTGAGGTTCCGGAGATAGGGGGCGCTGGTGCGAGATTCGATCGGTGATTTTATAAGGACAGTGGCAACAATAGAGTAACCAATTTTTGATTGATTCGGCCATATTGCGGCTGAAATCGGTTTGTTTACTTTTCGCCTACGTTGGTTTCTTATGAGGTTTGGTGTGTTAGTGTCTCATTTTACTAGTTTTTGTGATTATTAAAATGAATATTGATTCAAACAAGAAGTTCTCAGCCATTGGCCGTATGGAGAAGCCTGGTCCACCTGTTTTTTACTTGTAATTATAAGTGTTTGCGCTGAAGGTGTAAATAGCTATGACCGTGAATGTCTTAAGTTTAAGTTTACTCCAAGGAAAGTTATTAAATATTGCACATTATTATATTTTGGTTTTATTTTGCTGTAAAAGACAATATTGTTTCATGTCTTAGTGTATGTTTTACTTCACTCAGCACCTCAATAACCCTACATTTAAAACTGACGCTGACAGAGGATGTCAATATAAAAGATTAATTTAGTCATATTTTGCGAAAAACTAACGATAATATGGGTGCCTCCCTTTAAACCTTTAGGCATTTTGCATCAATTTGGCGGGAGGGCATCTAAAGTAATTGTAATTCGGTCTTATCGTCTACGAGTATCAAGTTAAAATTAGGGGTTCGCGAGACCCCGAGACTAGTCTCGGTCTCGAAACGAGACCGAGACTTGGTGTTCGAGACCGATACCGAGACTTACCTATCGAGACTCTCGGTCTCGATCTCAAAGAGAAGTAGCAAAATAACTAATGTTCGTAAATTATTTGTTTTGACAAAATAATTAAAAAATATATATGTTTGGGGGCAAATTAATTGATGCAAAAAATATTTTTTCTATAATTAATTATATTGTATATGTTCTTATAACAATGATACTAGTAAAATAGCCATTTAAAAAATGATATAAGTAACCATAAAAAGAGAATTTCCCAAATTTAGAAATTCTAGTAGCGAAATTCCACTTCACATGTCGAAACCGTAACTTGCTACCCTGTTCTCAAAGAGAGACACTTTATCACAACTATACTATATAGGATTTTGATATTGTGATCTTTATAAATTTATAATCGGTTTTTATGTTTAATTATTGAAAGTAACTGTAAATCCAAAAATTTTTAGTTTTTTGGTTCAATAATTAATAACTAATAGACTGTAACAACTAAAAACATCGCAATATCATATTCTTATATAGTATAGGTACGGTAAAGTCTCCAACAGACGAAGTAAATGTGGTGATTTTTGTTTAAAAATTTTCCGACTTAAAATAAACAAAAAAATTGTTAAAAAAAATCAGTGAAAATTTTTCTTAACATTTTCTTCTTTAATAGCTTCGATGACTTGCTAATTAAAGAAGGTATGTGTTTTATGGAACAATATTTTTGTATTGATTTTGTTTGTATTTGAAAATAATGGACGATATAAAATTTTTAACTATGTGTTTAATAAAAATAATACATATACATACGGATAAGATTTTCAACAAACAAAACACAAAGTAGAATTTGGCTTAGGATTTTAAATAGATGATCAATAAAGCTAATTCAACTATTACGCTTAAAAAATAACGAATTGTTCTAATAACAAAGTAAACATTTAAATTTCTAAACATACATTATAAGCATATTTTTAGATTTTATTTCAACCTATATAATAAATCTAAAAATATTACAGAAAATTAATAAATTAAAACTAATATTTTATAATTTCATTTTTCAAGTTTCTTTTATACCATGAATGAATACATAATAAGCATTTGTTTGAAGTTTCATTTAAAATGCTTCTTAGTTTTGTATTAATTAGCCCTGGTTGTAGACAAAAAATCTTTTGCCATTTTGGCTAAATTTGGTAAGTGTTTATCGTGTGCTTTCCACCATTCTAAAATATCTGTACCCTTTGGAGCGCGCTTTAATTGCGAATATTCTATTATTTCTTTTCTCCAATTTACGGAATCATTTTTTTTTTCAAATAATGATGTATAATCGATGTCATAGTTATCATAGCTTGAGGAACTTGATATTATTGGTGATTCAGCAGGCACAATATAATATTTATCCCTGCACATTTTCTCAAAAAAGGTTATAGATTGATCTTTCAGGCGAAAAATTGAACAAGTAGATATTTGTTTAATAAATACATAATATAATATAAAGTAAATACGCATCAAAGTAATAAAAGTTTAGTTCAAAATAGCAAAGTTTACAGAATACCTAAGGGTGCTTTACTTGGCCATCGATCGTTTTCTACCTATTGAATGATAACGTCTGTCCCTAGAATGCCCAACACGTTGCTTGCATGAGTTCGGCAGCATTATACAGTGTCCTTATTTTGTGTTTAATGTATCTTATTCTATTTGTATATCTTTCGAAATGTCAAATAATTATTGTTCTGTGGATGGTTGTTTAAGTAATTCTAGTGATGTGTGGCCTTTCTGTTGATGTCCAAAAAACAAGGGATATGTGATATTTTACTATTGTCCGTATATCTTTATTTACTGATTCCATCTGTTGGCAACATCATTTCGAATTATAGATTTTTAGAACAATTTTTTATATAAATATATCTACATTTTTTCTACTTTACTGAAATGTTCAAACATTGGGTTTTTTTACATTATATTTTTAGATCGGAAAAACTCTGGGTTTCGAACGTAGGCTTCCATGTACTTTTGTCTAAATAACATCTCGGCGAACAATTATTATTTTTAAAATTTTGTTTTCGAGACCACCGTGACTTTCGAGACCGATACCGAGACTAAATAGGTCTCGGTCTCGAAGCATCGCGACCGATACCGAGATCCAGACCGTAAACATTGAAGAAATTGAAGAACAAGGTGATTTGAATAAAAGGGACGAATTATTAAAACTACCAAGAGTATGGAAGACAATAATCGACAAATCTAAAATCGCAAAAACTCAAGCGCAATTAGCGCAACAACAGCACCATCCGGAAAATATAAATAACGACCACGCCTGTGCAGATATAACCTTCGGCCCCGAATGGGGGTATAAAAGGAAGCGTCGCAGTCACCAACACTTCAGTCTCTATTCGGACGCGAGAAAGAAAGCTTGGAAAATGCCAAATGTGATTTTGGCGAAACGTCAGTAGTGAACGGATGTACACCCGGAATGAAAACACATTGTATTTTTCCATCCGTGAAGGAGTAAAAATCAACACACACACATATATATATATATATATATATATATATATATATATATATTTATATATATATGTATATATATATATATATATATATATATATATATATATATATATATATATATATATATATATATATATATATATATATATACATACATAGCCTGTATTTTTCGCATGCAATGCCCTTAATTTTGAAAGAATTGAAACTGAAATTTGAAGAAATCGTATAAGTAGTTTTTTAGCTATGCCGCGAACAGACAGACTGACGGACAGACATACCTACAGACAGCCGGAATTGAGAAAACATGTTTTCTGGCATCTACGGACCCTTAAACGTAAAGATAATAATAAAGTAATAACTAATTATTTTGTGTTTTTAACAAAAGTGTATAATATTTTTGCAAAATAAACTTTTTTGGTTAACACAATATAAAAAAAATAAAGTTTTCTTTGCACAGGGGTGGCCCGCATTTAAATAAATGACACTGTATAAGTGGTTAGATTTTTAGGTCAAGCGGGGCTCATAATTTTTGGTGAAAAAAATCTCACTTTCATTAAGTGCCTGTATAAACAGAACATATCCTGGTTGTTCCACTGATTCGAATCGCCTTCCGACTTTATTAAGGCGCTTGCCATTTTGTGTATTTTTGTTTTTGCCAACCAAAAAATTTTAACCAAATACATTTTTAGCGAATTTTCTTATTTAGTCCCTCGGAATTTAATATATAAAATAATTTTAAGTGGCAATCTTAATAATATTGCCTAATATAATAAAAAAACTATTTTTTTTCTCCCTGTATATTTGTAAATAGCCCATCGAGATTTAATAGCTCGATAAAAGAATCACACAACATTTTGGTATTCACTGTGTTTTCTGATTTGATTCATAATGTTGGTGACCTTTGGACCCGCACGATAAGACCGCATTCGACTTTATTCGGCTACTTAAATGGAACTACACAATTCCGTACTATCTACGTAATAGTCAAAGTCACAGTGACATGTTATTCACGAAATAGTTACCCTAAAATTGTTCCCCATTTTGGTAATGACTACGTAGTCTCAGCTTAAACAGAACGAGGCGACACCAAGTTCCGATTACTTAAATGAAAATACTTGTGATAACAATGACATGACTAAAAGTGCTACTTGGGAAAAGACAATGTCGAAACGTTGCGAAGGATTACTATATTTTTACCGGTATTAATTATAAATCGGAATAAATCACGAGAAACGGAACTCTTCTTTTTTTAATTAAATTCAGTTTCCTATTCAAATTATGACGACACAAAAACCATTGCTCTTACCTAATTATTATTTAACTCGAGAATTTACATATATTATCCTGCCTTTTTTGCAAAGTGAAAGCTGTTTCTGATCGTACTTGTATCTTCTAATCTAGCCAGCTTAAGGCAAGTGTCTCGCATTAAACGGAAATTCGCTAGTTTACAGTATGTAAAATAACTGAAGATTTTTAATGTTAAAGGTTTTTGAAAATTCAATAATAACAATAACAATAATAAATCGGCTTTTATTTACAAATACAAAACGAAAAATTACAGATTTGCTGCAATTAAGGGCGAAGTTTAGTCGAATACCGAAGTATCCGGCTAGTCTTACACTTAACCCTTGGGAATAAAAAAAATATATATCAATAAAATAATTACAAGTAGACCTAAACAGACACCCCTAATCAGGGGCGGCTCGTAGGATTAGAAAGTGGTGAAGCACATTTGAAGAAAATTATTTTTAATATGGTTAGATTTCTAAGTTACTCTAGTGACCTCTACTTCGTCAATTGCATAATAAATTTTGAAAAAATATAGTTACTAATTTAAATTGTTAAATTTATAAAATTTTGTTGTACCTATTATGCACCAATCCAGTATGGTGGGAGTAGAGTTAATCGAAGGATAAAAACATTAAATATATAAATATAAATTTTAAAATTAATAGCTAACTTTGTAAAAAATTTACAAAATAAACTTTAAAGAAAGTCATACCTATATTCTAAAAATGTGAAAAAAAATTAATTCTAAAGGAAAAACGCGAGTTATAAAAATTAAAGTTTTTTATAAATTAAGGGAATTCTGCGATCCTTCTGTTCAGCAAAATGATCTATTACTTCCTCTATGAAAACGTTCTCATCCTGTGATTTTATAAATCCCTTTTCAATTGAGATTTTTGCCACATTACTTAGTAGCGCCTGTCCAGTAGTATTTCTAATATAATTTTTAATTCTTTTCAGTGCGGAGAAAGTTCTTTCTGTTGACGCGGTTGTCACTGGCAAAACAACAGCAATACATAATAATTTAAAAAGTTCTGGCATACAAAGTTTTAAATCATTATCATGAAAAAAAGTCAACATTTCTTAAACTTTCTTTCATATCGTTCCCGTATAAAACGATTAATTCGCTTTTTAGTTGATTTATATCAAATATATTGTATTGGGTGGTCAAATTTTTTAAAAGCTCATGAGGAAATTCTTTTGCAGAAATGGAGAATTTTGAAATATTTAGGAGATCATAGAAATGTAGTTTTTCTATTTCACAAAACCTAACCTCTATTTGATTCGCTATAATATCAAGAATTTCGAAAAAAAATTGCCTTAACTGTTTAGTTTAATCGGACATTTCGAATCCTTTACAACGTTTCGAGTGTAAAGCGTCGATACCCAGTTTTTCATAAATTGAATCAAAATAAGTACTGTTACTCCTAAACTCACGAATTTTAGTTAGAGTAGTCTGTAGTAAAGTCTGTCTGTTCGCGGCATAGCTAAAATACTACTTATCCGATTTCTTCAAATTTCACTCTAAAATTAGGGCCATGCATGCGAAAAATACAGGCTATATATATATATATATATATATATATATATATATATATATATATATATATATATATATATAGCCTGTATTTTTCGTTAGCCCCGAGTTTCTGGTAAAGCGATTTTACCGATTTTTATATGTATATCAAATTTTGTCTTATAATTTACAAAAAAATTTACTTATTATAAACACACTTTAAAATTGGAACAAGTATTCTATAATTATTTATTTATTGCCTACTACAAAATTACAAATGTACTGAAAAAGTAAGCAAAAAAATTATGTCAAATACAATAAAAAAAAAATTTAATTAAAATTCACTGGCTAATATCCCGGAGCCAAAAGCTCTGAAAATCGGTATAAGGAATGTACAGAAACTTGTGCATGAAAAAAAAAAACATAATTTACTTCCGAAGAAGATTAAGATATGTACACGAAAAAATCCAAAGGCAAAAGACTTAAGTTACAATGCAAAAATGGATATTCATAATGCAATTTATGATTTATACACGTCAAAGACTAATATAATCCTTCAGAAACTTTTTAATATTATAGACTAAAAAATATCATCATCCCTTAAAAAGTCGTCGTCTTCTGAGTCGTCCTGAAATGGCGCAATGATCATTGGTGCTATTTCGACATCTAGAACTCGTTCTCGATTCCACCAATCCCATATTAATTTCTCCGTATGTTCCACAGATTTTCAGTACTCCGGCGTAAATAATTTCATAAATCTTGTCAAACAATTTGCGCTTTATCTGATGTAAGACCATCGTTCACGTGTTTTTCGTAATATAATTTTGCCATAGCCCATATTAATTTTATTGCATTAAACTGGCAATGGTATGGCGGCAGTCGTAAAACCTCATGTTCATTTTCCCGTAATATTTCATCTACGGCATATATTATTGGTTTTTTATAGATTTTGCCATTAAAAGAAGTTCTAGTTTCAGCATATCGGGTAAAGGATTTTGTTTTTGTTTTATTAACCAGTCATAAATATCACTTATCTTCCAGGATGATGTAGGTTGTTTATTTAAGATTCTTCAGTGATAAGATGCATTGTCCAGAATGATTAAAGATGAAACATCTAAATTTGAAATCAGTTGTTCTTCTAACCACTTTTCAAACAGTTCACAGTTCATATTATCATGGTAGTCCATACTTTTGGATGTTGAAGAAAACAGTAAACGTGCATCTGGGAGAAATCCTGTTGAAGAACCTGCATGCAAAATGATGAACCGTTTTCCCGTCCCACATCCCTTTTTTCTCTTGACACTTTTTACAGACTCGTCCTGCCAAGATGTCGAACCACTTCCATTAGAAAATATCCAAGTCTCGTCTAAAAATACCACTTTTCTAAATTTTGAATTAACATTTTCAGTGTACTTCTTTAAAAACTGGATACGCTGACTTGCTATATGTGGCAACTCACATAAAAATCTTCGATTACAGTCCTTTTTATATCGAAAACCCAACATTTTTATTAATTTTGACAACGATTTTAGTCCAATTTCCAATACACCTCGATTTTTTAAAGTTTCTTTTAAAACTTGAAGGCTTATATTAGTTTTTGATGTGTATAAATCGTAAATTGCATTACGAACATCCATTTTTACTTTGTCACTTAAGTCTTCTGTCTTTGACTTTTTTCGTGTACATTTGTTAATCTTCTTCGGTAGTAAATTATGCTTTTTTTCATGCACAATTTTCTGCACAGTCTTTATACCGATTCCCAGAGCTTTTGCTATTGTCTCCTGGATATTGGCTGGTGAATTTTCATTTCCCTTATATTTTATTAGATTTAATACCATTTTTTTCGCTTGTGGATGCAAAAAACCCGAAAATTGTTTTCTATTACTCATTTTGTCACTGACTTTCAATCTGACTTAAGTAACATCGCTCAAAGATTTTTGCAACTGCTGGTATTTATATGTTTATCCTCTTTTTTCATATGAAAATATCATAGGTCTATCTAATTCATCTTCCGGATTTTATGCGTAATAAAAGAAAAGCAAACTTAAAAAGTTTGTCGTTGATAAATCGTATGACCTGCACGATAACACTGGTTTTGACTATATCTACATTAAAAACTGCTACTTTTAGAGCCAAAAAATCTAATTTGAAGCGAGCTTTCAGGGCTAGAAAACAAACCAAGAATCATTTGCTGAAATTTGATGTGTCTTTTATGGCTAACTGTTAGACAAAAAAACTAATCAGCAAATTTTTGCTATTTGGGATATAGTTTCTATATCCTGCATGAACTCCATATTATCAGTCTTTACCTAGTCCGTTGGTCCACAGATATTTCCCAGATATTACGTTTCTATGGTTTTCGTTAACGTTCCTGTTGTGGTTGTGTTAAAGTGGTGTATTATTTGGGGTGAGAGTCCAGTAATGGACTTTTTTAAATGATCGACGTTTCGCAACTTTATTGTTGCATCCTCAGGACACAAATAGATTCCATATTCTGCATAAAACCCATATTATCAGTCTTTACCCACTACGTTGGTCCGCAGATATTAAGTTTCTAAATGGTTTTCGTAAACGATCCTCTTGATTTTATTTTAGAATGGGGTATTATTTGGGGTTACGAACCAGCAATAAAAACAAAAGTTTTTTTTAAATTGTTGACGTTTCGTAACTTTATTGTTGCATACTCAAGACACATATATAGATTTTATATCCGGTATGAAACCCATATTATCAGTTTTTACCCACTCCGTTGGTTCGCAGATATTTCCTACATATAAAAGAAGAGATGAATATACAAGAGTTGCATTAACTTACCAAACAAGAAATTATGATAATTTAACTTTACCAATACCTTCAACCACCCTGATAAAAAATTCTTTATTTTATAATTCAAAAAAAATATTTAATCATTTGCCATTGAACATCAGAAGAGCAAGCAATTACACGAAATTTAGAAAACAAGTTAAGCACCTTCTTTTGGATAAGGCCTATTATACTTTGATGGACTACTTTTTTGACGAATTTTGATATACTATATATATATATATATATATATATATATATATATATATATATATATATATGTTATCTCCTTTCTCACGAGCAATGTCACCCTCAAGTACGATGCCCTTGGTTCCCACCGTATCGGATGTCGGTTATCTCAAGGAGACGGCGAGTACCGAGACGCCTCGTCAGCAGAATCTGCCCAGCAAGCAAGTTCCCACTGACGCAGCATTCGTCTTTCATATAAATAGTGTAAATTATAAATAAAATCATGATTCGTTTTTAAGCTTCTATACTGTTAGTTTAATTTTGATTTTGTAAATAAAAAATATTTTTTAAAAAGTGAATTTTAAGTCGAGTGATATAACAAATTGGCGCAGTCGTGGTAGGATCTGGCAACGTTGGCAGAACAAGAGAACTCTAACTGGCAACGGTGGATCCCAATCCTTCATCCAGAAGAACAAAGAAGCCCCATTTTGTGCATTGTGACGTCATCAACTTGGCAGAACACGCATCTACGGAAGGAACACATAGTGAAGCCCCTGGTAGAACTAACTGCTAAGAACACGACGAGCGATGTTTCTACTCTGTTTGTAAGTAACGAATCATCACGTTTATTTTAAAAATAATATTTAATTAAATACCTGTTCGACTTTTCAAAATCGATCTTACATTTTATTAATTAGTAAAATAATCAATTATTCTGTTAATTGATTTTTCGATAAGCTAATCAATTATTCTGCTAATTGATTTCTGTATTTCTAAGTGTAACAACGTATAATTTGTGTATAATCAGTTATTCTGTTAATTGATTAATTTTAAAATATTTTTTTGGAATTATTTTGACCAGTTATTCTGCTAACTGATCTCCAGATTACATTTGTATTTTTATAACAACAAGAAATATTACACAGTTTTAATTTAATTACACTAACTAGTTAATAAGAACTGTTTATTTTACGTTGGTTGGCATACTACTTTACGTACTGTCTATCAACATAAAATTTCGTAAAATATTTTGTGTTTTATATCCTTTTTATATTATATTGTGCTAGTGTTTATTGTGTTGATATATTGAGCAAATATGACGGAAAATGAAAGAATAACTGCAGGAGCAGCGGTAGCAGTAATCGAACCTTATAAACTTTCCGAGATTTTTTCTATTATCCCCGAATTCGAAGGTGATCAAATATTTTTACAAACCTTCCTAAATGCCTGCGAATGTGCATATGATATGTCTACGGGTAACCAAAAAGATCTTTTAGTGATTCACATAAAAAATAGGTTGCGAGGGAGAGCAGCGCAGCTGATAAGCTCCCGAAATCCACTTTCTTTTCTAGAGATAAAGCAATTACTTAATTCTCACTTCGGAGATACGCGAGATCTATCTTCTCTTATTCAGGACTTACAAAGAATGAGACAACTGCCAAACGAATCTCCTTTGACTTTCCTTAACAGACTTCAAGTCCTAAATGCCAAAATGCATGCCAACATACAAAAATCCATACTCGCACCCAGTCAAAAGGCAGCCCAAATAACATTAATCGAATCCATGTCTCTAAATAGCCTACTTACTGGCCTGGAACCCCGAATTGGCCATATAATACGTGCAGGAAATCCACCTAATCTTTTGGAAGCACAAATTCGCATCAGACGCGAGCTCCAACTATCATATTTCGAATCCCAAAAATCTTCTAGACCCAATCCGCCTGCTAGACCTATTTTTCAAACTAATAAAAGACCTAATGTACAATCTCTTAAATGTCATAGCTGTGGTCGCAATGGTCACTTAGCAAATGAATGTAGATCGCAACAACGTCCTAATGGTTATACTTCCCAGAATTTTGGCAATTTCCAAAGGCCTAATACCAATCAACAATCAAATTCTTTTCAATCAAGCACCTCCTTTCAGTCGAATAGACCAAACAACGGTCAGCCAAGACCGCAGTACACACCCCATAACCAATCAAACCAAAACAATTTCCAACGTCAAACACCATTTAACAATTTTCAACGTCCTTCAGTAATACAAAATAATCCCCAGCATCGTGCTCATGTTGTCAATTTCGACAATGACCAATATTCCAACAATAACTATTCCGAACCCCAATATGACGAGTATTGTAACCAATACGCAGGAATGTATGAAGATAACCCCGATTACGAATATCAAAATGTTGAAAATATTGATCAACAAGATAAAACGAATTACGATGAATATCAGGATTTTCTTCCCACTTCGAATCAAAACCATCCTCCTATTCGAACAATTTCAAATACCAATGCCGTGACGGAAATCCAAAATCAAATACAAACCCTGAATTTGGACGACATGAACCCGTCATTGAATTTCCCAGAACAACATTTTCTTTAAATCCCCTTCTTGCTGTTAACCCGAAAAATCTATATTACATAAAAGACGCATCTAACACTTTTAAACTACTTATAGATTCCGGAGCAGGAATTACGATATTTAAAGAAAACACAGTAAAACAATTTCCCCAACGTTTTCCCGAAAACGTTACGATTCAAGGCATCACAGACCAAAAACTTCTTATCACCGAATCAACCCTAGTTCCTTTTCAAGCCGGAAACCCACATAAAGTTTACATATACGATTTAGATATTGATTTCGATGGTATTCTAGGACTCGACTTTTTGGAACATTATGAATGCACCATCGACTTAAAAAATAAACAACTTGTTACAAATTTTAAAACTTTACCACTGTTTAAGGCAGAAGAAAACCTCGAACAAAATAATAAAATAACTAACGTAAACTACTCTAACGAAATTAAGATTGAAGGTAGGACCGAACAAATTTTTAAATTACGTTGTGATTTAGTCAACACCGATGCTATCCTATCTAGGCAAGAAATCGAAAAAGTTCTCATTCCAAACGCAATTGTCCATGTCAATGAAAAAGGCGAATTTCTAACTTCTGTGGTTAATGCAAACGCCATCCCAAAAACCATTAATTTTTCAAATATCGAAATCGAACCTTTTTCTTCTCATTCGCTACTCAATTACAATTTATCTGATAAACAGCTATCTCCTAACCGCATTCCCAACATTAAGTCCCAACTTCGTTTAGAGCATCTTAACGAAGAAGAAAAAGAAATAATTACCAATCTTTGCGTAGATTTTGAGGACATATTTTACCTCGAAGGTGACAATCTTACCTTTACCAATGAAATTAAACACCAAATTGACACCAATGGTGCAAAGCCTGTTTTCACCAAATCATACAGGTATCCCCATATTCACAAAGAAGAGGTAAAACTCAGGTTAATAAAATGTTAGAACAAGGAATCATAAAACCCTCTATTTCACCTTGGTCATCTCCAGTTTGGGTCGTTCCCAAGAAACTTGATTCCTCAGGCAAACAAAAATGGAGAGTAGTCATAGATTATCGTAAATTGAATGAATCCACGGTAGATGATAAGTACCCGCTTCCCAATATTTCCGATATTTTGGATCAGCTAGGCAAGTGCCAGTATTTTACAACCCTGGATCTGGCTTCAGGATTGAACCAATTCGAGATAGACCCTAAAGATATTCTAAAAACTGCTTTCTCTGTCGAGAACGGACACTACGAATTTATAAGAATGCCCTTTGGTCTTAAAAACGCCCCGTCCACTTTCCAGAGAGTAATGGACAACATCCTTCTAGGCATTCTCAATGAACGTTGTCTCGTCTATATGGACGACATCATTGTGTATTCACCCACAATCCATGACCACATCACAGGCTTACGCGAAGTTTTTAAACGTCTTCGAAAAGCAAACCTCAAAATACAACCTGACAAATGTGAGTTCCTGAGAAAAGAGGTAGCATACCTTGGTCACCTAATCAATCAGGACGGAGTTAAACCTAATCCCACTAAAATCGAGTGTATACAGAAATTTCCAGAACCAAAAAATTCAAAAGACATAAAATCCTTTCTGGGTTTAGCTGGTTATTATCGTAGGTTTATTCCAAACTTTGCGAAAATATCAAAGCCCCTTACCAGATTGTTGAAAAAAGATATCAAATTTGATTTCGACTCAGATTGTCGTCAAGCTTTCGACGAACTAAAACAATTACTGACTTCTGACCCAATTCTCATCTATCCAAATTTCGATGAGCCTTTCCTACTAACAACGGATGCAAGCGCATTTGCGATAGGCGCTGTACTTTCCCAAGGTCCCATTGGCAAAGACTTACCCATTGGTTATGCCTCAAGAACATTATGTAAAGCCGAAACCAATTACTCGACAATAGAGAGAGAACTACTTGCAATTGTATGGGCCGTGAAATATTTTCGTCCATATTTATTTGGAAGGAAGTTCATTCTAGTCACAGATCATCGTCCCCTTACTTGGTTACTTTCTATTAAAGACCCAGGTAGTAGATTAGCACGATGGCGGCTAAAACTAGGAGAATATCAGTACGAAATAATTTATAAACCAGGAAAAATTAATAAAAACGCTGATGCTTTATCTCGAATAAAAGTAAATCATTTCCAAGAATGCGCAAAGCTTCAAACAAAAATATCTGATTTTGCATCAAATGAGACAGAATCCGAAGAACCTAAAACCTATGACGACGATGTAATAGCCGAAGAATACAATAAATTCGTAAGCCTTTACGAAACCAGATCCCTGATCGATTATTCTAAAATCGAAACAACCAACGACCAGCTGTTGGATAAGTCACACAAAAATATTATAACATTCTTTCGACAAAATAAATTAGAAGAACTACATCATAAGATTCTTGACGATATTTTCGAGGAAAACATGGAATTTAATCCAAAACAAATAAATATTTTCTCCAGTAAATCAACAAAAAATCGTAAATATTTCATTATTCCTCTCCCGCTTAACCCAGAAACCATCACACAACTTCTCTTTTACATTCTCTATACCGGTCAAGACGAACTTGACATCTCTTGTACCTATTTCGTGGAAAACACACTCGAACTTCCTATCCTTGAAATATTTTCGTATATTTTTGCAGACAAAAATATAAAATTAAGTATCTGCCAAAACATCACAACAACCCCTAATGAAGACGAAATACCTCAGATCTTAGATTATTACCATCGCGGAAAAACCAACTTACATCGCGGAATTAACGAGACGTTAAGACGCATAAAAGAAAAATACAATTGGCCAGGCATAATAAAAGCCGTAGAAAACTTTATTAAAAGTTGCGAAACTTGCCAAAAAGTAAAAATCTGTCGTAAAAATCTAAGCAGTCCCCTAGTCGTAACAGAAACGCCCAAAACACCTTTTGAAAGAATAAACATAGACATATTTGAATACCCAACTCGAAATTACGCCCTAACAGTACGTGACGAACTAACAAAATTTACACAAGCTTACCCTATAGAGGATAAGACAGCAAAATCTGTTGTTAATACGCTTCTTGTATTTTTTCAACATTATGGAACTGCGTTACGTATACATTGTGATTATGGCCGAGAATTCAAAAACACCTTAATGAATGACCTCTGTGAGCTTTACGATATCAAGCTAACTTTCTCTAGCGTAGGACACCCTCAATCAAACGGCTCTGTTGAGAGATTTCACGCGACACTTAGTGAAATGATACTAGCTAATCAAACTGAAAACCCTGACGAACACCCGTTTAATGTTCTTCCCTATGCAACTATATGTTATGACAATACCAAAAACAAAACGCACGGTTTCACGCCTTACGAACTTATTTTTGGACACACCTCATCTAGACCACCCGAAATCCTATATAATGAAAAACGTCTTATTTCCAAATATATGCAAGATCTAAACAATCGCATGCAATACCTTTATAAAACAGCCCGAGCCAGAACATGTCAACAAAAAGAAAAAGCCAAAGAGCGCTTCGACCAAAATGTTTCTGCTCACCCCTATGAATATAATGTAGGAGATAAGGTATACATTAAAGAATCGCAAATCAAGGACAAAAGCCAAAATAAATTTAACGGTCCATTCGAAATAATCGAAATTTTACAAAATTCAGCAATTCTGATAAACCCCGAATCTAAACAAACATCTAAAATAAATTTTGACAGACTGAAACCATACTATGAGTAATTTTTCTCTTCTAGGTTCTTGGCACTTTCAACAGCCACTCAGTCCCAATACACTCTAACACCAATAAACAACACCTTAGGAATTTTCTTTCATGAAGAAGCGACCGTAAAAATCTCAAATGATAAATGGACCCTCCTTGTTTACAAAGACCTCGGACCAATCAAAGAAACAATTAGTAATAATGACAAATATTAGAAAGCTTATTAAACACTATAGACGAAGACGTACCGCGAATGAAAGCCTTTAAGCCGCAAGTTCAAACTCATGTTAGTCTCCTTAAACAAATATCAAACGCCGTTAACCAAAAGTACACTGAAATAATGGTCGACACTAAAAAGTACATTTTTAGAGAAAAACGTAGTATTCTTAATGGTATTGGAACAATTTGGAAATCAATAACTGGTAATCTTGACGCCTCCGATGGTGAATATTTCAACGAGTGCATCGAAAAGTTAACCCACGATGAATACCAAATAGAAAATCTTTTGAAAAATCAAATATCTGTAACTACCTCTGTTATCAAAAGCTTTAACGAAACCATTCAAAAACTTCAAATTGACGAGGAAACCTTTAATAATGATATTAAAGAAATTCGCGAATCAATTATGGATATTTCCGATCATCTCAAATTTTATCAATCACAACTCGATATCCTAGAATTGTGCGAATCACTAACAGAAAGCTATTCATTTATCGAAAATACTTTGAACGATGCTATAAACGCTGTTACATTTGCACGTTTAAAAATTTTGCACAGTTCAATCATCACTCCATACGATTTAGTAGACTCATTAAAGCATATATCGCAGTCATTACAGAAGAATAATCTTCCCTTGCCGATATATTATTCAAGCGTAGCTCAATACCTCGACATAATAGAATTAAAGGCATATCAATTAGACACTAGAATAATTTTTGTACTAGAAATACCTTTAGTCGAACCTGAAAAATACACTCTCTATCACTTATATCCTATACCGATTCTGGATAATCGAACAGGCCTTCATCACATTTTGTCAATAACTAATAAACTAATTGCGCGAAATGATGATTCTTTACTTTATACAACCATCCGCAATATGAAGTCCTGCAAACCACTAGGCAACCGTATGTTCATCTGTTCCAACATCCTGCCATACCCAATTGATACTGATGCAGTCTGCGAGGCTCAGCTTCTGAAGAGACTTGATCATCTACCCAGAACATGCCAAGTTTTAGTCATTCTTGCCAAAGACTATAACATTCAAGAAATCAGTCAGAATTTATGGTTGATAGCTGTTGCAGACCCTCTGCCCGTCACAATAAAATGTGGATCCAGAGATATAGAGACTCAGATCATCAACACAAATACTTTGATGAAACTTCAACCCGAGTGTAGTGCCTTCGTTGGGAGTATAGTTGGCGCATTACCTTTCTGGAATGACGTCATTTTTGGTTATTTTTGTTTGATTTATGTTAACTGACAGTGACAAAAACATTTTGAAAAAACTCATTGTCGTTTCTTTACAACAGTCAATGCCGGTTTTGGTTATGTGTCTTTCAGAATATATTCGTCAAAATTGACATTGATTTGTTGTGATTCTTTTTAAACTTTTGCAAGATGCCGCGAAGATATAATCAGCAATCACAGCTAATAGTTTTGAATATCTTGGCTTTTTTTCAATTGGAAAAAGAGCAAGCTAAAAATGGAATCCTTCCGCAAACTGATAATATAATTGAACGAGCTTCAAATGCAACAAAACTTAGCCATACAACAATCATAAATATTAAGAAAAGAGGAATAACGAGCGATGAATCCTTTACCTCCAGAATGTCTCAAAAGCAAAAAGAGGTAAAAACAAAAATTACAGATTACTTAAAGAACAAAATAAGAGATACGATCTACTGCATGTATGCGAAAAATGAATATGTTACAATGCAGACTTTGCTTAAAAAACTAAAAGAGATAAATGAATATTTTAATTTTTCCATCACCTCGCTAAGAAAATACGTAAAAAGTATTGGTTTTAAGTGGAAGAAATCAAATAATAGAAAATACCTGATGGATTTGCCCCACATCGTCCACAAGAGAATCAATTTCTTGAGGGAATATGTCAAAAATCAAAATCTAAGACAAGATGCTTATACCACCGTATTTATTGATGAGACTTGGATTTTTAGTAAAGGTTCGTTTAGAAACAGCTGGCAGGATAACACTATGTCTACAAGTTCTAAAAAAGCTAGTGAAGGTCATCGATATATTGTAGTTCACGCTGGATCAAAGGAAGGATTTATTAAGGGGGCCAGTTTAATATTTAAAAGTGGACTAAAAAGCGGAGATTATCATGACAATATGAACAAGCAAAATTTTGAAAATTGGTTTAAAAATCAGCTGGTACCAAATCTTCCTCCAAAAAGTTTGATAGGGATGGACAACGCAAGCTATCATTCCGGCCTTTTAGAGGATATTCCAAGAAAATTATGGACAAAGCAGAGATTGATTGGATGGTTAAAAGAAAAGAACATTGACTTCCCAGAGAGGGCCATGAAGGATGAAATATGGAGCATTGTAGAAAAAAATTGTAACATTGAAAAAACATTCTACCTTGACGAATATGTGAAACCTTTGGGCCACAAAATACTAAGACTTCCTCCATACCATTGTCAATTTAATGCTATTGAAATGGTATGGTCTGAGTGTAAGAGGAAATACGACCAATACATTGCTAGTCTGAAGGGGACACCATCGGAAGTTTTGGCCATGTGGGAAAAAGCGATAAATGAAGTATCTTCAGAGCATTGGAAAAATTATGTCAGCCACACAGAAAGGGTAATCCAAGAAGCTTGGAAGACAATACAGATATGTGATGCTTCAGACATTGCGCCACTTGTAATTAGTACCGACGAAGACAGCAGTGACGATGAAGAATTTAGTTCTGATTCTGAAGACAGTGAAGGGGAGTAGTTTTTATTTTTAAAGTTAGTTAGTTATACATTAATTTCTCTCTTTTAGTTTTTAAAGCAAAGTCTGCATTGTAACATATTCATTTTTAGCATACACGCAATAGATCATATCTCTTATTTTGTTCTTTAAGTAATCTGTGATTTTTGTTTTTACCTCTTTTTGTTTTTGAAACATTCTGGAGGTAAAGGATTCATCGTTCGTTATTCCTCTTTTCTTAATATTTTTTCAGTATTGTCTGTAATTGAGAATTAAAATAATTTTGATGAAAATGGGTAACTGGCGTCAATTTATTACATTGCAAACAAAGAATAAGACTAAGATGAAAGAATTTATATTAGTAAAGTCTTATTTGCAAAATAATTTTAGTTTTTGAAGTTATAATAGTTATTTTTGTATTAAGTGTGCAAAATGAGGGTTTTTTTATGGCAATGAGAGTGTTAATTTTTTGCCAGCCATTTTCGACAAGTTGCAGCGCTTTCTGTACAGAAAATGCCAATTTTAAATTCGCTTTAGCCAGTGCTGAACGCACCCCTCCTATCTACATCACTGCATACGTTTAGGTTAGGAATCATCGCTGAAATATAAATAATATAAGAAATACGTTATTTGAAACCAGCGTGACGTCATTCCAGAAAGGTAATGCGCCAACTATACAAGAGTTCGTGCCCAGAAATCAGTTGATGGTTACGACAACGTAACCTACAATTACCACCCAGTCAACATCCCTTTTGACTGCTGTAACCATATGCCAGAGAATATTCACTTACCAGATTTGAAGCCTCTGAAGCTAAACAAAATAGATGTAGAGGACCTGAACATAGCCCAGCACAAGCTAAATCAGTATGCCGATCAGCTGGATCAATTTCACCCGTTCGTGAAAAAACACATAAGTTGGTTCACGATTCTTACAATAACACTCATTATCGCACTGATTGCCTTATACATCTTTTGCAAATGTCGAAGACGAACACGTAACATCAAGATTGGAGTAGCCACTAGCAACGATGACAATCCACCCTCTCCACCTAAAAGAGGATCTAACGTTATACAATGGAGAAGAATAATTCCCAGAAGGAGACCGAGCATCCGCCTTGGCGACCCGATTGAAGAAAGTGAAGAGATTGAACTCAACCTCAATAAGCAGAGGACCTGAAAGTTGTCACCACGCGTCAACTTTCATCTTAATGGGGGATTTGTTATATCCTTTCTCACGAGCAATGTCACCTTCAAGTACGATGCCCTTGGTTCCCACCGTATCGGATGTCGGTTATCTCAAGGAGACGGCGAGTACCGAGACGCCTCGTCAGCAGAATCTGCCCAGCAAGCAAGTTCCCACTGACGCAGCATTCGTCTTTCATATAAATAGTGTAAATTGTAAATAAAATCATGATTCGTTTTTAAGCTTCTATACTGTTAGTTTAATTTTGATTTTGTAAATAAAAAATATTTTTTAAAAAGTGAATTTTAAGTCTAGTGATATAACATATATATATATTTTTTTTTTACTTTTTGACTAATTGTGTGTAAGAAAATTGTGCCTTTGGTTCTATAATAATATTGTCTATATTTTACGCTTAGGTTCATGTATGAGCCTTTCTTGTTTGTGAACATGTTTTATTTTATTTTTTTTGTAAGTTTTAAATATTAATTAAGATTTGTGTTACCATGTTAGTGTTTTTTTTTCTTTCTCTTATTTCTAAGTTCTGTTATGTATTTTAAATCTTTATTTTGGACGCATCTTACATTATATCTCCTTTTTGAAACAATTTAATTATAATTAATTGTATTATTCTTTACAGTTTTGTCAATAAGAGCAGTTTCTTTTGATAATAGAGTATATTTTGACTTTGACTTTGACTATTAATTTTATAATTATATAATATAATAATATTTCTAAATGGTTTTCGCTAAACATCTTCTTGTTGTCAGAGTGGTGTATTAATTGAGGTTAGGAAATATCTGCAGACCAACGGAGTAGGTAAATACTGATAATATGGGTTTCATATAGGATATAAAAATCTATGCCTTCATCTTCTTCTTCATTCCTGTTTAGCCTGTTACATAACAGGACTTATTGGCTTTGCTACGAGGCAGTCGCCAGATTGCCCTCCGTCCGGGGCTCAGAGTCGTTAAATCGGCGACCCTCGAAGTCGACCCTGCACCTTGGTCCAGTTTGGAGGCGTTATCGGTAGGATATCCGGATGGCGAGCTCTAGGCTCCCGAATACCCCGAATCTTTCAAATACTTTAATAATTCCTCTTTAAATTTTTGAAATGCATCTAGGCTTCCACTAGGTGCCCCTTGAGAGTACTACTGATATCACGAGATGACCCTTTCTTTCAAGCTATCCCCTTACCCCTCCCACTCCCGCCACGTAGCGGCCGTTACGCTAATATTCTATGTAGAACTGCGGCAGACGAACGGGATAGAATACAGGAACAACTAGGCCTCACACGTTCACAGCGTATGCTCCCTTTCTAGCGGGGTCGTAAGTTTCCACCTGAGCGGTTAAGTCTCCCGTTTCCCCCCGAAATAAAGCAGCAAAACCGAACACCTGGCACCACTTATGTTAACAACACAGAGGTCTGCATTCGACGAGACGAACCGGAAGACTGAAATCTATGCCTTCTGAGGATGCTTTTGTTTTTTTAGTGGATCCTAACCCCAAATAATTTTCGTTAACGAAAACCAGTTAGAAACTTAATATAACGGAAGTATCTGCGGACCAAGGCAGTAGGTAAAGACTGATAATATGGGTTTCAATTTAAGATGGCAAAACAAAATGGCGGCCCAATAACATTTTAAAAAAAAAAATGTAAAATAATCTTGTTCAATTGATTTTGCAGAAAAATTAAATGTGAAAATGGGATAAACAGGTACGAAATGAATATGACGTAGCAAAATGGGGGTATGTGTCAGTGTAACAACTACTTATTTTATTATACCCAAAGTCAAGTGTGGCATAGGTAGAAAGAAAATGGTAAAATATTGTTTTTTTTAGGAATATTTTATAATATAAATAAAATTTTATAGGAATCCGAAAGGATGGAATAAATATAAATGAATATTCCACTCATGTACAAATTTTTCCGTAAGACTGGTGGTGTTTTCGAAAAATTATAGCGGAAGTACCCCGTCGTCTAGGAAACATGGTGTTTCCACTTACCTGGTGGTTGCATACCTAACCAAAAAATTAAATCTTGACAATATGAAACCTGCTTTTGAGAGACGCTAGAGTCCCTAGAAACTGATTTTTTCTAAGTATCTTTCAAACATTTTTGAAAAGTTGTCAATGTGAGCATCTGGAGACAGTGTATGTCATTCTGCGATGAAAAAAACTATACGTTTGACCAAGATACTCCAGTATCCCAACTAGCAATGATTTTGAAAAGCTGGGCCTACAATATGCGAAAAATGAACGGAGAGGAATATAAAGAAGGCACGGTAAAAATTATTTGGAATGTGACGGCGAAATTATTGATGGAAAGGTATTTCAATGAATACAAAATTAAAATAAACCCCTTCGAGCAGATCGAATTCAAATCGGCCCGAGACGCAAAAAATGCCAAAAGGAGACATTTGCAAGATATTGAAGGCAAACGCAGAGAATCGGCCGTTTTTTTAACATACAATGAATTAAAAAATCTAATCGAAGCTTGTGATGAATCAACTCCAGAGGGTTTACAAAAGAAGTGTTTTTTTCTGTTGTTTTTTTTAACATTAGCCTGGAGAAGAGGAGAAGGTGCAAGAGCCGAAACAACTTTTTTCAAAGAAGAAACTGACAACTTCGGAGGAAAAACAGGTAGAATTCAATACAACCCTGTTTTTTTTAAAACATGTCAAGGTGGTGGCCGAAAACTCGCCGATTCGAAGTGGTTGGTGAGAAACGAGAGAAGTCCCAGCTTTTGCCCAGTAAATAAAAAGAATTACAAGATAAAAGGAAAAGTATCTCCAACACTCGACTATTTTTGACGCCAAACCCCATTGGAAAATTTCCGGAATATGGTTCAAAAACAGCCCAGTAGGAGAAAACGAGATTTCAACTTGGACAAAAAAACAAGCACAGAAACCAGGCCTCAATACCACAAAAAAATTTACCAACCATTCCCTCAGAGCTACTGCCGTGTTCAAGCTGGCCAAAAGCGGAGTGTCGGAGCAAAACTTGATAAAAATTACAGGTCATTCGAATGCGAAATCCCTATCAAGTTATTTGAAAATGGATCCAGATCACCACAAAAAAATTATTGAAAAAATGAGGGAACCTGGAAAAGAACCACCTCAACAGCACGTGCATTCAGCCCCTGTAGCAGCATCACCCAGCACAAGTACAAGTAGTGGTCTGACGGCATCTTCTACGTCGTCGCAAAACAACAATGTGGTTAATAATTATCAAAACTGTACGTTTTGTTATACAATCAATAATTAAAATTAAATATTTAAATTTATAATAAGTACTTTTCAATATTTAGACAAATAATTTTATTAGTATATTATTCAATTTGTTACAAAATTCAAATTTCTGAACTTGAAATAGGTATGTATTTAATATTCAGTCAATAAAGCTTAGTTTCCCTGTATTTGATTCGTGGAATATTCCTCCTAAATACCATTCGTGCTTCAAAATTAATCAGATAATTTTCCACTCATGCGTGTTTTCTCTACAAATTTATAGAAAATATTATAAGAAATTATAAGAAAACACGCATTCGTGAAAAATTATCAGAAATTTTTAAGCACTCGTGGTATTATCATCGAAAAGACAGTATATGTAACGCATATTATATACTGTGACTATGTACTGGACTAAATTGGGTCATACTTCACTATTCCTAAGAAATGAAAAAAAAATCATATCGAGGGAAGTTCCGGGTAAAGAAATTTACAGATTTTATTAAATTTATTTGACTACGTTAAAATGGAGATTATCTAGTAGCAAGTGAACAATATATAAAAAAATAAATTTAAAAGAAATTATTAGAAATACATCCAAATGGTTCAAGAATGGTTCTGTATAGACCCCAAACAGACCCAGAACAGCTTAAAAAATTTAGGCTGGTGAGCAATACCTTTTTACGTACGCATTTTGTGGACGGTTTCATACGAGAAACCCGCCTTATCTTACAACCTATATGTCTTTTAGCGGTTTAACTGAAAAAGATGCAGTATTTTCGCAACCGCCAAACACATACGATAACTGTCCATATTTTCATTCGATATATATGTGAACTGCATTTTATGGTTCCTGCGGTGCAGGTAGCGAGCCGGAGGCATGGGGGGCTTGCAAAGGCTTAGAAGGAGTAAAGTCAAACGTTTCGCAAGAACGGCTTTTTGTGATCAATCGTTTAATATATACAGTTATTACTTTAGTACGCGGGTGCTTCTGACAGAAGGTGCAAGAGCCAAGATACAAAAAAAATGTTGGGCGTGGGAAAACTTGGGTTCGTTCTCGTTTTGTTCGTATTCGAAATTAACGCCCTTCAGGTGAGAAACCTATTACATAACTATATATTTCTTAGTGCAAAAACAGTTGCTTTATTTTCCAACGTACAGTAATTCAGGATTCTCCTGTTTCTCCAAAAATTAAAGTCTTTCATATTTTTAGCAGAATGTAGAATTTTAAATTGTGTACAAGCCTAAATTTAAATTTGTTCTAACTGTAAGAAATTAAACTAATCCATTTTTGAAATGGATGGTAATTTTTGTACGTAACTTTGACTTTCGGCAGGGAAGTTAGTTTATTAAGTTTATCAAACAATTAAATGAATTTTAATTAAATTATACATACAGAGTGAACATCTAATAGCTTCTATATCGATGGGTAAAACGTAATAGAAATTGTTTTTAAGTATTTGTTTTCTCAACTTGTGGATAAACGAATAAAATTATGCAAGAAATACGTGCACAATTTGCAAGAGAAAAATATTTTAAAGCAATAACAATAATTGCACTAAAAACAAATATTTAAAGGAAAATCGGTAAAGGACCTCGCACAATCCTTACGGGAAATGGCTTTTAATCAATTTTCCTGAAAATTTGATATGTTATAGTTTTAAAATCAAAAGATTTCATAAGCACAATTGAGATTATGGTTAATTTTGTTTCATACTTGACGGTATTTGGAACACTAACTTTAAGAAACTAAACTAATCCATTTTTGAAATGGATAGTAATTTTTGTATGTAACTTTGGCTTTCGGCAGGGAAGTTAGTTTATTAAGTTTATCAAACAATTTTCAAAAATTTTCTTGTCAGAACTACACATGTCTACTGTTAAGCAAGCATACTAAATTTAAATTAATTTTAATTAAATTATACATGCAGAGTGAACATCTAATAGCTTCTATTTCGGTGGGTAAAACGTTATAGAATTTGTTTTTAACTGTTCGTTTTCTCAACTTGTGGATAAACGAATAAAAATTATGCAAGAAATACATGCACAATTTGCAAGAGAAAATATTTTAAAGCGATAACAATAATTGCACTAAAAACAAATATTTAAAGGAAAATCGGTAAAGGAATTCGCACAATTCTTAGGGGAAATGGCTTTTAGTCAATTTTCCTCAAAATTTGATATGTTGTAGTTTTAAAATACCTGATCAAAAAGTTTAATATTCGTTTAATATGTACGGTTATTACTTTAGTACGCGGGTGCTTCTGACAGAAGGTGCAAGAGCCAAGATACAAAAAAAAATGTTGGGCGTAGGAAAACTGGGGTTCGTTCGCGTTTTGTTCGTATTCGAAATTAACGCCCTTCAGGTGAGAAACCTATTACATTACTATATATTTCTTAGTGCAAAAACAGTTGCTTTGTTTTCCAACGTATAATAATTTAGGATTCTTCTGTTTCTTCAAAAATTAAAGTCTTTCATATTTTTAGAAGAATGTAGAATTTTAAATTGTGTTCAAGCCTAAATTTAAATTTGTTCTAACTGTAAGAAATTAAACTAATCCATTTTTAAAATGGATGGTAATTTTTGTACGTAACTTTGACTTTCGGCAGGGAAGTTAGTTTATTAAGTTTATCAAACAATTTTCGATTAATTAAATGAATTTTAATTAAATTATACATACAGAGTGAACATCTAATAGCTTCTATTTCGATGGGTAAAACGTTATAGAAATTGTTTTTAAGTGTTTGTTTTCTCAACTTGTGGATAAACGAATAAAAATTATGCAAGAAATACATGCACAATTTGCAAGAGAAAAATATTTTAAAGCAATAACAATAATTGCACTAAAAACAAATATTTAAAGGAAAATCGGTAAAGGACCTCGCACAATCCTTACGGGAAATGGCTTTTAATCAATTTTCCTGAAAATTTGATATGTTGTAGTTTTAAAATCAAAAGATTTCATAAGCACAATTGAGATTATGGTTAATTTTGTTTCATACTTGACCGTATTTGGAACACTAACTTTAAGAAACTAAACTAATCCATTTTTGAAATGGATAGTAATTTTTGTATGTAACTTTGGCTTTCGGCAGGGAAGTTAGTTTATTAAGTTTATCAAACAATTTTCAAAAATTTTCTTGTCAGAACTACACATGTCTACTGTTAAATAAGCATACTAAATTTTAATTAAATTATACATACAGAGTGAATATCTAATAGCTTCTATTTCGATGGGTAAAACGTTATAGAATTTGTTTTTAACTGTTCGTTTTCTCAACTTGTGGATAAACGAATAAAAATTATGCAAGAAATACAGGCACAATTTGCAAGAGAAAAATATTTTAAAGCAATAACATTAATTGCACTAAGAACAAATATTTAAAGGAAAATCGTTAAAGGACCTCGCACAATCCTTACGGGAAATGGCTTTTAATCAATTTTCCTGAAAATTTGATATGTTGTAGTTTTAAAATCAAAAGGTTTCATAAGCACAATTGAGATTATGGTTAATTTTGTTTCATACTTGACCGTATTTGGAACACTAACTTTAAGAAACTAAACTAATCCATTTTTGAAATGGATAGTAATTTTTGTATGTAACTTTGGCTTTCGGCAGGGAAGTTAGTTTATTAAGTTTATCAAACAATTTTCAAAAATTTTCTTGTCAGAACTACACATGTCTACTGTTAAGCAAGCATACTAAATTTAAATTAATTTTAATTAAATTATACATGCAGAGTGAACATCTAATAGCTTCTATTTCGATGGGTAAAACGTTATAGAAATTGTTGTTAAGTGTTTGTTTTCTCAACTTATGGATAAACGAATAAAAATTATGCAAGAAATACATGCACAATTTGCAAGAGAAAAATATTTTAAAGCAATAACAATAATTGCACTAAAAACAAATATTTAAAGGAAAATCGGTAAAGGACCTCGCACAATCCTTACGGGAAATGGCTTTTAATCAATTTTCCTGAAAATTTGATATGTTGTAGTTTTAAAATCAAAAGATTTCATAAGCACAATTGAGATTATGGTTAATTTTGTTTCATACTTGACCGTATTTGGAACACTAACTTTAAGAAACTAAACTAATCCATTTTTGAAATGGATAGTAATTTTTGTATGTAACTTTGGCTTTCGGCAGGGAAGTTAGTTTATTAAGTTTATCAAACAATTTTCAAAAATTTTCTTGTCAGAACTACACATGTCTACTGTTAAATAAGCATACTAAATTTTAATTAAATTATACATACAGAGTGAATATCTAATAGCTTCTATTTCGATGGGTAAAACGTTATAGAATTTGTTTTTAACTGTTCGTTTTCTCAACTTGTGGATAAACGAATAAAAATTATGCAAGAAATACATGCACAATTTGCAAGAGAAAAATATTTTAAAGCAATAACAATAATTGCACTAAAAACAAATATTTAAAGGAAAATCGGTAAAGGACCTCGCACAATCCTTACGGGAAATGGCTTTTAATCAATTTTCCTGAAAATTTGATATGTTGTAGTTTTAAAATCAAAAGATTTCATAAGCACAATTGAGATTATGGTTAATTTTATCATACTTGACCGTATTTGGAACACTAACTTTAAGAAACTAAACTAATCCATTTTTGAAATGGATAGTAATTTTTGTATGTAACTTTGGCTTTCGGCAGGGAAGTTAGTTTATTAAGTTTATCAAACAATTTTCGATTAATCAAATGAATTTTAATTAAATTATACATACAGAGTGAACATCTAATAGCTTCTATATCGATGGGTAAAACGTAATAGAAATTGTTTTTAAGTATTTGTTTTCTCAACTTGTGGATAAACGAATAAAATTATGCAAGAAATACGTGCACAATTTGCAAGAGAAAAATATTTTAAAGCAATAACAATAATTGCACTAAAAACAAATATTTAAAGGAAAATCGGTAAAGGACCTCGCACAATCCTTACGGGAAATGGCTTTTAATCAATTTTCCTGAAAATTTGATATGTTGTAGTTTTAAAATCAAAAGATTTCATAAGCACAATTGAGATTATGGTTAATTTTGTTTCATACTTGACCGTATTTGGAACACTAACTTTAAGAAACTAAACTAATCCATTTTTGAAATGGATAGTAATTTTTGTATGTAACTTTGGCTTTCGGCAGGGAAGTTAGTTTATTAAGTTTATCAAACAATTTTCAAAAATTTTCTTGTCAGAACTACACATGTCTACTGTTAAATAAGCATACTAAATTTTAATTAAATTATACATACAGAGTGAATATCTAATAGCTTCTATTTCGATGGGTAAAACGTTATAGAATTTGTTTTTAACTGTTCGTTTTCTCAACTTGTGGATAAACGAATAAAAATTATGCAAGAAATACATGCACAATTTGCAAGAGAAAAATATTTTAAAGCAATAACATTAAGTGCACTAAGAACAAATATTTAAAGGAAAATCGTTAAAGGACCTCGCACAATCCTTACGGGAAATGGCTTTTAATCAATTTTCCTGAAAATTTGATATGTTGTAGTTTTAAAATCAAAAGGTTTCATAAGCACAATTGAGATTATGGTTAATTTTGTTTCATACTTGACCGTATTTGGAACACTAACTTTAAGAAACTAAACTAATCCATTTTTGAAATGGATAGTAATTTTTGTATGTAACTTTGGCTTTCGGCAGGGAAATTAGTTTATTAAGTTTATCAAACAATTTTCAAAAATTTTCTTGTCAGAACTACACATGTCTACTGTTAAGCAAGCATACTAAATTTAAATTAATTTTAATTAAATTATACATGCAGAGTGAACATCTAATAGCTTCTATTTCGATGGGTAAAACGTTATAGAAATTGTTGTTAAGTGTTTGTTTTCTCAACTTGTGGATAAACGAATAAAAATTATGCAAGAAATACATGCACAATTTGCAAGAGAAAATATTTTAAAGCGATAACAATAATTGCACTAAAAACAAATATTTAAAGGAAAATCGGTAAAGGAATTCGCACAATTCTTAGGGGAAATGGCTTTTAGTCAATTTTCCTCAAAATTTGATATGTTGTAGTTTTAAAATCCCTGATCAAAAAGTTTAATATTCGTTTAATATGTACGGTTATTACTTTAGTACGCGGGTGCTTCTGACAGAAGGTGCAAGAGCCAAGATACAAAAAAAATGTTGGGCGTGGGAAAACTTGGGTTCGTTCTCGTTTTGTTCGTATTCGAAATTAACGCCCTTCAGGTGAGAAACCTATTACATAACTATATATTTCTTAGTGCAAAAACAGTTGCTTTATTTTCCAACGTATGGTAATTTAGGATTCTCATGTTTCTCCAAAAATTAAAGTCTTTCATATTTTTAGAAGAATGTTGAATTTTAAATTGTGTACAAGCCTAAATTTAAATTTGTTCTAACTGTATGAAATTAAACTAATGCATTTTTGAAATGGATGGTAATTTTTGTATGTAACTTTGACTTTCGGCAGGGAAGTTAGTTTATTAAGTTTATCAAACAATTAAATGAATTTTAATTAAATTATACATACAGAGTGAACATCTAATAGCTTCTATTTCGATGGGTAAAACGTTATAGAAATTGTTTTTAACTGTTCGTTTTCTCAACTTGTGGATAAACGAATAAAAATTATGCAAGAAATACATGCATAATTTGCAAGAGAAAAATATTTTAAAGCAATAACAATAATTGCATTAAAAATAAATATTTACAGGAAAATCGGTAAAGGACCTCGCACAATCCTTACGGGAAATGGCTTTTAATCAATTTTCCTGAAAATTTGATATGTTGTAGTTTTAAAATCAAAAGATTTCATAAGCACAATTGAGATTATGGTTAATTTTGTTTCATACTTGACCGTATTTGGAACACTAAATATATATCCATTTTTGAAATGGATAGTAATTTTTGTATGTAACTTTGGCTTTCGGCAGGGAAGTTAGTTTCTAAGTTTATCAAACAATTTTCAAAAATTTTCTTGTCAGAACTACACATGTCTACTGTTAAATAAGCATACTAAATTTTAATTAAATTATATATGAATATCTAATAGCTTCTATTTCGATGGGTAAAACGTTATAGAAATTGTTTTTAACTGTTCGTTTTCTCAACTTGTGGATAAACGAATAAAAATTATGCAAGAAATACATGCACAATTTGCAAGAGAAAAAATTTTAAAGCAATAACATTTGCACTAAGAACAAATATTTAAAGGAAAATCGTTAAAGGACCTCGCACAATCCTTACGGGAAATGGCTTTTAATCAATTTTTGAAAATTTGATATGTTGTAGTTTTAAAATCAAAAGGTTTCATAAGCACAATTGAGATTATGGTTAATTTTGTTTCATACTTAACCGTATTTGGAACACTAACTTTAAGAAACTAAACTAATCCATTTTTGAAATGGATAGTAATTTTTGTATGTAACTTTGACTTTCGGCAGGGAAGTTAGTTTATTAAGTTTATCAAACAATTTTCAAAAATTTTCTTGTCAGAACTACACATGTCTACTGTTAAGCAAGCATACTAAATTTAAATTAATTTTAATTAAATTATACATGCAGAGTGAACATCTAATAGCTTCTATTTCGATGGGTAAAACGTTATAGAAATTGTTTTAAGTGTTTGTTTTCTCAACTTGTGGATAAACGAATAAAAATTATGCAAGAAATACATGCACAATTTGCAAGAGAAAATATTTTAAAGCGATAACAATAATTGCACTAAAAACAAATATTTAAAGGAAGATCGGTAAAGGAATTCGCACAATCCTTAGGGGAAATGGCTTTTAGTCAATTTTCCTCAAAATTTGATATGTTGTAGTTTTAAAATACCTGATCAAAAAGTTTAATATTCGTTTAATATGTACGGTTATTACTTTAGTAGCTGACAATTGAGATACAAAAAAAATGTTGGGCGTGGGAAAATTTTGTTCGTTCTCGTTTTGTTCGTATTCGAAATTAACGCCCTTCAGGTGAGAAACCTATTACATAACTATATATTTTTTGCAAAAACAGTTGCTTTTTTTGTATGTAATTTGGCATGTTTCGGCAAAAATTAAAGTCTTTCATATTTTTAGAAGAATGTTGAATTTTATCAAACTAAATTTAAATTTGTTCTAAATGAAATTAAACTAATGCATTTTTGAAATGGATGGTAATTTTTGTATGTAACTTTGACTTTCGTCTAGTTTATTAAGTTTATCAAAAACGATTAATTAAATGAATTTTAATTAAATTATACATACAGAGTGAACATCTAATAGCTTCTATTTCGATGGGTAAAACGTTATAGAAATTGTTTTTAACTGTTTGTTTTCTCAACTTGTGGATAAACGAATAAAAATTATGCAAGAAATACATGCACAATTTGCAAGAGAAAAATATTTTAAAGCAATAACAATAATTGCACTAAAAACAAATATTTAAAGGAAAATCGTTAAAGGACCTCGCACAATCCTTACGGGAAATGGCTTTTAATCAATTTTCCTGAAAATTTGATATGTTGTAGTTTTAAAATCAAAGGATTTCATAAGCACAATTGAGATTATGGTTAATTTTGTTTCATACTTGACCGTATTTGGAACAATAACTTTAAGAAACTAAACTAATCCATTTTTGAAATGGATAGTAATTTTTGTATGTAACTTTGGCTTTCGGCAGGGAAATTAGTTTATTAAGTTTATCAAACAATTTTCAAAAATTTTCTTGTCAGAACTACACATGTCTACTGTTAAGCAAGCATACTAAATTTAAATTAATTTTAATTAAATTATACATGCAGAGTGAACATCTAATAGCTTCTATTTCGATGGGTAAAACGTTATAGAAATTGTTGTTAAGTGTTTGTTTTCTCAACTTGTGGATAAACGAATAAAATTATGCAAGGAATACATGCACAATTTGCAAGAGAAATATATTTTAAAGCAATAATAATAATTGCACTAAAAACAAATATTTAAAGGAAAATCGGTAAAGGACCCCGCACAATCCTTACGGGAAATGGATTTTAGTCAATTTTCCTGAAAATTTGATACGTTGTATTTTTAAAATTCTTGATCAAAATATTTCATAAGCACAATTGAGATTATGGTTAATTTTGTTTCATACTTGACCGTATTTGGAACACTAAAATTTTAATTTTTACAAAAAGTTCAATTAAGCTAAAACAAACAGTTACATTTGATTAATTTTTTTAATATGTTTAGTCAAGTTAAATAAGGATTAAAGATTTGTATCTAAAAGATTTGTAAATAGCTGACTATACCATGGCCACGCATTTTAATACACGTTTTGTAACACTGGCGTGCCGAGTTTTTAGCCCCCCCCCCCCCCCCCGCAAGACTTTTCTTGGTGGCTCCTTTCATAATATCTAAATAAACAAAAAATGTCATACATTTATTAATAATTACCATACTATTCTTCAAATCCGGACTTCCATTGTAAGATAAAATTACGCAAACCCAAACCAAATCCTTTTTTCAAAACATATAGAGATTTCCTCCTTTAATTATAATCAATTTCTTGGCGATTTAAGTTTGATATATTGGGATCATCCGTTTTCTTTGGATGACGTTGATGAGACCCCCCCCGCAAGACTTTTCTTGGTGGCTCCTTGCATAATATCTAAATAAACAAAAAATGTCATAAATTTATTAATAATTACCATACTATACAATAAAAAAAACTAGTAAAAAATAAAAAAAAATTAACGAACGATATACATTTTGATATTAATAAGAATAGGTAAACTAATGAACACAAAACAAATAATAACTATACTGTGGTTCAAGTAAAAATAGAAAATAATAAAAAAACAAAGAGTACAAGAATCGTTTTCTTTCGCGGTAGACTACAGTTTTTTTGTTTTTGTATCGACTAGATAAATACTTATCAAATACACAAGTAGTCTTTTTCTACGTTTGTTAACTACCCAAGTAGCACTTTTTGTCATTGTTATCACAAGTATTTTCGATGAAGTAACCAGAACTTGATGTCGCCCATTTCTTTTTAAGCTGAGATTACATAGTCGTTAAAGTTTATACGAAGTCAATTGAAATTGCTCAAAAATCGGGATACGATCAATTTACCACAAACCACATTTAAAGAAAATAGCATTATTTTTATTGACAGCTCCTCATATTCGTTCTCCTCGGGTCAACGTGGACTTGATGTGTGTTTGTCAGCGAATTATTCAACCCGACGCATTCCATTGGTCAATGACAGGTTTTCATTGGTTTCAAATTTCTAGGATGCATTTATTTTCTGCGGTATGGGCGATAACTGATAAAATTTAACAGGATATTTTCATAGGCGCGTACATTTTTGTATTCTTAAATTGCAAAAGGGTAAAAAGGATTAAATCTCGCTAATTTATTTCGTTCCATGGTGCCAGTTGTTTATTCGGTATTGGTTAAGAAATGCCATTTGCAGGCTCCGGGCGTAGATTTGAAATATTGTCAAAAATTAACTTTGGTTTAATGTTATTGTTTTTATTATCTATCTATACTAATATATAAAATCCTTAATTGACTCACTGATTAAACACGCTCCTGCTCAAGCCGCTTTACATAAGAAGCTGAATTTTGGCACACCAGTGTTGCCAACTTTATTACAAGATATTCCACCAGAATCCCTGTCAAATCTCACTAGAAATCCACTAAATAGAAATCTAAAATATCACTAAATTCCGTTAAAAATATTTTACTATTAGGAAACTGTATTATTATTTATTTTTTCATTTTAAATTATCAGCGCCATCCGTATACTATAGCGTGGACTTTGCAAAACATTTTCAAAATTGCGGGCATGATAAAGAAAACATCAGTCATTTTAATGTCATTAGGTACTGCACTAAAAATATATTAATATTATGAAAACTAAAACAAATTAAACATAATACTTAACCTAAATGCTAGTTACAGCCAAGTAAAACAGTCTTTTTAAATACATATATAAGTAAATGTAAAAAACAAAAAACATAAAAGAAAATTTGCCAAACAAAACAAGGAACTAATGATTCTTAGATATAACAACAAAAATTATTTACATAATGCATTAAATTAACTAAACTACTAAAACAGAACTGCAGAAGCAACTTAAATAAATATGTCTAATAAATCTACATCATTATACAGATTATACTCAGGAACCATATCACATGGTCGATAGGTCTCGTTTGTTTTTATTTTTTGAATAATATCATTTGGTATCGCATAGCTATCACAGCGCTGTTGTGTGCTTTTGAGGCCACACCTTATATAAATCCAAAAAACTAAAGTATCAAAATTTAATCGATTTCTAATTTTATTTTTAATTAGGTTAAGTTGGCTACACAACCGTTCAACCACAGCATTTGATTGAGGCAATACCCGAAGTTCCAAAGCAAAGGAGGCTGGATTATCATCATTTGCATCCTTAAAATTGGCACCCTCATACCAAAAAATGTTTGGTATTTTTTGTTTTATTCCATTTTAATAAGTGGATTTTCCCTATTCAGCTTCAATTATATCAATTTGTGTTTCAGTTTTTGAAAAATATCTTAATAATGGCACTATAAATTGCCTAATATGGCTTAGTGTGTTTGAAAACACTTATATTGACCTTTGCCTTAGTACTTTTTCTTCATCTGGCAAAACAGCATTTTTTCCCGCATATTCGTGAAGGTATTTTAAAAATTATACCCTAAATAACATTTGTGGTCTATAAAGTCTTCTATTTTGTCTTTAAAAATATCTATTTTGACATAGGGTAATTTAATTTTTGAGACAAGTGTGTCTAACAAATTTTTAAGTTCTGTTGCAAGTTTTGTGGGGTCAGCATTATTGGATTCAAACAATTTATTAAACCTCTGAACTTCTACCAAAATATTTTTTAGTAATGACATAAAAGCATAATTTTTTTCATAATTATAAGTAGCAAAAAGTGTCTCTGCTGTATAACACCATTCCTTATACCTCACCATACCAAAAAGTTCCTTTAATTCAAGCCATTGATCTAGTATTCTGGGAATTTTTCTGGGATCATGGCCATCATTTATAGTTTTGAATAATAATTTCTATTCTTCTTGTCTCATTGATGATCTAGCAAACCAACAAACCAATCGTATGTTTCTCGAATTAAAAACTTGATGTTTCTCGGCAGGTGTTCAGCTGCTGCTGAACTGATGGCTAGTTGTAAAGGGTGGCGTACACACCTAAAAAAGCAATAATGTGCAGTTATAAAAATAAATATAATAACTTACTTTATAAACGTATATCAAGGCCACTTTAAGGTACTAACCTGATTAATACCAAATTAGGAATATCTTCTTTTAATTTTTGTAGACACCATTATTAATGCCCACCGTAACAGCTGCATTATCAGTGCCTATACCTTTTAAGTTTTGTAATTTGAGCTTATGTTTCTCTAATGTTGCCTTGACTGCTGGAACAATAGCTTCGGCATCCACATCTGATAGTTCAGGCGTGTCAAGAAATGTCTCAACAACTTTAATTTGACTTTTGCTATAATATATGATTATGATCCCCAAATATGTTTTAATACTTATGTCTGTCTACTCATCTAATAGTAGACTATACGGAGATTCCCCAATGTCATTTCTCAAATTATTGATGAAATGAGAAGCCATAACATTTTTAATAATATTGGTACATTTAGTCCTATTAAGGCTAAGTGCATCAGCAGCAGAGTATCCTCTAAATGAATTCTTGCATACATTGCTTAGATAGTTACATATATTTATTGAGGTATGACATGCAACGTACAAAGCTATTCGTGCTTCAGCTTGTTTTTGTTCAAAATTTTCCGAATCCTTCTTAAATGGAATTTTTGGTTGCGTTTTGCCAAAAACAATTTTGGCATTTGCCTTATGTTTTTTAGAAACACTGTGAACCTTAAGATCAGCATACCTATTTTGAAGAATATTACCACATGCTTTACATTTCGCGGTCCGCCCTTCTGGCGAGTCCACCACACTAAGCCATTCCTTAAATCCAGGGTCTTTTAACCAGGAATCTCTACATTTTTGTTTGTAGGTTTTGGACATCTGAAAAATATTGTATTTATATTTGTTTTGTATTATGTTTACCTATTATATACCTTGACTTGATTGTAAAATCTCCAAACTCGGCTAAACAAATAAATATTAAATATAAACAATATTAATAAAAACATTAAAATAAAAAAATAAAAATGACGAGTACTGCTGACTGACTGACAGAAGTGACACATGACGTACCCGCGTTGATAAAAGAATCAAATGACAATTGACACTATTAAAATTGAAGGCGATTTCTCAAGCGCCCAAAAATGACGTTGCCGGCTGAATTGCGTTATAAAATTTGACAATTTACCACCACTCAAAAAATGTCATTCCTACTAGAATTTCCACCATAGTGGATTTTGATGACATCAGTCCACTAAATTACTATTAAAACCACTAGATCTAGTGGAAAATCTACCGAGTTGGCAACACTGACATATTGATTTCCCGATGTAGAAGTTCTATAAGAAGATATTTTTCGGAACTCAAATTCCAAGGGGGTGAAACCGCCCCCTTAAATATCACAATATTTTGTATCTAAAAAATGGTTAGTTTTTCTATCTTATCAGATCTTATTTTGTTTATTCATTTTATTTTAAAACTTCGAAACTGTTATACAGGGTGTTTTAAAAAATCGGGTCGCTGACTAATCACGATCTTGCTCAAACGCTTTCCGTAAAAAACGGAATTTTAGTACACGGATCGACTGCAAGGTGTATGTAGAGGTTCAGAAAGAAGGGATTTTTCAAAACTTAAGTTACAAGGTGATGAATCCACCCCTTAAATAATACAATATATTTTATTTAAAAAACGGTTAGTTTTTGGAAAAACGCTTGAATAGGTGTTATTTATTTTTATTTTTTACACATTTAAAGATATTTAAAAAATGAATACAGGGTGTTTAAAAAATCGGGTCACTCTTGACATAAAATGCTGAATTTTGATATAGAGGTTGATTGTACGGTGTAAAGTTTTGACAAGACGGGGTTTTTTGAAATTTAAATTTCAAGGGGGTGAAACCGCCTCTGGAATATTGAAATCTTTGTTATTTACAAAAATTTTTTAAGACTTGTAAGGGGATGAAACCGCCCCTTAAGTATTAAATTATTTTCTATTAAAAAAAATTAGGATTTCGGGTATTTTTTATTTTCATACTTTACATATTATAAGATTTTTTTTAAAAATTGTACAGGGTGGTTCAATATTGGGCCATTGATTAATCACAATCCCACTCAAACCTCTTGACGTAAAAAGCTGAATTTTGGCACAGAGGTTGAATGTATGTTGTAAAGTTTTGATAAAAGATTTTACGAACTTCAAATTCCAAGGGGTAAAACCGCCCGGCCCCTGCAATATTACACTTCTTATTATTTACAAAACGGTTAATTTTTCAAAAAAAAAGCTTTAACAAGGGTATTTTATTTTATTTTTTACATATTTTAATTTTTTGACTTGTTCTTTTAAACATTATTTATTTTCCTTTTGCAATATACAAAAATCGGTAAAGTGGCTTTAAAAAAACATGGAACTTTCCTCGTAACTAAATTGGTAATAAGTTTATAAACGTTATATTATTCTTAATATGTGTCACTTTTCTTGATAAAAATAAGTATGTACAGGGTGATCGCGTATAATGTTAAACCCCCCTTGAGGAAAAAAACTTTTTTGTTTCTCACAGTAGAAAAAAAAGTATTATATAAAAGTTTTAGAACTCACTGCATACTATTTGCACAACATATTTTTGTATATACAGGGTGTGTCATGAACAAATACCAAAGCAAAGTTACCTTTTTTTTAAATGGAACACCAAAGTCAAATGTATATTGTTGCATTTTTGGAAACAAATCAGAAAAACAGGAAAATTCTAAACACATTTCTTGGGAGAGAGTATCCAGGGCAGAAAAAAGAAGCAAAAAATGTCCTATATCTAACATGAACCGTTTTCGACTTATTGCTGTTTGAAAATTAAATAATATGAAAAATAAGGTCGCGCAGGTCAAGATGTATTTTATGGTTTCCATGGATAACAATATTGTTAACTTGGTTAACTTCGTGACACAAGTCGTCAATTTTGATAAGCAGTAAGAATTCATATTCAAAAATGCCTTATTCGAAACAAGAAAAGCAGTTTATTTTAATGGCTTATATTAAAAATAATTATAATGTGAAAATGGCGCAGCAAGAACTACGAAGAAATAATGCACGGATGAATGTTCCTTGTAAACAGACCATTAGAAAAATATTTATTAAATTTCAACGAGATTCAAACTTAGACAGAAAGAAAAGATGCATTCCACAAGACGAGGATACCGAATTGAACATTTTACTGGCTATTCAAGAAAATCCGAATAAGTCAATTAGAACCATTTCAACCGACCTTCAGGCAAATGCAAGATAATCCAAAAAATACATCATATGGCAAAATTCAAAAAACACTTAAATTAGCTGGCTTCAAACCTTTCAAAATTAGACCTACTCCAAAATTAACCGTCACACAAAGAGAGAAAAGAGTCGAATTTTGCCGTGAAATGCTAAAAGATATAAAAAATAAACCACAATAATAACTTTCTACAAACAATTCTTTGGACCTAGACGCATGTCAACTTTTGCCACCAATGGAATGATAAACAGGAAGAATACGAGGCATTGGGCAACAGAAAATCCCCACAGTTACCGAGAATTCCAGTATCAGGGTCGTCAGTCTGTAAATGTATGGTGCGGCATACTTGACAATAAAATCATTGGGCCACATTTTTTTGAAGATGTGTTAAATGGGAATATATATTTGCAATTTCTTCAAAATGAGTTAGCAGAGTTTCTGGATGATTTACTACTAGCACGTTTAAACCAACTTACGTTTCAGCAAGACGGCTATTTTGTGACCGCATTTGACTGTGCACACAACATAGTTGAAGTAACGAACTATCTCACTCAAATATTTGGAAACTGGATCGGACGGAATGGTCCGATTAAATGGTGCCTAATAGTCCGGACCTCACACCCTTAGATGCTTGCCACACCTGTGGGGTACACTGAAAGATAGAGTTAATGCAAACAACATAGAGAATCGTGAACACCTTAAACAACTCATAAGAAGAAATGAAATTTATCTAATAAACACTAATTATGCTGAGTCGATCAGAAACTCCTTGGAAAAATTAAGAAGAACCTTAATAAGGTGTATTGAAGTTAATGGAGGGTGTGTGACAAGAGTCGAAAAACCCTATATTTAGTATAGCTACTTATATTTCTGCTTTCTAGTTCGTCGTTTTTCTTTGTTTTATTTAGTTTGTTTCATTACACATGTTTGACCTGGGCGACCTTATTTCTCATATTATTTAATTTTCAAACAGCAATAAGTCGAAAACGGTTCATGTTAGATATAGGACATTATACATGAAATGTGTTTAGAATTTCCTGTAAAACTTTCCAAAAATGCAACAATATATAGGGTGTTCCATTTAAAAAAAGGCTTTTTAATAACTTTGCTTTGGAATTTTAATTTTTTGTTTTAAGTGTGTATGACACACCCTGTATATATAAAAATATTGCAACAAAAATTATATGTGCCATTTATTTTAATACTTGTGTAAGTGCTATTGAGTTAACATTAATAACTTTTATATATTTGATTTGATTTGATTTTATACAAAAATCGGTAAAGTGGCTTTAGAAACGTAACTAAATTGGTAAAAGTTTATAAACGTTATATTATTCATTATATGTGATCACTTTTCTTGTATATGACCATATCTTCACTTTTTGATACAGGATTATTCACGGTGAATGTCCTATTAGAAGTATTTGGAGAACCAATAACTATCTAAGACTATCTTGAACATTTGGCTCTGGCCATAGGTAAACATAAACTCTATTTTTAAAATATTTTAAATTATGCAGTTCTGCCGCTTCTAACTGAAACCGATATCAACATCCGTTTTCTAAATGGAAGGCCCTGTATATTATTGCAATTTTATATTGGCCTGAAAATTCTAAGTATTTTTTTTTGATGTTTCCTATACCTAAATTCAAATTTCGAGAAAATGGAGGATGAAAATTGACATTTTTGACGTTTAAAGCTCTATAGCTCCTAAACGATATAATTTGGAACAAAATGGATTTCAATTTCCGATTTTGCTTTTTAGTTGGCTATCTCCTGATACCAATTTTAAATTTGACAGAAGCTGTCAAAATTTGACATTACCTGTCGAAGTTAAAATTGGTATCAAATGATAGGTAACTAAAAACTAAGACAGGAAAGTGCAATCCGTTTTGCTGTAAGTAGAGGCGTTTTGGAGTTACAGAGCTTTAAACAGTAAAACATGCCAATTTTCAGGTGCCATTTTCTCAAAGTTAGTTGAATTTATGTATAGGAAATACCATGCAAAGGTGTTTAAAATTTTCAAGACATTACAAAAATGCAATAATATACTTAAATTTCATTAAAAATAGATATTGCCAACGGTTTGTGCCAAAAGCGGCAACACCGCAAAATTTAAAATATTTTAAAGAGGGTTTATGTTCAATTATGTGTAGAGGCAAGGTTTGAAAGTACTGTGTTTATTGATTCTCCAGATACTTCTATATATATATATATATATATATATATATATATATATATATATATATATATATATACATACATACATACATACATACATACATTAATTCACTTACCACCCCTATTTAAATGAAACCACGGCTAGGATAATCCAGTATAACATTTTTTAAATATTGTTTATATTTGCTAATTTAAATTTATTTTAATATTTGTATTTTTCGGGTTACTAAAATTACGTAAACACAAAACTTTTAAAAGTTCTGTGTTTTTGTAATATTTAAATATTTTCACATATATTTTATTTTGTATTTTCCAGCAATATTCAGTAGTGATAGAACGATATCACTTTTTTTTGCCGATACGATATATCGGCCGATACCGATATTCACGTGCCGATATACCGATATACCGATATATCGTATCGGCACACATATCGCCATCTATTTATACACGATCGAAGCAAAAAACCGGGGAAGTCCTGTTATATAATTAAATTGCAAGAAAACGTTTGGGATTGCGCCATCTATTTATACACGACCGAAGCAAAAACCGGGGAACTCCCGTTTTATAATAAATATAAGGAAACCTTTATTATTGGTCGTACGTAAGTGACATTTCGGATTTCGGGGAAACCCCTCATATTCTGTTTCTGTTGTGCTTTATAACACTGTGTGACACTGTGCCCGGCGTTTTAAACTTAAATAACTGTGGAGTTAAAATAAATAATAAATACAAAAATATATTCTATTTAAATGGAGAGTTCAAATGGAATGGAAGCGGGAACGGGAGTTGGTAGAAAGAGAATGATTACAGATTATTTTGGACAGGATAGTAGTAAAGAAGCGGAAGATAAAAAAATTAAATGTAATGACAAAGGTAAAAGGAGCATCTTTTGGAATCATTTTGAGAAGTTGCAGACAGATAAATCTGAAAACGATAAAGCGATGTGTAATATCTGTAAAAGGAATATCTCTTTGGGTGGAAGAGGAAGACATGCGAATACTTCAAACCTAAAATCACATTTGGAAAAGTATCACGATGAAGAATTTCGCAATGTTATGAGAAAAGGTAAGTTGGTTTTATTTATTCATTATATTATTTTAACGCAGTGATAGTTATTATGGCCAACATATGGGAATTTTTTTTTATTAGGTAATTGCACAATCCAAATACAAATATTGCCGAAAGTTGGTGCATTTTTGATATTAGTTTTTGAGAGTTTTTGATGCAAAATATTTTAAGGAAAATTTGTTTTTATTTGTAAGGTATGCCTAAATAGTCTAAATACCAAAATATGGCCTCCTGAAAAAAAAATACTTGTAAAAATAATTCTAACTTTCACTACTGCAAATGTTATATGTAATACTTTTGTATTTCAGTAAATAAAGGAGTATTGTTTTCAAACCTAATCTGAATAATTATCGAATATGCATCAATTTGAGGCAATAGCTGGATCTTAGTTGTGCCATTATTAAAAAAAAAAACATTATGCTGCACACTTAAATGTTCCCATATGCAGTGTGTCTATGCAATTTTTTTTTTCGGTTGAGATGCCCCGTATAGTGAAATACGCATAATTTTTTTTTCTTTATTTCCAGATGTTGGGAGGCCCAACGAATCTACACAGAATTTGACAGCAGCAAAGGACAATTCTTCTCAATCTGATATTGTGGAATATTTGGCATCAAAAAATGTATGGGACATAAATAGCAATAAAGCAAAGGAGTATCACAAACTAATTGGAGAAATGATTGCAGTTGATAACCAGCCATTTTCAGTTGTTACTGATATGGGTTTTAAACACCTTATGGCAAAAGCTGTTCCTAAATATAAAATACCTTCAGAAAACTATTTCAAAGAAACTATTTTGCCTAATATTTATGAACAATGTAAAAGGACTCTGCAAAAGAATATTGAAGCAAGATCTGGAAAAATATCATTTACTACTGACATATGGACCAGTAACAGCAATAAAGCATTTATCTCTCTAACTGGACATTGGATTAGCAATAGAACGCGATATTCCTATGTTTTAAACACAAACAGTTTTCCGGGAACTCATAGTGGTGAAACCATTGCCAGGTGTTTAACCGAACTGCTTAATGGTTGGAATCTGGCTATAAATGATGCTCATGCCGTAATTGCTGATAACGCAGGCAATATGAAGAAAGCAATGCAAGAAGTAAATATAAACTACGAACCATGTTTTGTTCATACACTTCAACTAATTATTCATGATGGTATCAACAGTCAAAGAGCTATTAATGATGTAATCGCAAAATCTCGGAAAATTGTGGGACATTTCAGTCATTCTCAATTGGCATGTGAAAAACTTGAACAATTTCAAAACCAGTTGAATTTAAAAAAAAAAGAAGTTAATTCAGGATATTCAGACGCGTTGGAATTCTACTTACTATATGCTTGAGCGTATGTTGGAACAAAAACAAGCAATCAGTTTATATATTTCCAACAATGATGGTCTTACCAACCTAACTTACTCTGAATGGGAATTGGTAAAAAGCATCCTCAATATTTTAAGGCCATTTGAAGAAATAACAAAAACCGCAAGTAAAGAACAGTGTTGCATTTCTGAAGTGATTCCATTAGTCGTAACCTTAACAGAATAGTTATCCAAAGAGGGACCTAACTTTGCTGGTGTAGGTACAATAAAGAACGAACTTCTAACAAGTTTAGAGAGACGACTTGGTGATATGTTATTTCAACGAGAAAATCTTTATGTTGCCACATTCTTAGACCCTAGGTTTAAGATGCATTTTTTCCCAAAAGATACTAAAGAACAAACATTATTTCGTATTAAAAATATAATAAAAAGGCACTATACAGTAGCTGAAGCGGATCCACAATCTTTGGAAGATGACGATAACGATAATATTCCCTTAAGCCATTTACAAAATAAGCAAAATACATTTTGGGAAACTTTTGACAGTATTGCCTCTACTTTGGCTTCCGAGACCAGCACTATGAAACGGATGAAGCAAGGATGGGAAAATGAAATAATATTATATTTGGCATCTACAACTCTAATAAAAGATAAATCTCCTTTTGAATGGTGGGAGGCGGAAAAACAAAAGTTTCCCAGTTTGTACAAGGCAGCTTCAGTCTACCTTTCAGCACCTGCTGCCAGTGTGTCAAGTGAACAACTTTTTAGTGAATTAGGTAATATTTATGAGCCTAAAAGAAATAGATTAAATGCAGATAGGGCTGAAATGTTGGTGTTTTTGCATCATAATATTAAAAAATTAAATTTTAAGTATTAAGCATAAATAATCATAATGTATTTAGTTAGTACCTGTTACATTAGGTATATTTTTAATATTATTTTTTGTTAGTAGTGTTAGGATTTGTTTTACTTTCTTAATAAAAATGTTACCTTTAGAATAAAAAAAAGTTATTTTGTTTTAAGTGTTTCATTTATATGCACTAAAAAGAGCGAAAAGCGCAAAAAAATTTTTGACGATATATCGGCAATTAGCTTGCCGATACGATACGATACCGATAATCGGCAACAGTTGCCGATATGCCGATATACCGATATCAATATCGGTATCGTTCTATCACTAATATTTAGACTTGCCACCATAATATTGCATTGTCACTTGCTTATATAAGTGTACGTGCACTATACAAGACAAGATATTCAACACTACAAACAAACAAACAAAAGTATGCTTTATTGCCGCAGAAAAATTCTACAATTTTATGGACAAAGCAAAATATACCTAAAAATAAGACATATCATAATCGAAAATAATTTCGACAGGTCAGTGCTTTTTTTTTTAAAAATGTAAATTATCAATTTACCAAATCGTAAAACACACGTTAGAATATAGCATAACATTGCAAACAGTTGAATCATGATAACCTTATAAAAGTAAACAAACACACATGTACGAGGTGAATAATTTCGATGACATTGAAATCAAAATTGCAACTATGCGACCTTAAACTCTATGTTATTATAGTTATACAAATAATTGTGATGTTAAACAGAAGGTATATTGAACTAGTGTAGAATGTAGTATACAAAAAGAATTAAATTGTTTTTAATCCAATACCTAACAAAAATAATTAAGTTTTAAGTGAATGTTCGACAGTTCTTTTCCCTATATAATGATTTACAAAATTCTATGCTATGAGTTAGGACATTCACAAAAGATTTAAGTAAACAAGCGAGTTTAGTGACAATTTAAAGAGACTTACTCACTGAAAAAAAAATCATTAATGCTGTAAAATGGTCTCTCAATGAGGTATGCTTTGGTGTTTTTTCGAAATTGTGCAAGCATAGGGATAGATTTTAAATGTACTGGCAGATTGTTGTAAAGTTTTATGGCGTTGTAAATAATTGATTTTTTTATTAATTCTGTGGAAGGAATGGGAAGATAAATATCATGCCTAGAGTTTCTGGTAGGGTATACATGTTGTGGCCTTTCTGGGAGGGTGTTTATATGTTTTCTCAGCAAACATACCGTTTCCAAAATAAATAATGCAGGAAGTGTTAATATTTCATGTTTTTTGAAATAGTAAGTGAGCTCTATTATTTAGACCAAACAAATAACGAATGGCTCTCTTTTGAAGCATAAAAATACTACGAAATTGCTCGGTGGTACAGCAGCCCCAAAAGCCATAGCGGAGGTGGGATTCAAATAAAGAGAAATAAGTAAGTCTGGCAGAAGGAACGTCTAGTTCTTTTGAAACTGATCGAATGGCGAAGCAGGCGGTAGAAAGTTTTTTAGTTAAGGTGTCAATATGATTAGACCATTTTAGGTTGCTATTTATATTTAAACCCAGGAATTTAACCGACTCTACGTATTCAATATTGCTGTTATGTACCTGAAGTGGTTGTAAAGTTCCCTTATAAGATAACGCCACCGTTTTATCGACGTTAAAACAAAGCATATTGGAATCGGACCAAGCCTTAATTATAACCAAGTCTTTGGAGATACTAGAGTGTAAAGACGTTGTATCAAAATCACTCCATGTTATGCTTGTGTCATCAGCAAAAAGGGAGATTCTTCCATTAATTTTAAGGTTCGTGATATCATTAATGTATAACAAAAAAAGAATAGGTCCCAAGACTGAACCTTGAGGAACTCCACTTGTAATCAACTTACAATCAGAATCGGAACCATTAGCCCTTACAAGTTGTTGCCTTTTTCCAAGATAAGATTTGAACCAATTTAAAGAAGTACCACGAATTCCATAAAAATGTAGTTTGTTTATCAGAATTTCATGACTAACACAATCAAAGGCTTTCGCATAGTCACAAAAAACTGAGGCAGTTGGGTGGTTGTTATTGAGAGATGAGTAGACGCCTCTAAGCAACGTGAACATGGCGTCACTGGTGCACTTGTTGGGTAGAAATCCGAACTGCTCCGGGGATATTATCTGATGTTTCAGGAGAAATGGCATAAGACGGTTCTTCAGTAGCCTTTCGATGATTTTTGATAGCACTGGTAGTAGTTGAATTGGGCGATAATTGCAAGAGTTAGTTTTTTCGCCGCCTTTATGAAGTGGAATAATTATAGCTGTTTTAAGGCAATCAGGGAATACACCTTTTATAAAGGACTCATTTATTAATGTTGTAAGGGCCTCTATGACTGGGAGTGGCAAGTTCAGGAATATTCTAATTGATAGGCCATCAGTGCTACACGAAGATTTACTTTTGATATTATGTATTACCTTCAATAGTTCAGTGTTGCTAACGGGACTTAAGAAAAAGCTATCAGCTAAATTTTTTGAAGGAGGGAGAAACGAAAGAGGGTTCCAAACTTGGCGAGATACTAGAGGTAACATTTTTGCTTACATTAATAAAATAATTATTTAGATCATTAGCCCCTGGCAAGATCTGAGTCACAGGGTTTGATTTGTTTCTGAGGTTATTGATGATGGACCAGGTTTCTTTTGAAACGTTATTAGAGTTTGTTAGACGTTTTCGGTAGTGTAATTTTTTTGCTGACTTAATAAGAGTAGTGTAGATCCTCCTATAATTAGAGATATAGTCGAGAATAAGAAAGGAGTCGGTGAATTTTTTTATATAAGAGAGCGAGCGCATATTTTTAGCAGAAATTCGTATTCCTTTCGTGGTCCACAACTATAATATTGTATCATCATCAAGTTTATGTATATATACCAAATTCCTAAAACGGAAATTTTTTTGAACTTATTAGCATTGTTGTATTGTCATCTGGTTTATGTATGTATACCAAATTTCAGTCACTTCCGATAAAGGGAACATCTTCAAAATAAGTTGCAAGATTTGACCCAAATATTTTATGAGGGCAACGTTTTGTTCGGCTATCTTGGATTGGTACCAAAATGTTACTAGTTTATCCCCATGTCACAGTTAATTTTTCTGCAAAATTGTAGGTAAATTGGATAAGTAACTCCCATTATTTCAAAAACTAATAATGAATGACTGCACGATATTTTGAAAATATGTTATCGTTTATTGGCTAAAAACGTATTATTTGTTAAATAAGTATATTTGGAGGGACATACAGTATTTAAGTATTAATAAAAGTACCTACATATATTCATTAGGAATTACTTAATATTTCTAATATTACATTAAAATTCAAAACATATTTTTACTTTTTTCTGAGATCTTGAGATATTATTGATCATCATTTTACATTTGTATTTCGCAAACCAACTAACCATAATTTTAATATATATTTTTGTTTGTTCAAAAAAAAATATTAGTGGTAATAAATAATGAAGTCGGCGCCACCACTGCGCGAAGTTGGCGGTATCGCCGATACAAAGAATTACTGTTCCAAATGTTTTCTTAACGATTTCAATTGACATCGTATATACTTTACCAAAATGGGAAACAATTTTAGGGTAAATATTTCACGAATAACGATGAATAGTACGGAATTGTGTGGTTTTAAAAATATGTATGGTTCTTTTTAATACAACAAACAAAACAGTTATGGCGACTACAGACACTCAAATTGGTAAAATGGTGTAGAGCGTATATAGGATACGTCATTAGTTGTTGAGGTAGGATACATGCGTTTCATTTATTTTTCTAGCTATGATAAGGACCTAAAATTAAAACGCAGGCAATTTCTCTGGTGAATAAACATCATAGCTAAATATTTATAGGGGAGATAAAAATAAACAATGGCGTTCTGTTGGACTTTTACTTTGAAATTAGCTGCACGCTTTTATAGTTTTGGATTCTTTAAACACAGCTGTCAGTTATACCCCATTATCTTGAAGTCTTGAACACTAATGTGGTACGAATAATGTTATCTACCATATGTTAGAAATACTAAAATACGGCGTACAAGCCGTGTATCAGTGAAGCCTGTGGTGCCGATATTTCAGGAACGCAGACCCATAAATTAGGTCTTAAGTGTGTTAACGTAAACACGGATATCGATATGGACGTATATAAAAAATCTGTCAAGGCAGTATTAGTTTTCGTAAAAGAGTTAGTCTTTTAAAGAACGCTCAATTGTAAAGGCATATTATTATTCCTAATAATATAGTTTTAATTAATCGTATGTAGGCTTTTATTTGGTTATCCTGATAAAGTCAGAAGTAGGAAAAAAAAAAAACATTTCTAAATTACGTCGCGCATATACGAAAAATTGTGATTTTGGGCGTAGCGACCTACAGGGTGTCACAGACATTTGGATTAATATATTTAGTTTAGTGCGTACCAGGCTTACTGGGTGTGGCTGTGGCCTATTATAATTTGTGTGGTTTGTGTTTTTGTTGCTGCACAACATGTCTGAAAGGAGCTATACCCCACCACTTTTGGGCGAGAGGCATTCTACTGCTTCAGAGAAAGCTGTGAGCGTAGAGGAGCAGGTGAAATTTTTAATATCAGAAATTAAGGAAATAAAAAATTTGCAGTTCAAGGTAAGCCAGCCAAATAATTCTTATTCTTGGGAGACAATACCAGACTTTGATCCGTCGTTAAAAAACATTTCGGCAAATAAGTGGATTCAGTTATTTGAACAAAAAGCATATTTTTTACGATGGGACGAAGTGACTGTAATGAGAAATGCGGTGGATAAATTGGCGGGACGGGCACGCGAGTGGTTTTTAACTTCAGGTTTCTCGGGACTTGGATGGAATGATTTCAAAAAACGGTTTCGGGAGATTTATGACATTGATCCGCAAGCTATTGGTACACTTTTTAAGAGTGCTTCATTATTTTCGAGTTCGGAAGAAAAAACTTTTGTGAACTATTACTATAAAAAATTAACCCTTCTTCATAAACTGTCCTGGGATATTCCCGAAAGTGACAAAATCAATATCGTTATTTCTGGTATTGTTGAGCCAAGTATCCGCCAAATGGCTTTTAGCAATTGTTACCATACTTTAGATGATTTGTTGACATTTTTGCGTAGTAGCGATTATTCAAAAACTGAGCAAATAGCAGTTAAAAACTTTACAAAATCTAGTAACTTTAAGTCTATGTGCTATAATTGTAACGAACCCGGACATAAAAAAGTCAATTGTCCTAAATTGCGTTTTCAACAATATAGCCACAACAAAAACAAAAGTGTAAATAGGTTTAAGCAGAATAGTGCTTCTGCTAGTTCTAGTAATACATGCAACTTTTGCAAGAAACGCGGGCACGTCGAAAAAGACTGTTGGTCTAAAAAACATGTCAATTTTGTTGAAAAACATTCTAATAATTTATTTTATAAACAAATGTTTCTTTTTAATTATAAACTATGTGGTTTGATCGATACCGGAAGTGAATGCTCTTTAATTAAAGACTCTGTAGTTAAAAAATACGGACTTGTGGTTCGCGATGGTAAAGAGCATCATATAAAAACTCTTTCTGGGCAGGTGATATGTATAAATAAAAGTGTAAAGGGTAGATTATTGTTTGACGAAATTGATGAAGAGGAAGAGCTACTAATAGTACCTGACACATATTGTCCAGCCGATGTTTTAATTGGAAATACGCTCATACGCAGAAAAAATGTTGGTTTTACTAAAGTTGGATGTGACATAAAGTTTTATTCAACAACCACCGAATTACGAATTAATAATGTAGGCCAGTGTAATGAAATCGCAAATGAGATAGTGCATTGCAATGGATATATTATGCTTTTGCAACAATTTAGGGATTGTATAGCCCTAAATCTTTCCGAAATAGGCAAGACCAACTGCACGGAAATGCATATTAAGTTAAAGACCGATGAGCCGGTAGTATATAATCCTTACAGATTGTCGGAAGATAGAAAGCAAAAGCTAAAAATTTTGTTAACGGAATTGTTAGATAACAATATTATAAGAGAATCGAATTCCCCGTATGCAAGTCCGGTAGTGTTAGTGCCAAAACCTGATGGCTCACTGCGCATGTGCGTAGACTACCGCAAAATTAATAGCCTCAGTTTAAAAACTACCTGGCCTTTACCGTTGATTGATGACCAAATTGATAAGCTACAAGGTTCCCTGGTGTTTACCTCATTGGACCTATTTTCAGGATACTATCAAATACCGATGGCTGAAGATTCAATAGAAAAAACAGCTTTTATTACCCCAGATGGGAAGTATGAATTTTTAAAAATGAGTTTTGGTTTGTGTAATGCGCCGTACGTATTCCAGCAAATGATAAATAAAGTTTTAAGTGAACTTCCTCAGGGTACAGCATTTGCATATTTAGATGACGTCATAATTCCAGCTTTGTCCATATTTAGAAAATATAATTTAACCTTACAGTTAAAGAAGTGCAAATTCTTTATGGGAAAAATTAATTATTTAGGCAGAGAAATTTCTAAAGAAGGTGTTCGCCCTGATCCAGTTAAAATCGAAGCTCTAAAGAATTTATGTCAGCCGCAAAATAGAAAGGAATTACAACGATTCCTTGGATTAGCCGGATATTTTCGGAAATTTGTTAAGGACTATGCCAAATTAGCAAGTCCCTTAACGAAATTATTACGGAAAAATGCAAAGTGGTCGTGGGGTGTAGCTCAAACTAACGCAGTAACCCAGATAAAAACAATATTATCTATTAGGCCTGTATTAAAAATATATGACCCGAAATTAGAAATACAAGTTCATACAGATGCCAGCAATATAGCCCTAGCAGGTATTTTATTGCAAATTCATGCAGACGGCCCGCACCCAATTGCCTATTTTAGCAAGCAGTGTACCTACGAGCAATCGAAGTACCATTCATATGAATTAGAGACAATGGCTGTTGTATTTACCCTTAGACATTTTCGGGTGTACTTATTGGGTAAGGAATTTCAAGTTTTTACGGATTGCTCTGCGATAAGAGCTTGTTCAACGAAACGAGATCTCGTCCCTCGCATCGCCAGATGGTGGCTTGAACTTCAAGAGTATAATTTTCAAGTGAATTATCGCCCTGGTTATAAAATGAAACATGTGGATTGTTTAAGCAGGGATAACGGCGAAGAAAATTATAATGTAAATTGTGTCATTAATTTGACGGAAGCAGAATGGGTTAGAGCAGTTCAAAGCCAGGATGATGAAATAAATAAAATAATTGAAATTCTGCATTCCAATAAAATCCCGGAAAACAAAAATTATTTCGAAAATTATGCTTTAAAAAACGAAGTTTTATATAGAAAAATAAATGATGACCTTAAGTGGGTAGTCCCCAGAGCATCACGATGGCTAATATGCAGGTTAAATCACGATGACTGCGGACATTTGGGTTTTGAAAAAACACTTGAACGAATTAAAAGAAATTACTGGTTTGCTTGTATGAATCGTTTTGTTAAAAAATACATACAAAGCTGTTTAAATTGTATTTATATGAAAGGCTCTAAAGGTCGACAAGCTGGTTACCTGCATCCAATACCAAAAAATAATATTCCCTTTGATACCCTTCATATCGATCATTTGGGACCCTTTGTTAAAACTAAAAAAGGGAACACGTATCTTTTAGTCATTGTGGATGGCTTCTCCAAGTTTGTATTTTTGGAGGCTGTAAAGTCAACAAAAGTAAAATATGTGGTAAAAGCGGTGGAAAATTTTATATATGTATTTGGGACGCCGAGGAGGATCATTTCAGACAGAGGAGCCTGTTTTACATCAAAAACAATGCACAATTTTTGTCGTGAAATGGGCATTAAACATGTAATGAATGCCGTAGCTACACCTAGAGCAAATGGGCAGTGTGAACGATTTAATAGCACTATTTTAGATGCGTTAAAGTGTTTAAGTGTAAATGACACTAATGAGAGCTCTTGGGACCAACATGTAAAATCCATACAAATAGGTTTAAATACATCTATAAATAAAACCACCGGTGAAACACCGTATCAGCTGATTATGGGTTTTACGCCAAAACAGCCGTCCGATGCAAAGATTCTCAACGAAATAAGTCAAGGACTAGAGCGAGCAGATTTGAAAAAATTGCGAAAAAAAGCGGAAGAGAGAATAGGCGAGGCTCAGAGAAAAGAGAAACAGCGTTTTGACGCTAAGAGGGCTGCTCCCAAGACTTATAGAGCTGGAGATTTGGTGATGGTTAAAATAACTAGTGAACCAGCCACTGGTGCAAGTCGCAAATTAAATCCGAAATTTAAAGGGCCTTTTAAAATTAAGGCAGTGTTGCCGAACGACCGATATGTAGTTGAGGACTTAAGAGAAAAGAGTTATAAGAGAATTTTAATTATAGCTGTCGATAAAGTAAAGCCTTGGGTGATCCTCAATGAAGTTGAGGATTTGCCGTTTGATTTAGATACTGAGTAAATTTTATATTATTTATATATGGCCACATAAAATGTTTGTTAGCACGTAACAGTAAGAAGTGGCATACGTTATATGATAAAAAAAAAATTAGGTGGTTATTTCATGATTATATGAAATATACAGTATTTTTATTTACTTTTTGTATGTTTTGGCCTTGGCCAGAGAGAAAAAAAAATCAAATAAATGTTGTATTGAAACCTATATAGAGTGGTTATTGTGTTGCATGCATGCGTTGACGTCATTAAGAAAATTGGTACACAGAAATTGATATCAATAATATAAAAGAGAATAAGCAAGCAGGTTTTTTTTGGTGGTTATTATGAAATATAAGTGTGTTGATGTTATTGATAATAATATACATTTGATGTACATAAATGTAAAAATGTATGTTTCCTCGCAAAATAATTTAAAGATAATGTTTGACCATTTTAGGTATTGAGTGGACTGACAGTATAAGATGATTTTATTATGTTTGTTTAAAGTGAAAGGTCAGTCGAACAAGTAAATTGTCCTAGGGGGTACTTTAGGTACCGAGAGGACAAGGAAACTTTTTAGTTTCGATACGAATTACTTATATTGTTAGGGTACTTTGCGTACCAAGTAAAAAATGGTGGTTCCCAGGGGAACAATTTGGTAATGGATATAGATATCATTAGATATGGCATGTTGATTGGCATGCAGGCAGGACACTGTAGGTGTCAAAGGTGCACTAATGGCTATATGAATGTGAAAAGTATTACTGTATTCTGTTCATATCTGAGACATTGTAGCTGTCTAATTTTGAAGTTTTTTTTTGTAATAGTACATGGTAGCCACAGTTAAAATTTTTTTTTTTTTATTTATTATTCGGTTTTGGAAATGATGGACGGTTAGGTCCATGTAGGACGTTTAGGTCCATGTAGACATGATTGTATTTTGTTTATGCACAAAAAGGGACACTATTTGTGTCACAGTTAAAAACATGGCTGTATTCTGCTCATGTGAATGTTAAGGGCACGGTTCGTGTCAAGAAAATTACCAGTACTGTTTGTGCCAAGAAGGTAAAGGACACTGTTCGTGTCAAAGGCAGGCAGTGATCCTGTAGTTGCAAGATACTATAGATGTGAAATTTTGAACATGACTGTATTCTGATCATGGTTCATGGCTTAGTTGAGACTAAGTAAAGTGCTATTGTTGTATTGAATTCTGACTGCCTAATAAATTAAAATAAAATTATCAAGTGTACATTCTTATTAAAAATAAGAATGCCAAAAGGTGGGGGGGGGTCTAGTGACTCCAAATTTTTATTTTATTGTGGTTTTTCACAGGTAACCAAACTCACAGATGTTAGGTTAATGGTCTGCTTAGGGGTCTACTGTCCTGACAACGTAGGATGTTTCGGGGGCGAAACAATAGCAGGATGGCCGAATGTTAGAAATACTAAAATACGGCGTACAAGCCGTGTATCAGTGAAGCCTGTGGTGCCGATATTTCAGGAACGCAGACCCATAAATTAGGTCTTAAGTGTGTTAACGTAAACACGGATATCGATATGGACGTATATAAAAAATCTGTCAAGGCAGTATTAGTTTTCGTAAAAGAGTTAGTCTTTTAAAGAACGCTCAATTGTAAAGGCATATTATTATTCCTAATAATATAGTTTTAATTAATCGTATGTAGGCTTTTATTTGGTTATCCTGATACATAACCATTTGTTGCGTTTTATTTTTTGTTTCCTTGAAATACCGCTTTATGTTGTATTGTTCAGGTATGAAATAACCAGTTATGATGGATGAATGACAGAAGCTACTTTTTTTTCTTATGGGACTTGACGTCATTGCCATTTTAACTTGTTACTCGTAGGTTATCATCTACAACATATACACAACTAATTGAGTTTGACAAATTCGAACCGAATAAATACGGTCATATACAATGCGTTAACCAATAATACAAGTACTCGTATTGATTTAATAATTTCCTCAAGCCCGGATATTGTCTGCGGAACAGGGACATTTAAAATGGAGGGCATCTCGGATCATGATATGGTCCATTGTAAGATAAAATTACGCAAACCCAAACCAAATCCTTTTTTCAAAACATATAGAGATTTTTCCTCCTTTAATTATAATCAATTTCTTGGCGATTTAAGTTTGATATATTGGGATCATCTGTTTTCTTTGGATGACGTTGATGAGATGATTGATTTTTTAAATTTTAACGTATAAACCACCAGCACCATGGCTCACTGAAAAATTAAAGATCATGATTAAGTTAAAAAGCAAGGCTTTAACAAAGTATAAAAAATTGAAAACGAAAAATTCTTGGAATGAATATAGAAGCTTAAGAAATATTGTAAACATGGCTGTTAAATCGGAAAAACGAACAGATCCTAAAAACTTTTGGCGAACACTTAAATCAAAATACAAGAGTTCTAACCACACTACACCACAACTTGTTACGTTCTGGACGCGCGTTTCGCTAATCAAGTTAGCATCATCAGCAGATGATATAAACTAAAGTAACTTATCCTAACCGAGACTATTTATAGTTAAATGTGGTCACACTTGGTTGCGCCCGACTGCACTTCTGTCTTTATTTAGTGCTTTCTTACCACATTTAACTATTTCTATACTCTCAAATGCATCCAATAATCTATTATTAGATACATTTTTAATCAACTTAAGATTATTTATTCCTATTTGGTGATTGTTTTCTAAAGCATGTTGGGCAACGCTTGACTTTTCTGTTCTTCCGTATCTTAAGTGTGTCATGTGTCCTTTAAAACGAATGTTTATGGAGCGTTTAGTTTGCCCAACATATTAAAAAACTCACTTATAAACTTAGTAATTTAGAATTCGAACAATGGTTAGATTTCCAAAGAAAAATGTTCGTAGTTATTGATGTCAAATTTTTAAAGAAAATGTGTTCACTTAAAACCAAACTGAGAAAGTTGAAACCACAAAAATAAATTTCTTCGGAAGTCTACAACATTGTAGAAAACCTTTCTTCTCAGTCCTTTGATAATAGAGAAATCGCCCTTTTGAATAAAGGTTTGAATTTTGCAGAGCCTCCAGTAAAAAATAGTTTACCAACTATTATAGCGAATATCGAAAGTTCTATTCAATACATGCCAGAGTCAACTAAGGGATTCATTAGAGAGGCTTGCAGAAATCAAATCTCAAAAAACGTTGTTAACAACAAGTCAAAATATGTTTCTCGTAAAAATACTGAAGTTATCCAGGGACAGAAGAAAAAAGAAGGTTTTTATTTAAAAGCTGACAAAGGAAATAAGGTTGTTATACTAGACAAAACAGATTATCTTGAAAGAGTAGACCATTTGATTCAAACTGGTCCCTACAATTTAATTGAGAAGAACCCGTTATCAAAAATGATAACAGAAGTAAAATATAGCTTAAAACAGGGCAAAAACCTTGTGTCCGATAAACTAAAATTTAAACACATAGTAACCCACAGTTATCTAAACTGTATTGCCTTCCCAAAATCCATAAACCTGGGAAGTCCATGAGACCTATTGTTTCAGCTGTTGGATCACCAACGTACAATATTTCAAAATGGAAGAATTCAGCAGATTAAATATCTCGTACGATAACTTTGAGGTTACTAACTCGTTAGAATTCTTAAATAAAATTAAGAATGTTCACTTAAAAGAAGGTGAAATTTTAATATCTTTTGATGTAAGCTCATTGTTTCCTAGTGTACCCATACCACTAGCTTTAGAGTACCTAAAGGAACTACTTGAAATCAATCATTTGAAGAAAGAAATTATTGATGAATATTTACTTCTTACAAAATTATGTATGAATCAAAATTTTTTTCAGTTCAACGATAAATATTATAAAGAACTTGAGGGAACTGCGATGGGCAATTGCTTATCTCCGTTCCTTGCAAATTTGTTTATGGGTAGATTAGAAACCCAGTTCAAAAAAGAACTCAAGTATTTCTCAAGGGTGTGGTATAGATACGTAGACGATATATTTGCTATTTTTGATACTGAAACAGAAAATTTGGATACTTTCTTAGAAACATTAAACAATAAATATCCTTGTATTAATTTTACGTACGAAAAGGAGAACAATGGGCAATTACTTTTTCTCGACACGTTAGTTATTAGAAATAACGATAAATTAGAATTTGATATTTATAGGAAATTTATTAATACTGATAGGTATGTAACATCCGACTTATTTCATTGCCGTCAACACAAAATGACAGCATTTCATTTCTTAACTCACAGATTAGTCAATTTTCCATTAAGTAAAGAACGTTTTAACAATGAAATGAATCGGATTAAAAATATAGCTAAAAGTAATGGATATAATGGTAATTTTGTACATAAATTAGTAAATAGACAAAAGCATAAGAAAATGTTAAAAGATGCCACTACTCTTCAAGCACCTGAGGCTCCCAATAAGTTCATAGTAATCCCATATGATCCCAGATATACGAGAGGTCTAGAAAAAGTATTTAAAAACGTAGGTTTTAGAGTAGCCTACAAAACGGAGAACAGTTTGAAAAATCTCCTTGGAAACCCTAAAGACAAAGTCGACTTGAAGGAGAGGAGTGGCATCTATGAAATTAGCTGTAATGACTGCGATCTAAAATATGTTGGGCCAACTAAACGCTCCATATACATTCGTTTTAAAGAACACATGGCACATTTAAGATACGGAAGAACAGAAAAATCAAGCGTTGCCCAACATGCTTTAGAAAACAATCACCAAATAGGAATAAATAATCTTAAGTTGATTAAAAATGTATCTAATAATAGATTATTGGATGCATTTGAGAGTATAGAAATAGTTAAATGTGGTAAGAAAGCACTAAATAAAGACAAAAGGCCTATTCCCTATAGTCCCCTCTATTGTTTACTTGACAACGGTGCAGTCGGGCGCAACCAAGTGTGACCACATTTACCTATAAATAGTCTCAGTTATGATAAGTTACTTTAGTTTATATCATCTGCTGATGATGCTAACTTGGTTAGCGAAACGCGCGTCCAGAACGTAACAAATCGTGGTGTACTGTGGTTAGAACTCTTGTATTTGGATCTATCGTCCACCACAGGTTCCAGTGTTAGAACTGTACACTTAAATATTTAAATATCAGGGGTGGTGAACAATCTATTCTTAATGAATTTCAAGCAACGGACTTAAACAACAATTTTATTCATGCTCCTCTCTCCAATATAAATAATCAACATTTTGTTAATGAAAATTATGGCAATAATTTATTTTTAGATAACGGTAACCGTTTTATATTTAACACTGTTCAGCCCGAACATGTCGAAAAAATAATTCTTAAATTAAAATCAAATGCCACTGGTTCCGATGGAATAAATATAAAAATGATTTTATACTTAGTCCCTTTTCTTACTAATCATATTACTTATATTCTTAATAAATGCCTATTAACTTCGAAATTTCCGAAACTGTAGAAAGAGGCCACTGTCACCCCATTACCAAAACATTCAAAACCTTTAAGTCTCGGCGATTTTCGACCTATAAGCATCTTACCTACTATGTCAAGAATTCTAGAAAAAATTGTGTACGAACAACTCAATAAATTCCTAAACGCTAATAATATTTTTCCCCTACACAATCAGGATTCAGAGCTAGGCACAGTACCTCAACAGCTCTTCTTAACGTAACAGAAGATATTTTCAGGTCATGTGACAAAGGCGAAAATACCTTTTTAGTTCTATTAGACTTTAGTAAGGCCTTCGATACATTGAATTATGCCCTAATGAATGTAAAATTAAAATATTTTGGTATTGGAGAGGAGGCTCTAATGTTTTTCAGAAGTTACTTTGATAAGAGGCGGCAACGAGTGGCATATAATCATATTGTCTCGGAGTTTGAACACGTCTCCAGAGGTGTTCCACAGGGAACCATACTGGGACCAATTATGTTCTCTATATAAACGTCTGATTTAAATAAAATACTTCAAAATTGTTCTTCACATTAATATGCTGATGATACTCAACTTTACATATCTTTTAGGTTAACTGATTTAGATACAGCCATTGACAATATTAATGCAGATCTGCACTTACTTAGCACATACTCCAAAAATCACCACCTTGTTCTAAATGAAAATAAAACACATTTAATAGTTTTTGGTAAAAATAGAAACCAAATTATATCTTATCAGAATTTCAATATACTGTTAAATGGTACTCAATTATACCCTACAGATAGTTGTAAAAATTTATGAGTTTTTATAAATAATAATTTAAGGTTTGAGAGTCATGTTTCCTATCTTCTGCAAAAAACCGTACAGTGAACTAAGGATTCTTTATATAAATAAAGATATTTTAGATACCCGTATTAAGCTTAAATTGACTGATTCTTTAATTTTGTCCCATTTTTCATATTGCAATGCCGTCTACTGGCCTGCCTTGGTGCAGAGGGACAAATAAAATGCCTGTATTCGTTTTAGTTATGGTTTACGTAAATATGACCACATTTCTGCAAGCTTCTCTCAGTCTGGATGGTTAAACCTTGAGGATCGTTACTCGACACAGTTTCTAAGTATTGTGTTTAAACTACATTTTTATAAGGAGCCCACATATTTGGACCAAAAGCTTACACGGCTATCCGATATTCATTGCGGTGATACGCACTTTAACGGCTTATTTAGCATCCCCAGACATAATTTGGCACAATTTCAACATTCCTTTAGTTATAATGCTTTTACTCTATTTAATAAACTCCCCGCTAACGTCAGAGAGTCCCAAAACCCTAATAATGTTTCGGAGAAGAGTGGGTGAGTTTGTGAGACGACAGAGAGAGTAACATTGGAAATAGTGGTATGTTATATTATTGTGTATGATATGTGTATGTGTAAATGATTTAAAAAGTTATACATAATACTTAAAAACGTGTAACCCAAAGTGTTTATTATTATATAGTAGGATTATTAGTGATAAATACGTAAAAACCATCAAAGAGTAGTATTGGAAACAATTTTAATGGTCGAGATATGACCTAACTCTTTCCTGACATTTTTAATTAATATCAACTTGGACGTTCACATTTTTTTATTCTATCTTTTCTGAAACAGATTGTACCTTATTAAATGTATTAGAAGTATTATTTTATTATGTTAAGCCATTCACCTGCTTTTTCATTTTAATAATTTATTACTTAATAATTAATATCAACTTTACGTAAGCCTTTGGACGACCTCAAATTCAGCCAAACCGGACAGAATTCCAAATTTTTTTATTCTATACTTTTCTGAAACAGATTGTATTAAATGTATTAGAAGCATGTTACATCATTTAAGTCATAATTTATTTTTTATATGAATTTTGTTGCTTTTAAAGCTTAAAAAAAACCGAAAAGTGATTTTTTATATGAATATGCGTTCTGCGACAATCAAAGGCTTTTTTATGTTGGAAGGCACGTAATAAATCAGTAAATTTATTGTCTGATAATACTGGGGAGTGTCACCTAGAATAGATTTTCTTCCGCATAACGGCAAATAATATTTTATGTGGACAATGTTAACAATAAATCGATATGCGCTTTCTAATCGTAGGTTTAATTAAAATTAACTTTCTCTAGGTAAACGGAAAACAATGTTTTAGGTACAATGAAATAAAAAAGAAACCTTTATATAAAAAATAATTTGTTAGCAATACAGTGTAACACTTAAGTAGGTAAATATATTTCAGATTGCAATAATTTTTACTTTAAAAAAGCAACAACAAATTACAAAACCTTGAGTAGGTACTTAAAATGCATATCCATCCATTTCGTGTCAAATTGATAAAAATACAAAAAAATCAATTTAAATACATATCAGCAAGGGAATTTAATTTTGCAGCCTAAAAGACCCCTACAAATGGAAGTGGCCCACAGTGGGATTTACCTGAAATTTACAGGGCCGTATTTAGTATAGGTGTCCAATAAACAATGACAATTTTTTCTCAAACCCATAACTTTTTTATTTCCTATCCAAATTAATTAAATAAGAATTATTGTATAATCTTTTTTTGTACTACAGGATCGTATTAATAAAGCTGTATTTGATATGAATTTTTTTCAGATACGATGTAAGCGGCGCGTCCGGCATTTTGTCAAAAAACGCTAGATAAGTTTCGCGTCAATAAAAATATACTAAAAAAAAGGTTGTGAATGTTGAGAATTTTCCTCGACGATTTTCCGAGGGCTGTAAAAAATTCACGGTTCGTCTTACGAACGAATGGGCGTTTTTTTTCGGTTTCTAGGGTATCAAATTAATATAAAAACGAAATTTGAGCACAATTCGAGATCCAAAAATTTTTCGCGAAATTTCCATACATATTCAAATTTTTACACCGAAAAAAAATTTTTTTGGTAAATTCTTGGAAAAAGTACGTTTCTATATGTGTTTTGAGCTAATAAGAGCTTTAAAACCATCCATTGCGACCTGGGATCAATATTTTCGGATATATGACTAAATTTTCATTTTGAAAATGTTTTTTTATGATTTTATGTTAAGTTAGTAAGACACCGGTTAAATATGTTTTAAAACGACCATTTCTTAATAAAACAGTACAAACCGCACTTCTCTATCTCCTTTAGTTTTCGACATACGATTTTTTTTCCGACTCGATGTAAGCGGCGCGTCGGCCATTTTGTTAAAAAGCGCGAGTTAATTTTCGCGTCGCAAAAAATGTACCAAAAAAGCGTGTTGTATATCTGATCGAGAATTTTCCGTAGATTCAGAATCTACCGCACCTCTCTATCTAATTCGTGGGAAAATCGCTTTTTTAGTACATTTACATACATACACGAAAATTACCTCGCGTTTTTTAAGAAAATGGCTGACGCGCCGCTTACAAAAAACTTGATTTTGTTCCTTGTATTATTTCACAGATTGTTAGCTCGTTTGAAGATGAATTTAGGTTTTTTTTTTTTAGTTGCAAAAAATCACCGCCATTTTAATGTCCAAGAAGGCAGGTCTAACCAATGAACTTTAATGTAAGATTTTTCTAGTAGCTTTTTAATGAAGAAAGTAACAGAAAAAAATAAGAACAACAAATGCAAATATGTCAACGTTTTACTTGTAGATATTATCTTATTAAAACCATATGTATTTCATAATTAACAAAAGATAAAACCTATATTTCCAGGGTGGTGGAGGTGAACAAAAAGTTAAGCACTATTTAGTCTTATGAATAAATACATCTTTAGAAATGGGAAGAATTCTATCTTTATTGAAGGTAAACACCTTTATAATTTCTTTATTTTACAAGATATTGAAAAATGGTAAAAACAAAAGTTGTAGGGATTTTAGAGAGGAATAAGGATAATTTATGATAAAAACAATTGAACATCAAATAAAAAAATTACGCGAAAAAATTATGGTTATTTTGATTATTTTAAATGGAACACCCTGTATATTATTGCATTTTTGGATTCTCCCGAAAATTCTAAACACTTTTTATATAAGATATTACACCTTTAAACCTAATAGTTTCGGAGCTATGAACAGTTGAAAATCAGTATTTTGGCTAATTTGCATTATTGTAAAACCTATCTAATGAAATAGGTACCATGAGTATACGAAAGTTGGTACTTCAGCTTGTACCATAGTAAGCACCACTATTAATTAAAGTGGCCAAGAGGCCGATTTTTACTTGTTTTTAGCTTAAAAACATATGAATTTAGGAATAACGAAGTGGCAACATATCTGCAATAACTAAACGAGTAGATATTAAATAACGACGGAACAATATTTATTATAAACAAAATATATGTTCAAAAAAAAAAACTCGTGGCTGATTTTCCTCATTAAAAAAAGGCTTGTTAACAACTCTCTTCTTATAATCCGCATTCCCGGGCTCGCTGCAGAATCTAACTCCTAATTTCTTTAACGTGTTTAAACTTGGTTATCGTCTATCGAGATACCTGTGCAAATACTGTCGTTTGGTTGCCGGGCAACAAGTTAATCAAAGATTTGTCAAACTTTCGGTAGTTTACTTTTTAAAGAATATTATTTTAGTGAAGTTGTTAGTTGTTAAAGATGAACAGAAACGTCACACGTTATTCCAAAGCCGAAATGATAGATTTGTTAAATATATTGGCGAGGAATGGTTATCAGTTAAGACCGTCCAAACGAGAGTATCTGGACAGATATCCCGATAGACGACAACCAAGTTTAGGAACATTAAAAAAATTAGGAGTTAGATTCCGCGAGACCGGAAACGTGGATTATAAGAAGAGAGTCGTTGTTAACAAGCCTGTTCTCAATGAGGAAAATCAGCTAAGAGTTCTGCTTTCCATTTATGAAAATCCAATTCAAAGTACCAATTCTCGGAGCGAAGCACTTGGTATGTCTTACACATCTGTGAAGAGAATTTTACAAAATCACAAAGTCCATCCCTATCGTATTTCATATCACCAAAAGTTACTACCTGGAGATATAGAAAAAAGAGTAGATTTTTGTTCTTGGGCTATAGAGAAAACTTACCAAAACCCTGACTTTTTTAGAAATGTGTTATTCACAGATAAGTCTACGTTTAGGAGTGACCGTACTATGAACCGACATAATATAAGGTACTACAGTCAACAAAATCCTAATTGGAGAGGGGAAATTATGAAACAAGGAAGATGGTCCGTGAACGTGTGGGGTGGCATTGTAAACGATTATGTTATTGGACCATATTTTTTCCAGGGTAATTTAACTTTTAACATATATTTAAACTTTTTAAGAAAATGTGAACAGTCACATTCAAGTTACAAACAATATGATTTTATTAGAAAATGTGCAACATTCAAGACATTCAAGTTACAAACAATATGTGGTTTCAACATGATGGGGCCCCAGTCCTTTGGCATGGCACAACTTGTGATGTCACATACATTTTAACTGAACGTCATGAAAACTTTATAGATCGCATGCAAATTGGATAGGTAATCATAAGTTTTGTTTCCTTGTTCTTTGATACCTATTTGTTTAGTTATTATAGATTTTGTTTATAATGAAGCCGAAGGTTATTTAATACACCGGTTATTATAGATTTGCTTTATAATAAATATTGTTCCGTCGTTATTTAATATCTACTCGTTTAGTTATTGCAGATATGTTGCCACTTCGTTATTCCTAAATTCATATGTTTTTAAGCTAAAAACAAGTAAAAATCGGCCTCTTGGCCACTTTAATTAATAGTGGTGCTTACTATGGTACAAGCTGAAGTACCAACTTTCGTATACTCATGGTACCTATTTCATTAGCCAAATACTGATTTTCAACTGTTCAACAAATTAGCCAAAATACTGATTTTCAACTGTTCATAGCTCCGAAACTATTAGGTTTAAAGGTGTAATATCTTATATAAAAAGTGTTTAGAATTTTCGGGAGAATCCAAAAATGCAATAATATACAGGGTGTTCCATTTAAAATAAGCAAAATAACCATAATTTTTTCGCGTAATTTTTTTATTTGATGTTCAATTGTTTTTATCATAAATTATCCTTATTCCTCTCTAAAATCCCTACAACTTTTGTTTTTACCATTTTTCAATATCTCGTAAAATAAAGAAATTATAAAGGTGTTTACCCTTCGTTGGACAACCCTGTACATAAATGATATCTCAACGGTGGTAAAAACGTGTTCCATTCATTTGTTTGCTGACGATACTTTGTTATATTTTTGTTCTAAAAATCTTGATCACCTTATCGTTAATATTAATGAAGATCTTCTCCAACTTAAGACGTGGTTTACCAAAAATATTTTGAAAATAAATGTTAAAAAATTAAATGTATGCTAATTGCAAATAAAAACTATCAACAAGAGTTTATTGTGAGGGATATAAATGTAAAAATAGGTGATGATATAGTTGAGGCTGTTGATCAAATGAAATACCTAGGATTTATTATTGATAAGAATCTCAATTTTAAAGAACATGTGTTATATATAATTGACAAAGTGTCTAAGAATGTGAAATTTCTTTCAAGAGTAGCGTCGTTTTTGTCTCAGTTTTCTAAGATCACTGTTTATAATACGTTGGTGTTGCTCCACCTAATTTACAGTTCTTCCATATTATACACAGCAAATAAAAATGAAATTTCCAGGCTACAAAAATTGCAGAATAGAGCGATGCGCATTATTTTGAACAAAAAACGAGAAACTCCCATGAGGGACCTGCTCGAAACATTAGAGTGGCTTCCAGTTCAAAAGTTTGTAGAGTTTCGGGTTATGGTATTAATATTTAAGATAAGTAATGGATTAACACCATTTATCCGACAAGTTATGCACTCATGATTCTGTCCACCAGTACCCTACTAGAAATAGAAAAAAATTTTATGTAGTCGCCAAAAATAAAAAAAGCACAGAAAACTCCTTGTTCCATAAGAGGGTTATTTGTTTTAATGCTCTTCCCGAAAAAATAAAAAAAATGCATAGCCTAAATTTGTTTAAAAAACATTTAAAGAAATACTTCAGGTAATTAATTGTATAAAGTATAATGTTTCAGATTAATAATGAAAATGGATAATTTTATGTTAAAATTGTTGTTTCTTTTTATGTGTGTTTGGAATTTTAATGTATTGACCTCATAACTTTTAAAATTTTTATTTATGTTAAAATTGCTGTATTCCTGTTTTTTAAATGTATATGTATTGTGAATTTATATGCATATGGACTTCTTTAGTTTTTATTAAGTACACATGTGACTGCATTGTTGTTGTTTTTATATAATCTGTCATGTGTTGATATTCCAAGATATGTTTTTTTTTTACATTGTGACCATTTTTTTAATTGACAATTATTATTATTGTTCTTTTGTATATTAGCCAAGTGCTAAATAAAGGATTATTATTATTATTATCAAAATAATACTTGAATACTTTCAGCTAATGGGGTATCGCATCTTACACTGGACGATTTGCGACATATTTAGTAACTTGTGTACAGAATTCGATTACATTTTCCATTACAATTGGTGGATGATATCTATTAATAATAGCGTCAGTAAGAAGATAAAAGTTTTTTGAATATTGAGCATGTTTATTACTTGGACCAAAGATTTTAAAAATTGACTTAAAATGACCATAACGGCTTTTTATTGCCCATCGAGATTTTGTAACCAATAGACTATGTTTGCGGCTTCAGTTGACAGTTGATTTTCTCCTGTTTGTATACACGCTGGCATTTTGTAATTAATCGCTCTGTAGATGAGGAGTATGCCTTCCTCTAAAAACCAGTTTCTCATATCCTGAACATCATTTTCGTATTTTTCAGTATCATGTCAGTGTTTCACCCATCAGTAAAGTAGACATCTTGTATATACAGCAAGAATGTAGTCATGAGGGGCAATCACTAGGGTTGTTTTTACTAAATGGCGACCTTTATGTTGAAAAATGTCTGCCTGTGTGCCGAAAATTGAAACTTCAGTCAATGTAGGTATACGTAACATACTAAACATATTGCTTTCGGATTTTCGGATGTGGAGTTCTAAAGCTCATTTGAAAATGGCGTTCCTATATTCTGATACTGAGCTATTACCTCAAATCCAATATTATCTCTAACAAATCTTGTCATCAGGGACAATCCTAGTTTGCTAATTGCTAAGCTTACCGACTATCTTGTGGTATAGGTAAAAATAATCTTTAAAAACTTATCAAATAAGCCTTGTTCGAAAAAATTCTTTCGTTTTTTTTTTCAGTTTTTCTATAATTGCAGGCTTAGTTGAAATGACAGCTGAAAATAATTTTCACTTCATCATTGTCACTTTTTCTCCTCTACAAATTGATGGGGTTAGTTTGTCAATCCGACGTTTCGGATTTGAGCGACCATAATCAACTTTTTTAATTTAAATACGGACCTCGATTTTTTATTTTTGATACCTTTTATATCCTTAAATTAAATTTTGACAAAAAAGTCATATCATACCCATGGATTTTTTTGAGAAAACTCGTATTAATTGAAGAATTACGAAAAAACGCCAACGGAATCAGTACAGGGTGTCCCATTTTCGTTGTTTTTATGTGGTATCTCACTCATTAGTGGAGATGAGGGTTGCAGTTTTCGCGACTGGTGCTACTTTTTTGTGAAACGAAAGATGACGCAAACAAAATTTTCATAAAGTACGGGACACGAAAGAAAACCAGGCGGAGTCAATCGGTTTAGGAAGGTCGGTCAAGAAATCTCTTTAAACCAGTGGTGTCCCGTCCTTCTTTAAATAATATGGCACTCCTTTTTGACTTTACGCACTGCACGTAATTAAAAAATGTAACTATGCTTAATGAACTTTTATCTATATTTGTCTGTTTTTTTTTTCGTGTACCGCACTTTTATATCTGTTTTGTGTTGCCCAAACGGCGAACTTTCGAACTTTAAAATGACTTAATTTTGATTTTTCTTGATCGATTTACCTATAAATATATTTTTCTTGAGTTCTGTCATTAACGGTTCTCGGGCTACTGCCTACGTCCACTATTATTGGACCACCCAGTATAGTGATTTACAAGTCCAAATTTTACAAGGGCAGCTAGCATCAGATCCAGTGAACGAGATTTATTAAACTTTTATATTACTTTATACAGGGGCCGTCATTATGAAGTACTATACAGGGCGTTCCCTAATTGCGTGCTGATGTTAAAGGTTAATTACATATAGACGCCACTGGTAGAAATTTCAAAAATTGATTGTTAATAAAAAATGCCCTTTTATGCATAAAATACATGTATCAAATTTCTCAGTTATTTATCTGTAATAGCACCAGAATTAGGATTTAAAAAAAAATGTTTTTTTTTAAAAACCCTATATCTCCAAAGGTAAGACCCCAAGGCTCATATTAAACTTTTTTCTTAAAAAGGTCCAAGAATCACACCCGTTTAACATTAGCACGCAATTAGGAAACGCCCTGTATAGTACTTCACAGTGACGCCCCCTGTACAAAGTAATATGACAGACGAAGGCAAACGGTCACTTTTGGCATACCCCAATTGCCCAAAGTCGAAATGCATAAGTTAAAATTTTGATAAATCTTGTTCACTGGAATCAGTGCTGGCTCCCCTACTATAACTACATTGATGTATTAATTTTGGAACAATATGATTTCTGTAGTTTTTCAAATATTAATTGCAATATTAGATATTTTTTGATATCCGGTATTGAACAGAAAATTAATTATTTTGAAGCAGTTTATTGACAACTACTTTATGAACAATTTTACAAAATATATGAAAAAAAACTAAGCCATTTTTGAGGTTGACGGCTGTGATTCTAATGGTTCGATTCCTTCCAAATCGTTGTCTTCCTCTGAAAATGATGAGGTTTCGTCGTCACTACTTGAAGATCCCAGTGTGATAATTAAATCATCAATAACCGTTTCAATTTTGCCATCTACTTCCCAGTATTTATTTTCAATAGAACGAACATGTTTAACATACTATTTCCGATTTTCAGCCGATATTTAATCAATTGCTTCTAAATAAAATAATTTAAATCTTTAATTGAAAGTTCACCGGTGTTGCGCTCTCGAATATATTTTTTTCTACAACCGTCCTTAAAATCCTATTTTACACACTGATTGCAGTAGCTAAAGCTTGTTTTCAAGCACCGATGCGTGAAATACAATGCTTTCCCTAAAGGATTTACTTCACGCACCGGCTCAATAAGAAATGCATGGGCCGCCATTAATTTTAGGCACCGGGCCCGCACTGGTAATAATTTTATTAGGCGGCCGTGCCTCGCAATTTGTATCGTTGTCATGGTAACGAGTTGTCAAATTGCCAATGCAAACAGTTTAAAATAGATACTTTAAGTTCGAATAGTAATTTGAACAGTTTATTATTTTAAGTTATAATAAGCAATAATTATGGACTCTGATATAGAAATGTGTACTCCACCAGATATTACGGAAGCAGCGAAAACAGCTAGTAATTCTCTGTTACCTCAGAAGTCAAAGGAAATTTATGAAAACACGTACAATAAATTTATGACCTGGCGCAGTAAGAACAATATTAAAACCTTTTCTGAAAATGTTTTACTCGCATATTTATCAGAATTGTCAAAAAATGTGAAATCATCAACACTATGGAGTCATTATTCAATGCTAAAAAGTACTATTAGCATTAAAAATAACATTGACATTGGTAAATATCCAAAAGTTCATGCATTTTTAAAACGGAAGAATGAAGGATATATTCCACAAAAATCTCGAATATTGGAGAAAGAACAAATTTTCAAGTTCATAAATAAGGCTCCTGACGAAGTTTTTTTATTAACCAAAGTGATATTAATATTTGGGATTGCTGGTGCTCTAAGAAGAAGCGAAATTTATAAGCTAAAAATGTGCGATATTCAAGATTTAGGAAGTGTTCTTGTTGTATCCGTCCCTGATACAAAAACCAAAATAACAAGAAAATTTACCATTACCGAGCATTTAGAATTATACAGAAAATATGCCGCCCTTCGTCCCCAAAATTATCAAGAAAACAAATTCTTCATCAAGTATCAAGGAGGAAAATGTACTCGCCAAGTCGTCGGAATAAACAAATTTGGAAAATTGCCTAGTGAAATAGCAAAATTTTTAAAACTACCACATCCAGAAAAATATACAGGCCATTGTTTCAGACGATCATCTGCTTCCTTGCTAGTTGAAACCGGTGCAGATTTACTAATGTTAAAACTTCCCTTAACAAGAAAAATGATATTTCAAATAGACTTTTGTCAGTTCAAAATCCAAATATGACCTCGATCACAAGCAGCAATATTATTAACAAATCATCATCAAAGGAGGCTACAGAAGTTAAATTTAGTAATCTAACAAATTGCAACATTACTATTAATAATTACAATAATTATAAAGAAAAAAATTAAATAATTTAACTATAATTTATATTAAAAAGTTAAGTTCAATAGGGTTGAGGTCGCACATGTGTGAAAGGTGTATGACCGAGGTTACGTAAAAGACCGTCAATTTTATACTTTTGTTTCACTGGGCTTGTTGGCTGATATTACTTCATATAATTGATATTTTCTCCACGTTGGATCACATACAAGATTGTTCGATTTAAGTCACGAGATCATATGAGCTTTTGTATGGCACTTTATCTTCTACGTGAGAATGATAAGACGCATTATCCATTACCACGACTGATTTGGGAGGAATGTTAGGTAGAAGCTTCTCGAGCAACCACTTTTCAAAATTATCTCTATTACTGTTTATGATAGTCTCCAGTTGTTAGTCCCGAGCGAAAAACTAAAGCAGCACCTGGAACAAATCTGGCTTCTGAACCAGCATGATCTATAATAAAGCGACTACTAGAGCGGATTCCCTGAACAACACCTGTAACACTTTCACTTTGCCAGTATTTGTTCACTGTTATATCATTATCTACCCAGGTTTCGCCTAGATACACAATATTGCGTCCTTTTTGCCTATATATTGCCTTTCAGTTGATAGATATTTCAACCGCCAGTGAAAAATATTTGGTCTCTCAATGAGCAATTTTCGTTTATTTTGGCACTTGCGCCAAACAAAACCATTTGATCGTAAAATCCGATTTAAGGTTTTACGGAAAATCTATTTTGTTCTTTATAGCACGAAGTAGGGGTTTGCAGGTCGGAACCTTCTTCAAGTTTATATAAAAATCCTCTATTGTTCGTCGAATTACTTGAAAATCACCATCGTCAATTTTATCTTTGTATGATAATCGAGGTCTTTTTTTACCAGGAGATTTTAAAGGTGAAGTAGAACATGAGCGATCATTATGTTCTTTTTGAATTTTTCTTACATTACTTTCCGAAACACCAATGTAAAATGCAGCGCGTTCTGGTCGTTTTTGAATTGGAATAGTCAAACTATTATTTTCAGCTTCTCTAGTACAGGTCTCTATAACGCTCTCAATAACTTCACGTGCATCGCTTCGAATTGTTTTTCCTCTTTTGCTCGCCATCGTTACTTCGAAATAATAATTCAAATTCAACCCAACGCATTTATATAGAAATGAAAACAAATGCTCGAAATGTATAGGCGCCACTGGAAATAGCTTGAACCTTCTAGCGGCAAGTGCATGGAGACTCCAGGCACATCCCAAGTACAAGTGGACCAGTGCGAAATTTACTAAATCCTCGATTAATTTTCCGTACCGCTTAGCTGGCGCACTTTGTAGGTGAAGCGGCAAATTATTACAACAAATAAAATAACATAAAATTTATTTGCGTACACAAATTTTACTTTTCCGCTTGCTTAAGACTATGGACCTTTATTTTAAGGACCGCCCGGTTTTCCTTCGTGTCCCGCACTATAGCCCCCTTCGTTTTTAAGATACAGTGTGAAATTGAAAATATTGCATTTTTGGGTACCCTCGTATTTCGGTTCTTGTTTAACTTATCGAAAAGGTTATTCAGTTCACAATAAGCTTCTCGAAAATATATAATAGTATATACTTTTCTATTTGAATCGCCCAGTAATTTGCATTTTTTTAGAGATAGACTCAGTTTTTGGTAGTAGGCTGGGATTGCTTATAAAACAAATACATTTTTCAGGTATATTTTATAGTAACAAGAATTTTTAAAAAAATTCTACAATAAATTATTACCTTGTATATCCTTGTTTTATACTATTTTACAAGAAATGTTCGAATTTTAGTAATTTAATAATTCAATAATTATAATATACAATGTAAGTTTATTTATAACAACTATCATAGCATTATTTATCTTACATTGTTATAATTTTAGCCTGTTGCCTTGAAGAAGGTTCAAAATCGGACCGAAAACTCGGTTTTATACTAAAAAGAATTATTATTAACCTGTTTTTTGCTGCTAAACCCGTAAATCCATCAGTCTTGAAAAGTATTATTAATTGAATAAAATGAAAATGTTAATAATTCTACCTCTAATACCTATAAACAGCAACTAACAACAATAACTACAAAAACTAATCCTACCACTAAAGATCAGTAAAATAAACAGAAAACTAAATCTATACCCTAATTATATTGCTGGAAATGATGTCAATTTTGCCTTACACAAAGCCTCCATAATTTCCGTGTTCTTCTTAAGTCATTGAAAATACTAACCGGTTGTTGTTGCATTTCATTGAATGCCCTTCTTGTGGCATTTATTACATCGGCTAAGGTGTCATGTCTTGTCCTATATATTTTGTTTTCTAAATTACCCCACAGGAAGTTATCCAAAACCGAGAGATCTGGCGATGTCGCCGGCCATCTTACAGGACCGCTGGTCCCTTTCTATTTTTTTCAAATACTGTGTTATTCTATCGGAATTATGAGCAGGTGCTGAAATGCTGAAAATATATGTCGCGTAAATAGGCCAAAGGCAGATCATCAGAAGAGTTCCAGTATTTGGAAATACCGATGAAGAGATAACTTTTAACAGGCCTTAAACAGCAATAATAGCATACATAACTATGTTAACAAAAGATAAAAAAGTCAGTGACGCACATGTTTTTTTTAATATTACAGCGACAGCCCTCACGGCGTGCTGATGTAGCTGTCCACGCATGTTTATCAGTGAAATATACGCTAGTTTTCCACCTCCAAATTTTATTCGGATTAATTTTGAAGAAATTTGGAAAAAACCCAAAAACTAAAAAAAGTTTAACACCCTGTATCTCAGAAACGGGTCCATGTTGATATGGACTTTTAGTTTTATTTTTGGGTGAAGAATCGCCCCACGAGTGGTGGCACATGTTTTTAGAAACACCCTGTATAGTTTGTACACTGTGCATTTTTAAAGAAGTTTCAACGTAAACTTGGAACACAAACATTTTTGATGAAAACTTTTCTTTCGTTACAGAAGGTAGAAAATAGATGCGAAATTCCGTCAGCAGCCCCTAAAAAAATCGAGGAAGTGATTAATACTTGCCAAGACGAAATCAAAATTGCAATTTTGTCAGGTTAGTATCCAACGATTTGGGTAAGAAATATGCATAATGCAATTTTCCACACTAACTGTAAATTTGGCATGCCTATTCAGTTCGCGTCACTAATGATAATGATTGTCCCCAAAACGCGACAAGAGAGACCCTCTCTTGTCTCCTCTCCTTTCTCTCGTGATATAAAAATTAGACAAAACTATTCCTAACTTATCAACAAAATTCTAAAAACTAGAAGAAAAACGATTTATAAAGAATACTGGCCGACTTACCTATAAATATGTTTTTCTTTAAATTCTGTCATTAACGGTTCCCGAGCTACAGCCGACGTCTTTTATTATTGGACCACCCTGTATATACTGTTTTGGCAAATATAGCACTTCTCGCTACTTTTTTTTGGATCCATTTCTGTTTTCACCAGCAAAATGGCGTCAGCCGACAGCGTTGAAATTTTATGTAGCTATAAAAATCAAAAAAGGCACAACTCAATATCATTTTTCAAAAATTTTAAGAAAATATGCGGTTTTCTGCCATTTTTCGAAAGTGTCAGTTGCATCTTTCTTAAAACAAAATATAATTTAATCTTCAATAAGAGAATAAAAATGGCGTTGCTTTGTCTATTATGATAATCATCTGCACAAGCTTTAGATTGATCAAAACTCAATATACAGGGTGTGTAAAATGTCTCTCCGCATGTAACAAAATTAATTATCTTATTAATCGTATTTTTGCGAATTAATTATCTTATTAATCGTATTTTTTCGTATTTTATTAATCGTATTTTTGCGAATTTATTGTTTGGCAGAATTAGATATCACTTGTACGTAGCTAAAAGGAAAAGCGTCTTTAACAGAAATTAAACATTTTAACTTTTTTTGAAAGGTTGGATTTTATTACTGAGATCTATTTGGAGACATTTTTAGAATCAAGTTTAATATTATATCTGATGTTTTACATGTTGAATGGTATTTTGTCACTTCATTATACAGGGTGTTTGTAGTAATGAATAGTGACAACTGGGGAGTAGACGGGAATTGGGGTATTAAGTGATATAAGATCGGTACGAGTCCGTTGGGGCACTAGAGTAAATATATATATATATATATATATATATATATATATATATATATATATATATATATATATATATATATATATATATATATATATATATATATATATATATATATACTACACATCTGGTTTGCTGGTCACAAATAATAATAGACATACTTATGACCCAAATTTTTTTTTTATATCTATACACAAATTTTGGTTTTAACTTATTAGTACAATTTTTAAAAGCATAGTTTTTAAATTTTTTGATTTCTCTATTTTTTTTATATCCCCTTCCCATCGTTTGGCCAGGAAGGTTTCCATTACTTTTTTTACTTAAATTTACTAATTTTAAATGACAGGTTTTGTTATACCATACTGATATACTCTTTGTTCCACCAAATTGAAAGGATTTTAAATTTCACATTATTTTTCTTAGTGCAAATACTAATGTTGCATTTGATTTTAGAAGCTTTGGAAGCATTTAATGTTAACGAACATAAAGTTAGCAGAGAAAAGAGGTCAGCCTTTAATGAAGACGAAAAGAAAATTGCAGGGGTAAGTAAACTATTATTTTATTCTAATTTTCTGAGTGTAATAATGCTCTATTAGAACTATTGATAGGCCAAACAATAGAACAAAAAACCAATAATTTGTTGCGCCATCAGGCTCAAGATAGTCCATAGCAATATTCCATTATGTTTTCCACTCGCAACTATCATTCGTTTATTTGTTATAAACAATTTAATGCAAAAAAATTGCCTTTTCTTTCATTTTTGGCTTATAAAATCGAAACTAATGAAGCGATGTTAGTTGTGTAAAGAGATCAATTGTAAAGAATAAAATAACAAAGAATATGATATGGTTACATGATCGATTATTAGAACAGGAGAAAAAACTGAAAAAAACCTAATTTTTTAAATAAGTTCATATCCAGGGCCGTTTTTAGGGGTGTGCACGGTGTGCCGGTACAAAGGCGGCCAAATTATTGGAGCGGCCGCAGGCCGCCCGCCAAAAACACAAAATTAGCCATTTGATTACAAAAATATACCTATATTTTTGTTTTCAAAATAAAGAAAAATTAAATTACATTTTGTTAGGCTTTTAAGATAAAACATTCATAAGAAATTTATTACCGCTCATTTCTTTTTTTGCTGTGCATGAGTTGCCGAAATTACAATAGAACTATTTATAGCAGCGTTCCTTGGAAAAGCAATAAAAATGATAGATAAGGGCGGCCGCCTTTCAATGCAAAAATGTTTGTTTATACTTCATAATTGGTATGTGTACAGTATATAGTTTTATATAGCTCTATATACTGTAGAATGGGGCAGTTTTTAAATGTTTTGTTTTTCTTTTTAGTATTCGATTAACTAGCGAGAGTTTAACAGTGATATAAAGTGTTTGTTGTTTAGTTATTTTTTTCTACATTTTGCAAAAGTGAAATTTCAAAAGAAACAAATTTTCGTAATTTAAAAAGGTAAGTTCTTCGGATAGATATTACTTTACTTAATATTACCATCCAAATCCGCATCTTACGCTTTGGATTTAATATTAAACATGTGAAAAAAAACTTTTTTTAGCTTGAGATCAAAAAGTGGTTTATTGTTAATTTTATGTCTAGATTAATTTTCTATATTTCAAGTTTTAAAAAATGTATAAAGTAGTTTTACTAATTTACTTATCTAATAAAAATATAATAAGTATATTTATTGTTTGGGTCATTTTAAAAACAAAATCTGATGCTAGATTACAATTTTACTTATTATGGGATAATTGGGGATACTATAAAATTATATCTTCGCAGATTCAGAACTGTTACATAATCTAAATTTTCTAACTTTAATTACCTTTCAATTTTATTTCCAGATGTCCGATAGAAAAACAAAACGTTTATCTGGAGCTCAATATAAAAAAAGAAAATTAGAAAAGGAAGAAAACAAAAAAAAATTAAGTGGATCTTTGCAAAAATATTTAGTTCCATCAACATCGTCACAGGGTACAGATACAATTGAGGATGAAAATGTAAAGGATGCACATAAAGTAAGCGACCCTGAAGAAAAAAAACACCCTGAATCAAATACAGAAATAGATAATGAAGAAAAGATGCTCTTAACCGATGATAATCCTAACTTAAACGAAGTTACCCCTGAAACTAATGATGATTTTGATGTCAGCGACTCATTCACCTGGCCGGATATTTTACAAAATCAAGTTATTGAGCAAATAGTACAAAACGATTTTCAGCATATAGAAAAAAAATTTCCTTCTGATGAATCGGGAAGGAAATTTTCTTCAACTCAATATTTTCGAATTTTGCCAAATGGTGAAAAAATTAAAAGAGCTTGGTTGGTATACTCTTGTAGAGCAAATAGCATTTTTTGTCTTTGTTGTAAAATATTTTGTAAGGAAGTGTTTAAGTTAAATAGCAAAATGGGGTATTCTGATTGGCGACATCTTTCACATATTTTATCCAAGCATGAATCTTCTGTACATCACTTGCAAGCTAATCAAAAATGGGTTGAGTTAAAAATGTCATTAAATAAAAAAATAACTATTGACAAAGAACGGCAAAATTATTTTGAACTTGAAAGGGAACGCTGGCGCTCTATCTTAAAAAAAGTTCCGTCTTATACGAACAAAATAATGGCAATTTTTTAAAAGCTGTTGAAATGGTGGCAAAATTTGACCCAGTGTTATCCGATCATCTAAAAAAAATTACAAAGACCCAAGAATCAAAAAGTAAAATAACTCACTATTTGGGAATTCATTTTCAAAACGAAATAATTATTTTGCTAGCAAAAAATATTTGCCATCATTTTACGACACTCTTAAAAAAATGCAAATATTTTTCCATAATTTTAGATTCTACTCCAGATGCAAGTCATACAGAGCAAATTACATTTGTAGTCAGATATGTAGACTGTAACGAAGAAAATGTTGTCATAAAAGAGTGTTTTTTGGGTTTTTTTCCTATTTTATATACAACTGGGGAAGGGATTTTTAACCTATCGGTTAATGATCTTTTGCCTAAGTTTGAATTAGATATTAGGGATATAAGAGGTCAGGGCTATGATAATGGGGCCAATATGTCCGGAAAACATATCGGACTTCAACAAAGGGTAAAAAATGTTAATTCCAGGGCTATATTTGTTCCTTGCACCGCTCACACACTAAATCTAGTAATAAACGATTCCGCTAAAATCTCCCACGAAACAATAAATTTTTTTAACTGTATGTATTCTTTTCTTCTTCTCCTTTTCGTTGGGATGTTTTAAAAAAAAATGTTAGTAATTTAAATCTTACATCGGTAAGTGACACCCGATGGCAAAGCAGAGTTAAAGCGCTTAGACCACTTCGGAATCAACTAGGAAATATTTGTAAAGCTTTGGTTGAGCTTTCAGAAGATGTTACAAGAGACTCAAAAACAAAACTAAGTGCCAATTCATTATTAGAAAAAATAAAATCATTTACTTTTATCTGTAGGTTAGTCATATGGCACGAGTTATTAGTTAAAATTGACGCAGTCAGTAAATTATTGCAAAAAATTAATACTGATCTGACTCAGTGTGTCACATCATTAAAACATGTACTTAACTTTATTAATGAAATGCGATCGGACCAAAGTTTTAACACTTACATAGAAATTTCATTCAATTTAGCAAATGAAATTGATGTGGAACCAGATTTTCCAGAAGTTCGTATAAGGCGGAAAAAATCCCAATTTAGTTATGAAAGTACAGACAATGTATTAACTAACGAACGAGAGAAATTTAAAATAAATTTTTATTATACTGTTATTGACCGAGCTAGAATATCAGTAGAAGAAAGGTTTAATTCTCTTTCGTATTGCAGTAATATTTTTAACTTTTTAACACGATTTCATGATGTGACATCGGATGATTTAAAACAAAAATGCGTTGAACTTGAAATCGCATTAACCGAAGACGAATCGAGGGATATAAGTGGCGTAGAACTATTTGAAGAAATTGTTACATTTAAATCTCTAACAGATCAAATCAAACCTATTGAGATTCTAAAATTTATTTATAGTAATACTTTGGTGTCATCTTTTCCTAATTTATGTATAAGCTTGAGAATTTTTTTAACAATACCATTAACGGTTGCATCTGGTGAACGGTCATTCTCAAAATTAAAAATAATAAAAAACTATTTAAATCTTCTATGTCACAGGAAAGGCTTACAAATTTAGGTATAATTGCCATTGAAAATGAAATTTGTGAAAATTTAGACCATAATAAAATAATAGACGAGTTCGCAAGTACAAAAGCCAGAAAAATATTTTTGAAATGAAGAGGTTGTTTTTTTATTGGGACTTGCTTAGTTTTATACTTAGATACAATATAAAAGATACCAATTTTTGTTTGTTTGGCTTTTATATTATTTGATATTTAAATAATTAATAGTTTAAACATTTGTATTTTGTTTTATGTTGTTTATTGTTTCGTTTAATAGATTATTACCTTATGTTATGATACAATGTTACTTGTTAATGTATACGTAGGAACTTAAATATATTTTTTTGTTCAATAAATATTGTTTTTTTTTGTTATAAAAGGGCGGCCGTTTTATTTCTGCACAAAGGCGGCCGAGGGGCTAGGAACGGCCCTGTTCATATCTCCATTGTTTCTCAACTCGTAGCGAAGGCTCTTTGTGAGATAATAGTTATTGACATGCACTTTTTGCATACCAAAACCAAGCGCTGTGGGATTATTAGATTTTGTATAAAGTAACCATAGGGAAATATATGAAAAAAAAAAACAATGCAATTTTACTTCTAAATGGCACACCCTGTATAAACCAGAGAGTAATTTTGGCGATGTGGTTTTTCACTCTCTCGGGGGAAAGTTGTTGTCCCATAAATAATTTCAGCCCCTTGTTACTCTTCTCGGAAAAAACATAGGGACATGTCGAAAAATTGAAAACGCGGAAACAGTTTTTTTTCATTTTGTCCGCTTTCTCGGTATAGGCGTCCTTTATTGATTTTAAATCGCTTTTATATTTCCCATTGAACCCCCTTTTTACTTAGACAAAGTAGTCAGGGTTTCCACTTTGCAAAATGCCTTCAAATTTGCCCCTTTTTCATTTATTTAAGCGACATCCCGTACTCCGATGTTGTTCGTTTTATGCAATATCCACCAAAACGATTACGATGTGAAAATTAAAGTGAGGATATCTAGTACAAATATTGCCCTGAAGATTTTTTCTTGAATACACTAGTTTTTTTAAATAAGTCGATCAGAATATCCTGTCAAGGTAAAAATATGAAAATTGTAAACGCGTCCAAACACCAAATTTACAATAACTTCACTAAAAATTATTATTTTTTGATGTCTAGAAATCAATTAGAAAGAAAAAATCCGTGACTACAAAATGTAATAATTGGTTTTTACCTACAAGAGGGTAATGGGCATATGCTCGCTCTACTTTCGCACTATTTAGAAGTTAATTTTCTTTCTCTATATACACAAAAGACGATGCTAAATGTGAAGAGAGGAAAATTCGTTAATTACTCCTTGATTTCACATATAAAACTCCCGGAAAAAATTACTTCAAAAAATGAAAGAAGTGATTCAAAGAGAAAAGTTCTATTTTGATATTTGTGGGAGAATTAAAATTGTGTCTTTCCTCGTTATAAATATTTCCTTTTAGTACATTTTGACCCAATTCGACATAATCATTTAGTAACAAATATACACCGTCTTTCCAAACATTTTTATTGGGCGCCATTTTGCTCCACCATATTGGATTCATACTAATATTTTACCTACGCCACGCTTGATTTTTAGCAACATATTACCAGGTCATCCCTAAATGACTTAAATTTAAAAAGGTTAATCTGGCAAGTAGTTAAGATATACAGGGTGTTTCTTAATTGAGTGTCAATATTTAAGGAGGTGATTTTTGGGTCCATTTTAAGAAGAAAACTTCATATAAACATATGTCTTAAACGGTGTAAATTTTGAGATACAGGGTGTTAAACTCTCAATAATTTCATAATTTTTCGATAATATCTCGAATACCATTATATTGTAATGAAAATTGATAGAGAGGTACTAAGCTTCTAGTGGAATTTTTTGATGTAGAACATTTTTTTAATTTCCACCAGTGGCGTTCGTACGGAATCCGACCTGCGCATTTTCCCAGACATTGATGGTACGCTACCGATTTTTTTTTAAATAATTATTATTTTTGAAATTCTCATTCATTTTTGAGCAAGTTTGATCTCTTGGTAATTTTCTGTTGGACGCACGGTTTTCGTTTTAAAAAATAAAAACTCTGCGTGGTCCAAACAATCCTGGTCATAAGACGGATATCACCATGCATGCAGAGGAATATTATTGTATTAAACTCGAGAAATCAAATCTTGTCGAAAATTAATACTAAAAGTTTTCAAAAACAAACAAATGAATCAATAAAAATGCTTTATTTTGGAAAAATCAGTGGCGTGAAAGTAATTACTATGTCCATTCTTATTAAAATCAGAAATCGCTTTATCTTAGTGAGAGATATTTGTAGATAATAGTATGTAATCTTCAGCCTCCAATCTAGGACCACTATGTCAATGTTTTTCAGAAGTCTGTTCCTTCATAAATACTTTTTATAAATTTTATTAAAATAATATGACATTCTTCAACAATAACAAGTTATTTACAAAACTATACTAATACAACTAGGTGCATAATTAATAATTTCAACAAAAATAATTAGATTTTAACAAATTGACAGCACAGTTTGTGAAACAAAATAGAAGAAAAAAATTAGATAAGTTGTTGAAAATGCCCACCACCTTGGCGAATACACGCTTCAGCCCTTTTCCTCATGTTGTCGCGAACTCTTTGAAGGATACCCTCGGTGTTTCTGATAATATCGCAAGAATCTCTTATACGATCCTTCAGCTCCTCTACAGTGTTTACTGGGGTGCGGTAACTAAAGATTTAAGATGCCCCCATAGAAAAAAATCCAAACTATTTAGGTCTGGGGACCTAGGGGGCCATGGTTGGGGTCCGCCACGACCTACCCATCTGTTGTTAAATGTGCGGTTCAAATATTCTCTGGCTTCAATACTAAAGTGAGCGGGTGCGCCATCGTGCATGAACCACATTCTGTTTCTAATCAGAATTGGTATATCTTCTAACAATATCGGCAAATCGTTCTCAAGAAACCGGCGATAATTATGGTCATTTAGTCTTTCTGGGAGGAAAAAAGGTCCAATTAGGTGACTTTCGATAATGCCAGCTCAAACATTTACAGAGAATTGCTCTTGATGATGATGTTCTACAATGGCATGGGGGTTCTCGTCGGCCCAGATATGATTATTGTGGAAGTTTCTGATAACGTTTTTGGAGAAGTTCGCTTCATCTGTGAACATTATTTCGCGATCAAATAAGGGATTACGTGCAATTTTTTCCAAAAACCATTCACATAAATTAACTCGGAAAGGAAGATCTCGGGGAAGTAAGTCTTGCATTCGTTGAATGTGATATGGGTATAAAAAAATCATGTAGAATTCTCCAAACTAGGATGTGCGAAATATTTAGGTTAATTCCAATTTTCCTAGTACTCAGTTCAGGATTTTCATCTATGGAATTTAATACTGCCTCTTTAATTTCTGGAGTTCTTACAGTCCGATGGGCCCCTTTTAATTGATTATTTGGCTTGAATGTACCTGTTTCAGTCAACCTTCTATGCACATTTGCAAATATTCGCCTATCTGGTATAACTCTACCAGGAAAGCGCTCTTGATATAATCGCCTAGCTTCCGGTGAACTGCCATCAGCCAAACCATACATGTAATGCATGTCTGCCAACTCTTCATTGGTAAACTCAACCATTTCTTTTCTCAGATATATCAGATATTTAGAACACAAAATTAATTAAACCCGACTGAATCTGAAAGCTGAACTGATGCATAGTACCTCTATACCAAATTTCATTACAATATCTAGAGTGGTATTCGAGATATTATCGAAAAATTATGAAATTATTGAAAGTTTAACACCCTGTATCTCAAAATTTACACCGTTTAGGACATATGTTTATATCAAGTTTTCTTATATCTTTAAATATCGACACTCAATTAAGAAACATCCTGTATAGTGAACTGACAGACAAACAGACCGACGGAATTAAGAAAACATATCAGTCCAAAATAAGCTTATTTTTAATTTTTTTAAAGAACATTTAAGTAAAATACATTATTTTGTATTTTCTAGTGTGTTACTGACAAAAGCGGGTATTCTAATTTTTTAAACTCTTATGTCTTAATCCAAGAATGAAAAGAATAATCGTGATAAATTAAGACACATAAAAAGTACAAATAGCAATAACAACATACCGCAAATATCTAAGTCACCTTTTATATAATAAGAGGGTTAATTAAAACAAAATATTTTTAATCAAAATGGTGACAACATAACAAATTTACATTGTTTTTCCATTTCTCACGATTGCTAAAGTGTAGATGAAATATTTATTATTGGCTAATACAATCGGTTTTTTCAGATTATAAGTTTCATTACAATAATTTAAATTGACATACTTTCTATAGGTAACGAGTGCTACGGGTACTGAAGAGTTCATGGTCACAAGATACCCTTAATAATGTATTCATATTTAATCGATTACAATTTGTTTAGAACTAATTGTTGACTGTAGTAGTTTTAAGTTAAAAAGCTATACAAGTAGTAATTTGTTACTAATTTATAAATCAAAATATCGTAAGAACTTGACAAAGTTAGTAATACAATTTTGTTTTAGTATGTAGGGAGTAATTTTTTCAAAAATTTTTATTAAAACAGGCGGGAAGCGAAGAGGAAAAATGAAACACAAACGACTTATTCGACTGCAACAAAGGAACTAACTTTTAATGTTCGGTAAACATGAAATTACAAATGTAAAAAAAAAATACCGACAGAGCTTACAAGTTATAATTACTATCAACAGAGGGCGCGCACATTATTATATTTTAATTTTGTTTTGAACCTAATATTTAACACCCCCACTAGGTAAAACTAACAAAATGAAATATCTATTTAAAAAAATACCAAGACAATGTAAAAACTTGTAATGCTTACTCGCAGGTAAAGCTTTAGTTAAAACGTCAGCTACCATTTCATTTGTTTGTACATATTTAATGCTAACAAGTTTGTCAGCAACAACTTCTCGTATGTAATGGTGTCTGACATCTATATGCTTGGTACGTTTATGGTACATGGGATTAGCACTCAACTTTATAGCACTTTGATTGTCACAATAGATTGAAATACAATCGTATGAGCCTTTTATTTCACCTAACAAACTTCGTAAATGAACTGCTTCTTTTGAAGCTTCGGACAACGCCATGTATTCAGCTTCCGTTGTCGACAACCTTAGAATTCTTTTAGCGGATTTCCAATGACTAATATCAAAACAGCTGTTGAATTGACTGAGATAACTCACTGAATAGCATATGTCGGGTCTAGTCATAACTGCAAGGTACGTCAATCCACCTATGAGCTGTCTATATGGCAAAGAAGATTCACAATTTTTATCCCCCTTATTTAAACTTAACCCTTTCTCCATAGGCGTATCAATGGTCTTACAATCAAGCATGTTATACTTAGCTAATAATGAGTTAATATAATGAGCCTGATCAAGACTTATAGCACTATTCTTGACATCAATATTTATATTTACTCCCAAAATCTGTTTAGCTTGATCTAAATCTTTCAATTTAAAATTCTTAGATAAATTTTCTTTCAGACTATTTCTATTCTTATCATTTGAAAAAATCACAAAATCATCAACGTACAGTGCAACTATAGTAAGTAAATTTTTGACACTTTTTATAAATACACATGGCTCAAATTTAGACATACTATAACCTAAATTTAACAATACATCCTCAACCTTTTTATACCACACTCGGGAGGATTGTTTCAACCCGTAAATAGCACGTTTTAATCTTAAAACTTTATTTTTGCATCCTGGTTTAATAAAACCCTCGGGTTGTCTCATGTAAACAACTTCCTCTAAGTGTCCGTGTAAAAAGGCTGTGGTTACGTCTAAATGACAAATATCTAAACACATGTCTACTGACAAAGCCATTAATAACCTTAATGTCGAATATTTTACAACTGGTGAAAAGGTTTCATAATAATCAATCCCTTCTTTCTGGGTGAAGCCCTTTGCCACTAACCGAGCACGATAACTTTTATTATTTTCACAATCACTTTTGATTTTATAAACCCACTTACACTCAGGATGATCAACAACATCCCAGGAGTCATTCTCTTCCAAGTTGTTTATCTGTTCCTGCATAGCCTTGTGCCATTTTTCTTTGTCGTCTCTTGACATAACTTCTGTAAAAGTGATGGGAAAATCCAAATTGTTATTTTCTGTACTGGTCAGGTAAGTAACATAGTCTGGAAACTTCTTTTCCTTTCTCTCTCTTCCAGATCTTCTTGCTTCTGCAGCCTGAACTGCAGTGTCATCAAAGGGTTCATCTGATTCTGATTCATCTGGCTCTGGAATGAAATCTGAGTCATTTGAATCGATAATTGAGTTTTCTATGCTTTCATTCTCCATATTTTCAGAAGAATCTAATCCCCCCACTGCTTCTGGTATCTCAAGAGCTTCTGAGTTTGTTACCTCAGGATTCTGCTCAAACGTCTTGCTTTTGTAGTCTTCATAAACAATAACATCTGTACTAGTTGTTATGTCATTAATATCAGAATTATAAACTCTATATCCCTTGATATTCTCAGAATAACCAACCAAAATGTGTTTCTTGGACTTTCTGTCAAGCTTCAGACGCTTTTCTTTAGGCACGTGCACCATGCATGGACTACCAAAAATTTTAAGTCCAGACAAGTCTGGTTTCTCACCGTTCCAAATTGCATAAGGCGTCTTGACATGAAGACCACTCACTATACAACGGTTTCTTAAATAATTGGCTGTACTCACCGCTTCTGCCCAGAATCGCTTTTCTAAGCCGGCATCAAATAGGAGACATCTTGTCTTTTCTACGAGAGTCCTGATGTGTCGTTCAGCTAGGCCATTTTGTTCCGGGGTATAAGCGTTGGTCATCTGCTGTAATATTCCTTCACTTTTCAAAAATGCCTGAAACTCATTTGAACAAAATTCTCCACCCTGGTCTGTTCGGAATATTTTTATTTTCCTACTTTTCTGTTTTTCTATCATGAACTTAAATTCTTTAAATTTATTAAACGACTCACTTTTTGACTTCAAAAAATAGACAAAAGACATGCGAGTGTAATCGTCAACTAAAAGTAAAAAATACCTTGATCCTCCAATGGAAACTTATTCCATGGGTCCACACACATCCCCATGGATAGTATGTACAATATCTGAGCATCGTTTACCTGTATTTGGGAAAGGTAATCTTGTCTGTTTTCCTTCACAACAAACAATGGAATTGGATTTGTCAAGGTTGACCTGTCCTTTAAGTGTTAGCCCATTAACACAATGTTTCATCTTGTTTAGATCCTGACTGTTTATATGAGCTAGTCTCCTATGCCAAGTTTCTGGAGATGCTGCCAAAAAACACTTCTCCATCTAGTTTATAAACACCGTCTACCAAACATGCAAAGGCTATCTGAACATCCAAACTATTTACAATTGAACACCCTGTACTGGTAAATAATACTTTGTTGCCTTTTGCGATGATTTCACTCACTGACAGAAGATTGGTGGTTAACTTAGGAACGCACAGAACGTCTTCTACTTGTATTTTGTGAGATTGTCCGCTGCAATTTGTAACAATATCTACAGTTCCAGAGCATGTCACAGGTAAAGTTTCTTCGTTTGCCACTAAAATTTCCTTGACATCAGGGTCTGAATCATTGTAAATTCAATCTTGATTTGGAGTCATATGTCTGCTTGCCCCTGAATCCAGGTAAAAATCATTTTTGCTGTACTTAGTGCTCAAAAATACTGCACTAAATGCGTTTCTCTGAGTCGAACTTGATTTTTCCGGGCGCTTAGACATATAATGACCATTTTTCCTACACTTGTAACAAGTGCTATCACTCAAATCTTTCTGTTTTTGTTTACCTTTTTTAATATTTTGATTCTGACATTCATTTCTGTCTAATTTGATCTGATGACTAGGCCTGCCATCTCTCGGCTGGGTTTGAAAGTTACGCTTCGAGTTCGAGTAGAACGCCCCGCTGCCGCCTTTACCTTTAGTGTCACCATCTTCACACATATCCAGCAACTTTTTCTTGATCGAGTCGGTAGTTATCTTTATGCCCGAATGCTCAACTGCCATCAACATTGACGCAAATCGTTCCGGTAGACCAGCTAAAAGCAGTGACCCAATCCATTCTTCGTCAATGTTGAAACCTGTCTTCTTCAACTTCTGCGACGTTTCAACGACGAGGTTCACGTAGTTTTCCATATTTTCGCACGATTCCAATCGTAAGGATATTAATGTACGAAGAAGCCCTATTTTTCGTACAAAACCGGTGTCCTCATAGAGATTTTTAATCTTCAACCAAACGTCTTTCGCGGTCGTAGCATCTTTAACATGCATATACAAAGATGGGTCAATCGTTAACACAAGTTTTGCCTTCGCTTTCGCGACCAAAACAGTATCGGTTTCACTCCCGCTGATGCAATTTGTTAAACCTTCTAAAACGAAAATGTTCTCTACGGCAAAACACCACTCATCATAGTTCTCGCGGCCAAGTAACTTAGGACAACTGCTCAAATAGTTAATTGACATTTTAACTCGAACTTGTTCACTTTGCTACCGAATAAACTGCGTTTAAAACTTTATTTCCGACTACTTTTACTCTTTTCTTTTGTTTCCTGGGCCCATAACCTATTAAAACAGGCGGGAAGCGAAGAGGAAAAATGAAACACAAACGACTTATTCGACTGCAACAAAGGTACTAACTTTTAATGTTCGGTAAACATGAAATTACAAATGTAAAAAAAAATACCGACAGAACTTACAAGTTATAATTACTATCAACAGAGGGCGCGCACATTATTATATTTTAATTTTGTTTTGAACCTAATATTCAACAATTTTACCGGAACTTACTTATAGTGGCCCTTTATTGGTAGTCTAGTTCACAAATTCAAAATGCTGTTAACATAGAACGGAAGCTTTCACGGCTTTGGTCAATTAAGAAATCATGATTCTCAGGATTAGACCGTGTTAAATTGGAATTACTATCCGACGTTTCGCCTTCAATTGCACGAGGTATCTTCAGGGATCTTTACTCCACGAGATCTGATTGCTGAATGAGCTTGGAGAGATCCAGCCGGGCTTTTATACCCGACTTGTGCTCGCCGAACCGTGACCCTGTGTTAAGATCGGTTTCCACGTGTGATGTAGACCGTAACCCGTATCTATTGAATTTTTTTGTATGTTTAAATATTTCAATAGATTCCTAATTTTTAGTTTATAAAATCCTGGAGCCGATGCTAGAACCATCTACAGCAGATTGAACAGTTTGTTTCTTTTTAATATATTGTTAATGTTCCTTAAGTCTAGTTGATATTAAGCGTTCTGTTTCTCCCACATACACTTCTCTACAAAACAAATAATTTTATATACTCCTTCTGTTTGAAAAGAGGATCGTAAGCATTGTCCAATCTTTTTATGTGTATTGAAGATTGTACGTAAGTTGGACCGCCGAAGTAGAGAGAGAGAGAGTCATGGATTAGAGACGCATCGGCAGCTTGGCCTTTTAGCGTCTAGCATTCTGTAGTTTTATGTTTGAAGTTGAATAATATATTATTAGTTTAGTATTGCTAAATGATGATTGAGTAGTATATGATTTAAGTTGGTTGCTGTTTGGGATGATGGATATTAAGTAGTTTTAGGTTTATATAATTTTATTTATGTGAACGGGCTAGATTGTAGGTAGAATTTAATGAAGTAAGTAACTGTATTGCTGATTTAATTTTAAATTTTATTATATAAATCTGCTGTTCTTAAAAAATTTAATACGTGTTCTGAGTTGTCCATTGACAGTAATAATTTGATGTTACCTCTGTGTGATTGTAGGTGGGTATTATCAGCGTATTTATTACAATCTAGTAGAATATGGTTTATGGTAAGGGGTAGATTACATGAATCGCAGTATGGTTGAGGTCTTCCCTTCAACAAGTACTCATGAGTGAGCTTAGTGTGGCCTATTCTGAGTCTGCTCATGACGACCGAGTCTCGTCTAGAAAGTGTATGTGTTGGTTCTTTTGTAAAAAAGATTTCTTTTATTTTTTGTAATTTATTTGGTCGATCATTTAAATCCCACTCGAGTTGCGCTAGATTTTTTATGTGGTGTGAAATGGCAGTCTTGAGGTCTTTAGGGGAGAGGATTTTATCATAAGGGATTGTTGCGTCTGATAGGCCTTTAGCAAGTCGGTCTGCTCTCTCATTTCCCTTTATGCCGACGTGACTGGGGATCCAGAGAAAGTTAATTACCTTATTTTTAATGGTCGCGTATTCATGTAGAATTTTTATTTCTTGACCAAGGGGGTGTGAGGGGGAGTAAGAAGATATGGATCGAAGGGAATTTAGTGAGTCTGATATTATTAGCCATTTGTTCCCTGGATAGTCTAAAATATGTTTGACAGCTTTGAGAATGGCAAAAAGTTCAGCAGAAAGAACAGAAGCAGTCTTATGAAGAGAGTATGAGTTCTCAAGTTGGGTGGAGATAATGGATGCTCCGACTGCATTGATGCTCTTTGATCCATCGGTGAAGATTTGACAGTGGTTGGAATATTTAGTAGATATAAGTTGATTAAACTCAATTTGGATAATTCTGGGCATGACTTCCTTTTTATTTAATGGAGTGAGACTGTAGTCAATAGATATCTGAGAGAGATTCCAAGGAGGAAAAAGATAAGGGTTGGTTGTGAAGGAAGGAGGAATATGGAAAGAGAGATTAGATTTTGGCTTATTATATTGGAATTTGATTCCCATTTGGTATCTTACTTGTGGTGGATATGTGCTAGGAGGAGAAAGGAATTTTCCCTGATGATTTATATGAGATCTGAATCTCAAGGAGTTGCCATAGTTCAATAATTGTTGTTGTCTTCTTAAGTACAAAGTTGTGGACTCTGTCTCACAGTTCAAGCTTATAGCTGGGCTTGTGTAGAATGCTCCTATACACAATCTCAAAGCAATATTATGAATTGTGACCAGTTTTCTAAGGTAGGAGTGTGGGGCTGAGGAATATACTAAGCTGGCATAATCAATTTTAGATAGGGTAGTTGCACGATAGATATTCAAGAGGGACTTGCGGTCAGATCCCCATCTAGTATGGGAAAGCATTCGAATTATACCCAAGCTTTTCTGACATCTAGTTCTGACATCCATGATGTGAGACTTCCAATTAAGTAGGGGATCAAAGCTTAAGCCTAGGAATTTTTGATGACATTTTTGAGATAAAGCGGAGGAATTTAGAATGAGATTACAGGTTCTTGGGCATGAGTGATTGCGACAAAAATGAATTGCTGCTGATTTGGTAGCTGAGAAGGATAGGCCGATTGATAGTGACCAGATGTATAGATTTGAGAGGCATACGTTTAGTTGCCTTTCGCTTACTTGTGGGTTTTGCGATGTATGGTATATTAGGATGTCATCAGCAAACAGTCTAAACTTGACTTGTGGAGGGATATGATTTTCTATGCTGTTGATAGCAATTAAGAAAAGGGTAGGACTGATTGAAGAGCCCTGGGGAACCCCATTATTCTGATGGTAGAAACGAGATAAATGATGATTTACTCTCACGGAGTATTCGCGGTTAGTTAAGAAGTTTTTGATAAAATTAAACATTTCTCCATTTAAATTCCATTCCTTTAGTGAGATTAGAATTTTATCGAATTTTATGGTGTCAAACGCACTGGTAAGGTCTAGAAAAGCTGCGATAGTGTGAGAATGATTGTGGAAGGAGTTTTGGATATCCATCTCAAGTCCAACCAAGTGATCTAGCGTCGATCTGTCTCTCCTAAATCCCATCTGGGCTTGTGAGAGCAATCCACGCTTTTCTAGAATCCAAGTTAATCTAAAATTCACCATTCTTTCCAATATTTTGCTCAGATGGCTTGTAAGGGCAATAGGACGATAGCTATTAGGATCACTTCTAGGTTTACCTTGTTTATGAATGGGTACCAAAATTGATTTTCGCCATGTTGAGGGAATTGTTCCCTTCATCCAAATTAAATTAAAAAGCTGGAGTAAAGTTTCAAGACCTTTTGTCGGTAGGTGTATGATCATTGGTATGATGATGCCATCTATGCCTGGAGCACTATCTCTACACTTTTCCAATGCATGGACGAGCTCAGTCATATTAAAAGGCAAATTATATGAGAACATTTGATCTGTAGGCATAGGAGAATTAAATAGTTCAGGTAGTTGATGAATGTTTAGAGATTCCTGGTAATGTTCAGCGAAGCTATTTGCAATGAGAGCTGGGTTATTTATCCAGAGATTGTTCTTCAATATGCCTGGAATGTTATTCGAGTGTATTCCCTTTAACCTTCGTATTTTTTTCCAAACTTCTTGATTTGAAGTATTAAAGTTGATAGAGGATGTGTAGGATTGCCAGGAAGATTTCTTTGCTTCACTAATTATTCTTTTGGCATGAGCTCTGGATTTTTTAAAGTCTACCCAATTTTCGAGGGAGGGGTGATGTTTAAACCTGTTCAGTGCTCGTTTCCTTTGTTTGATGACCTTGTGGCATTCATCGTTCCACCATGGTACAGGGGGTTTATTTTTTGAGGTGACCGCCGAAGTAACTGTTATATTTCAAAGGAAGGAAAATGGTATAGTCCTGGAAATATACCGAGGCAAATTCGCTCTTTCTCTAATTATATTTAACTAAATGAGACAAAAAATTACTAGAAAACTGAATGTCGCTATTTAAAAATACTAAGTGGCAGTTTTAAATCGTCAAATTAATCAATGTCACTCAGTGTCAAAATATGAGGGTTAATTTAATTGTAATTATTTCATTAGGTAAAGTGAAAATGGTAAAACGATTGAACGATCAAACTAAAAATATAATTTTGAATGTTCTTTCATATTTTGAAGTCCAAAAAGATCATTGCGAAGCCAGGGGCAAAAATTGCGAGCTAGCTGAAGCAATGAAGATTTCGGAGACAATCATTTACCGGTTAAGGGAATTCAGATACACGTTCCGATGTGGCGTATATAGAAATGATTCCGCAAAAAAAAGACGGTAAGACAAAATTAGCTCAAGCTCTATCAAAGGCGCTGCGCGAAGTAATTCATAAAGTGTATTTCGAAAATGAATATGTAACTATAAAATTGATACATGAGACATTTTCTGAAGAATGGTCCGATATATCCTGTACCTCAAGGTGTATTTATGGTTGGATTTATAAAATTGATTTTAGATTAATTAACCAAAAATTCCTAGTAGCACTTCCATCTATTCGTGATAGGCGCACGTTTTTCCTCAGAAACTATATAAAAAGAAAATTGGAAAATTTTAAGCCAGTGTTGATGAAACTGGGATTTTTAGTAAAGGTATTAATAGGAAAACATGGCAAGATTGCACAATGGCTACTTCCAGTAAAAAAAACAGGTGATGGAGTAAGATATAATATAATCGTTCATGCTGGAAAAAATTGGCGTGTTTGATCTTTAAAAGTAAAACCAAACAAACAAACAAACAAAAGTATGCTTTATTGCCGCAGAAAAATTTTACAATTTTATGGACAAAGCAAAATATACCTAAAAATAAGACATATCAAAACATTAATCGAAAATAATTTTGACAGGTCAGTGCTTTTTTTTTAAAAATGTAAATTATCAATTTACCAAATCGTAAAACACACGTTAGAATATAACATAACATTGCAAACAGTAAATGAATCATGATAACCTTATAAAAGTAAACAAACACACATGTACGAGGTGAATAATTTCGATGACATTGAAATCAAAATTGCAACTATGCGACCTTAAACTCTATGTTATTATAGTTATACAAATAATTGTGATGTTAAACAGAAGTTATATTGAACTAGTGTAGAATGTAGTATACAAAAAGAATTAAATTGTTTTTAATCCAATACCTAACAAAAATAATTAAGTTTTAAGTGAATGTTCGACAGTTCTTTTCCCTATATAATGATTTACAAAATTCTATGCTACGAGTTAGGACATGACTCACAAAAGATTTAAGTAAACAAGCGAGTTTAGTGACAATTTAAAGAGACTTACTCACTGAAAAAAAAATCATTAACGCTGTAAAATGGTCTCTCAATGAGGTATGCTTTGGTGTTTTTTCGAAATTGTGCAAGCATAGGGATAGATTTTAAATGTACTGGCAGATTGTTGTAAAGTTTTATGGCGTTGTAAATAATTGATTTTTTTATTAATTCTGTGGAAGGAATGGGAAGATAAATATCATGCCTAGAGTTTCTGGTAGGGTATACATGTTGTGGCCTTTCTGGGAGGGTGTTTATATGTTTTCTCAGCAAACATACCGTTTCCAAAATAAATAATGCAGGAAGTGTTAATATTTCATGTTTTTTGAAATAGTATTGGCAGTGAGCACTATTATTTAGACCAAACAAATAACGAATGGCTCTCTTTTAAAGCATAAAAATACTACGAAATTGCTCGGTGGTACAGCAGCCCCAAAAGGGAAGGCCATAGCGGAGGTGGGATTCAAATAAAGAGAAATAAGTAAGTCTGGCAGAAGGAACGTCTAGTTCTTTTGAAACTGATCGAATGGCGAAGCAGGTGGTAGAAAGTTTTTTAGTTAAGGTGTCAATATGATTAGACCATTTTAGGTTGTTATTTATATTTAAACCCAGGAATTTAACCGACTCTACGTATTCAATATTGCTGTTATGTACCTGAAGTGGTTGTAAAGTTCCCTTATAAGATAACGCCACCGTTTTATCGACGTTAAAACAAAGCATATTGGAATCGGACCAAGCCTTAATTATAACCAAGTCTTTGGAGATACTAGAGTGTAAAGACGTTGTATCAAAATCACTGTTATGCTTGTGTCATCAGCAAAAAGGGAGATTCTTCCATTAATTTTAAGGTTCGTGATATCATTAATGTATAACAAAAAAAGAATAGGTCCCAAGACTGAACCTTGAGGGACTCCACTTGTAATCAACTTACAATCAGAATCGGAACCATTAGCCCTTACAAGTTGTTGCCTTTTTCCAAGATAAGATTTGAACCAATTTAAAGAAGTACCACGAATTCCATAAAAATTTAGTTTGTTTATCAGAATTTCATGACTAACACAATCAAAGGCTTTCGCATAGTCACAAAAAACTGAGGCAGTTGGGTGGTTGTTATTGAGAGATAAGTAGACGCCTCTAAGCAACGTGAACATGGCGTCACTGGTGCACTTGTTGGGTAGAAATCCGAACTGCTCCGGGGATATTATCTGATGTTTCAGGAGAAATGGCATAAGACGGTTCTTCAGTAGCCTTTCGATGATTTTTGATAGCACTGGTAGTAGTGCAATTGGGCGATAATTGCAAGAGTTAGTTTTTTCGCCGCCTTTATGAAGTGGAATAATTATAGCTGTTTTAAGGCAATCAGGGAATACACCTTTTATAAAGGACTCATTTATTAATGTTGTAAGGGCCTCTATGACTGGGAGTGGCAAGTTCAGGAATATTCTAATTGATAGGCCATCAGTGCTACACGAAGATTTACTTTTGATATTATTTATTACCTTCAATAGTTCAGTGTTGCTAACGGGACTTAAGAAAAAGCTATCAGCTAAATTTTTTGAAGGAGGGAGAAACGAAAGAGGGTCCAAACTTGGCGAGATACTAGAGGTAACATTTTTGCTTACATTAATAAAATAATCATTTAGATCATTAGCCCCTGGCAAGATCTGAGTCACAGGGTTTGATTTGTTTCTGAGGTTATTGATGATGGACCAGGTTTCTTTTGAAACGTTATTAGAGTTTGTTAGACGTTTTCGGTAGTGTAATTTTTTTGCTGACTTAATAAGAGTAGTGTAGATCCTCCTATAATTAGAGATATAGTCGAGAATAAGAAAGGAGTCGGTGAATTTTTTTATATATGAGAGCGAGCGCATATTTTTAGCAGAAATTCGTATTCCCTTCGTGGTCCACGGTTTATGTCGCTTAGGTTTGATATTCTTAAGCGGTAAGGCCTTGTTAAAAGCACTTAAAGTTTTATTTAAAAAAGTTCTGAAGTTTGTGTTGACATTATCAGATTCAAAATTCCAATTGGTGTTAAAGCAAATATTATGAAATACTGAGAAATTTGCGGCCGAGAAAATTCTGCCCCGATGGCGAGATCTTGGTAAGGGCCTAATAGGTAAACTAAACCTGGAAATTACCGCCTCGTGATCGGAAAGACCTGAGTTATAGACCTGTGATTGCACCTCTGATGGAGAAAAATCAGACGCCATGTAATCGATGATAGAAGAAGAGTTTTTTGAAATTCTAATTGGCAAGGATACATGCATTGAAAGACCGAAAGAGTCGAATATAGAAATTAGATATTTCTGGATGGCACAAACAGTAGCATAGTCAATATTAAAGTCCCCGCATAGAATTTTTTTACCTTTAATCGGTAGGCTGTCTAGCAAACTTACCAGGCTATTTAAAAATGATTGTACATCAGAGTTTGGTGATCTATAAATGCAAATTACATAAAGATCAAGGTTTTGATTATATACTATAGAGAATTCAAAAGAGCTATCCGCTAACAAATGATCATATTTAGATACCTACATGAAATCTCCATTTAGGGATAGAATCAGTGTTCCCCCATGAGCTGAGTTTTTTCTGTCATATCTAGCTACTGTGGTATACCTCTCAATATAAAAGGGTTCGTTTAGATTCAGCCAGTGCTCAGTAATTGCAACAAGTTGGGGGAACTCCAATTCTTCCAAAAATAGGTACAACTCGTCAGTTTTATTTCTTAGAGAAGCAATATTAATTAGAACCATATTAAGACTAGTAACAACAGGAAGTTTTGAGGAATCTAGTTCCTCAGGACACGTCGTGTTTTCTAAAAATTTTTTTTGGGAGAATTGCTGGTAAAATAGTTTTTATGGCATTCTCTGGTCCTCTGAAGATGAATCGATCTCTCCGAAGATATGTAGGATCCATAGGCTGCAAGATCCGCTTCCACTTCTGCTGGGTTAAATCCGTAAGCAGCATGAAAATCGAAATATATCTTATGTAGGGTTCTATAATCTATAGGAATGCCTTCAGAAGCCAAAAACAGCCTGGTGCTTGTATTTGTAAACCCTTCAAAGTGAATTGGCGCAGGTTGGTCGTGCAGGAAGGCGAGATATAACTTGAAGGCCTTTAAAATGGCTGGTTCTCTTAGTCTAGACATGAGGAAACGGTTATCAGAACTTTTTTCGGTTCGCGTAAGCTTCACTGTTGGGGGAGACATTGGATCAAAAATAGGTTCTTGGTCAGTAGGAGCTTTCTTGGAAAGACTGTAGCAGTTGTCGTTCAACAAGACATTTGCTTTGCAGGCAGCAATGGCCTCTTGGTCAGAAGATATTATAGCGCCCTTTTGAGAAATTGGAGAGGAGACAACCAGTGAACTGACGGAGCTCGAGTTGGTGGGCAGTTTTTTCGGTGTGGAGGGAGGTGGGAGGTTCGGTGTAGATTTTTCTGTAAGTTCGGATACAGCTGACCGTTTTATTACTACGCCATGTGGCCATAGATTGCTGTCTAAAAGCTTTTCAGATGACTTTTTTGACTAAGTTCCAATTTTAAAATCAATATTTGAGATATGATTGAGTTGGGTGATTATCACGATAGCAGGAATGCTTTAAATTTCGATAAATGGTTTAAAACACAACTTATCTCATATTATAGTGGACAGTGGAAGCTATCATTCCAGGTATCAAGAATAATTACCCTGCAAAAGTTGGACAAAAAAGAAACTTGTTGAATGGTTAACATTTAAAAGAACTGATTACCCAGAAAGCGCTATGAAAAATGATCTTTGAAAAATAGTGCAAAATCACCAGAAAAAAATTCACTTAGATATTTACGCAGAAGAACATTGTCATAAAATTTTAAGATTACCGTTTTATAGTGGCCAATAATGCAATTGAAATGGTGTGGTTACAAGCTAAATGGTATGACGCAGAAATTTTGAAAGCTAAAAATAACACCGCAAATGATGTTCTTCTGATATGGTCGATTGCTCTAAATACAATTACGAATGAGCAATGGAACAATTACGTACATTATACCGAAAATATTATAGTTTCTGAGTGGGAGACAGAAAAATATATATAGTTGTTTCAGATATTCAAGCTATCATATTGTCAGAGGAAACAAATATATCTGATGAGGAGTCGATACGTTTCACCGAAAATAATTTTATTCGATTTTTTTTATATTGTTTATAGTTTTATATTACATTTATACACCTAAAATTCTTCGTTTGAAATTAAAATTTGATATATATTAATTAAGAGTAAGGAAAATATTTTTTGCCTTTTAGTGAGTTTTACGTTTAGATGGGTTTTAGTATTAATTTTTTTTTTCTCGTTAGTTACAGGTAATAATTCTCCATGGTTTGTGTTTCTATTCCTATAATAAGCCGTTAATTTTTATTTAATTTAATTCCCTTCAACAATATTTTGTAATACTTAGGGTTGAAACAAAGGGTAGCAAAATGAAACTACATGTTCACCTTAACATTACCCAAAGTATATTTTCAATCTGTTTTAAAATGCAATCTAATTGCCATATACGCTCGGGAAGGTGGTTGACCTGCTGACATAGCAAAACAGGTTATTGCGTGGTTGCCCATTATTGCAACAAGTTGAATTTGATACAATACATTTTATATAGGGTGTTTTCTCTATATATTACACCTCCCCGGGCAATTAAAAGAATTTCAATTTATTTTCAAAATTTGAAATTCGTAAATAAAATACAATTACTAGAGACAAATGTTACAATACACTATTTAAACCATTTTTTTTTTTTTTTAATATTATCTTATTTATCTAAATATATGAAAAGAAAAATAAAAACTCAGATATAAGAGAAGGAAAATAGCGTCATATAGTGAAAGTAGGAAAGAAAATAGATAGGTATTTTAGAAAAAGGTTATTAGAAAATACACGCAATAGTATAGTAATATGGAGCCCTTATTATTATAACTTAATTTTAATTAGCTATTATACAACTTAGTTCTATTTTTATGGACTAAAATATGTTTCTTATCTTTAATTATTTTTACATTTGGTGCAACATCTTCTACCACTAAATATGGCCCCAGGAAGCAAGGGCTGGTAATTTTATCACCAGTTTCGTTTTTGATTAAAACTCTATCGCCCTTTTTATACTGAATGGGGTTTACTTTTAAATCAAAATTTTCTTTTCTTTTAGATTTAGAAAGTATTAAGTTATTTCTTGCATCATTTTGCGCTGTTTGTAACCTATATTTTAATTCAATGGGGTAGTTATCAAAATTATAAATAGGATCAACTTCATTATTTAAATTATTTGGTAATTGGCATTTTTTCCCAAAAACTAGTTCAAAGGGAGAGTATTTGGTTTCCGTATGTACTGCAGTATTATAAGAAAAACACCAGTACGGAAGCCATGTGCTCCATGCAGAATCATGGTTTTGAGTTTGAATTCTCAAATAAGCACCTAGAACTTTGTGAGAGGCCTCTAAACTCCCGATACTCTCGTGATGATACGCCGTAGAATGAATCTGTTTTATACCTAACAAGTTACATGTTTCTGCCATAGTGTGAGAAATAAACTCGGTACCCCTATCTGAAGCAATTTCCTGAGGGATACCATATCTTAAGATAAAGTTATCCACCAAAGATCTTGCCACAGATACGGAATCCTTGTTTTTAAGAGGGTAGGCCTCTACATATTTTGTTAACTCACACTGAAGTGTTAAAATATAAACAAATCCATTTACGTCTACCGGAAGTGGACCAACAATATCTAAATATATTTTTTGAAAAGCTGTTTCAGCTGTAGTAGTTATTACCATTGGCTCTCTAGTATAATGATTCGAATGTTTTTGTCTTTGACACATGTCACACCTTTTTACAAAATTTCGAACATCACTATTCAGACCTGGCCAAAGATAATACTTTTTAATATTATTTGTCATTCTATTTATTCCAGCGTGACCACTGGTTGGTAGTAAATGAAAATCATTAAGGATTACTCTTTTTTCGTCTTTGTCCATTACTTTTTTAATACCTTTTACAACATTTATACGGGGGCCCCTCCAATTAGTATAATTTTTTATTTTACTACCAATAAATTTAATAAACTCTGTATTATCATTATTTTTATTAATAACTAATTCTTTAATTTCAGCCTTTTTACTTATTTCTACCAAATCTTTCACCATTTCGTCTCGCGCCAATGGTGATAAAGCTTTTTGGTCTAAGTATAGGGTGAAATGTAATGGAATATAATAAAAGTCTCCCACTTGTTGAGTGACATCTTTTGACAATTTTTTAATTTTTAAGGATGGTACTATAATTAATTCGGTACAGTTAGTGGGTTGCTTAAGAATTTCCACAATATTCGGGTGACCAAGCCAAATATTTTCAGTACTTTTCTTAATTAACTCGTCTTCCTGTCCGTCTCTACGTTTACTCTGTGCTCTGGTTAAAACTGCAATCATACCTTCATTCATATCTTTTAATTCGTTTGAGGACAAGATTATTCTCGATAAAGCATCGGCTGTAACATTATCTTTTCCTTTGATATATTCGATATAAAAGTCATATTCTTCTAGACACAAACGAAATTTTGTCAATCTGCTACCAGGGTCTTTTTGCGTAAAAAGATAAATTAATGGTTTGTGATCGGTTAAAATTTTGAAACGACGGCCATACAGATATGGTCGAAAATGCTTTACAGCCCAATAAATTGCTAAAAGTTCTTTATGTATAGTAGGGTAGTTAATTTCTGCTTTATTTAAACTACGACTAGTGAACGCCACTGGTTTATTATTTTTATTTGATAACACTGCTCCTATAGCAAAAGCAGACGCATCTGTTTGCAAAATAAATTCATTTTCATTCGAAAAATCGGGATAATCTAACACCGGATGCTTAATCAGCGAATTTTTAAGACAATTAAAAGCTTTATCACATTCGTCCGTCCACTCAAACCTAGCGTATTTTTTACATAATTTATTTAGAGGAACTGTAATTTCTGAAAAATGTGGTATAAATTTTCGATAATAATTGGCAAAAGCCACGAAGCGTTTAACTTCATCTGCCTTTTTTGGAATAGGATAATCTTTTAAAGCTTTTATTTTATCAGGGTCAGGTGATATTCCTTCAGAACTTATTATATGACCCAGATACAGAATTTCTTTTTTCAAAAAATCGCATTTAGCAGGATTTAATTTTAGGTTTACTTTTCGCAATCTAGAAAAAATATCTATTAGATTTTTATTGTGTTCATTAAGGTTTCTGCCAAATACTATAAGATCATCAAGATAAACAAAGCACTTTTCGTAATTTAAGCCCGCCATCGCTATGGTCATTAACCTTGAAAAGGCACTAGGGCTAATTTTTAACCCCATTGGTAACCTTCGCATTTGCCACTGACCGCGATCTGTAGTGAAAGCTGTGTATTTTCTGCTTTCTTCCTCTAATTCGACCTGATAATAGCCCTGGCTAAGATCTAGATGTGAAAAATAAAGTGCACCTGCTAGGTAGTCTAAAATATCGACTACACTCGCAATCGGAAATTTGATATCTAATATATATGGGTTCAAAAATCTGTAGTCCAATACTAACCTAGCTCTTCCCTCATTCGTATCGTTTTTCTTTGGTACAAGCAACAAAGGTGAAGACCACTCACTCTGCGCACTCTCAATTATTCCATCCTGACACATTTGAGAAATTTGCCTATTTATTTCCTCTTTATGTACTTGAGGTAACCTATATGGCTTTCTATAGACCGGCTGAGTATCTGGTTTAACTTGAATTGACTGTTTATATAAATTAGTAACTGTAAGCTTATCTCCTGGCATATGAAATATATTTGAGAATTTGGCACAAATTTGCTCTATAGAATCTCGTTCCTCGCGGTTTAGATGATTAAGCTTAAGAATTTTAAATAGTTCTTTAACTCGAGTAGCCGAATTTTCTTGGCTGTTAAATTGATGACACTCATAATTGCTTAAACTTTCCGCTTTTGGCGAAAAATTTCTCAAATGTACCTCTGTCTCTCTTGTATTCAAAATTTTAATTGGTACTTTACCATTTATCGGTTGTGCAATTACACCAGCCATGAACACACCCTCACATAATTCACCTTGCATAAGTACACATTCATCCTCTAACCCTGTAGGAACATACTGTATAATTTCGCACCTAGGGGGAACACTTAATATATTCTCACTATCCGCATTTAATTTTAATGTATTTATTTTATTATACTGATTTAAAATAGTTAAGGTATTTTCTTCGTAATCTAATTTAGCCTTAAAAGTTTTCAAAAAATTTTCTCCAATTATGCCATCACTCTGACATGGTAAATTATTAAAAATATAAAATTTTTGCTTAAATATCGCATTTTCTATACAAAGATCTAAATAAACATATCCCATAGATATTAAATTACCTCCTATGCCTTTAATTTCAATATTTTCTTTGTGTAACTGTATTTTTGAATTTAAACAACTTAATTTAAGGGCACTTAATGATGCACCCGTATCTACCAAAAATTTTAAGCTTTTACCATTGACACAAAAAGAAACAGCATTCGAGTAGTTTTTTGAATAGGTAAAAATATTATTAAACTGTTTATTTTTAGTATTTTTAGGCACGAAAAAATGTTGAATCTTGTATATCAGCTGAGGATTGTTCTGAATTTCCGGTGTGCTCCGCAAAATGCATTCGGTGACCTACTGCCCGAGATCCTCTCCTATTACCGCTCGTAAATGTACGACCACCGTGATTTCTAGAAAACCGCTGATTATTAAAATTACCTTGATTAGTCGAAGCGTTTCGCCGACAATTTGAATTGTTATTTCCTCCGTTATTAAAATTTTGATAATTATTATATCTACCAGAATTTCCTGTTCTATTATTTGGTCTTCTGGAAAAATTTCTAAAATTTCCCCTTCCTCTGTGAGAAAAATTAAAAATGTGTCCTGAATTATTTTGATTACCCAGCTCTTCATCTTGAGCTGCCCTTATTGCGTCCTTTAAGAATTCAAAATTTCTGGAAGATATAATTGTGCCCAGCCTTTGATTTTTAAGTCCGCATGCAAACCTTTTTATTGCAACCTTTTCGTTAATAGGTCTTAGAATATCAAAAGCATTGGCATTTCCGTCTGCTTGCGTAATGGTTAAATTTACAAAAATATCCTCTAACTCTTTACCAAAATCCGTTATACATTTTTCACCCTGTTTAGCCGAGAACAAGCGTGCCTGAAGGGCCGTATCTGATTTTTTAGTTAAGAGATGTTTTTTCATATCTAGAATTAAATTATTTACAGAATTATAAGTCAAACCTAATCGTAATTTGGCGTTGTTAGAAATACGCGTTTTCAAAACAAATTTAATTAAAGAAGGTTGACTATCATTATCAAGCGTTGACGAATAAAAATCTAAAGCCTCTATTAATTTAGAAGTTGTAGATTCTGTATCATCCATGACCGGTAAAAGGTTTGTAGCTATTTTTAGATCAAAAGAAGACATTTTTAATTTATCTTTATTAATATTTTTATTTCCAAACTCTAAAATTTCCTTATAAAGTTTTTTAATTTCTGTTATTATGTTATTAAAAGTCAAAATATCTTCTTTGTCTATTTCAGACTTTTCTATTTTTACGTTTAAATCAGTAATTTCCTTACCTAACTGAGAATATAAAGTTTTTGCCACTTTAACTTTTGATTCGACAATAGGGCTTTTTCGTCTTTCGCTATTTAATTTTACCAAATTTGTTCGAATATATTTAAATGAATGTAAAATTTCAATAAGTTTGTCTCCCATGAAATTAAAAATTTAATTCACTTATTAAACTTGCTAATTGGGTCCATATTTTTGCGATTATAATTATAAAACAATAACATAATATTATAATAATTAAACTTACATGCCTGCATTATTATTTACATTTTCAGGTACATTAACATATAACAAATTTTCTAACTCCATTTATAATTGTCTTTACTTTTTCTTTCTTCTTTTTTTTTTTTTCTTACACGAAAAATACCGCCCTAAAAAAAAATTTAATTTTCTTCCATCTTTAAATCATCCTTGGATTTTCGCAGCTCATTTTTATAAATTTCTCTTCTAATTGTCTGCCTTAGTTTCCTTTGAACATGTCTAATGGCCCATACTACTGCAACAATTGCCGTTGCCACAACCAAAATTATAAGCAAAATCTCTGCTAAGCTTAATCCCTTATTTTGGTCAACTATTTCACCCCTTGCATCGCCATTGGAGGCCTGATTAATTACAATCTCTTCTTTGGACTTGGCATTACCCATCTTAATAACTTCACAAAAAAATCGTCAAGTGGCAGGGTCGCCATGTAATACTTAGGGTTGAAACAAAGGGTAGCAAAATGAAACTACATGTTCACCTTAACATTACCCAAAGTATATTTTCAATCTGTTTTAAAATGCAATCTAATTGCCATATACGCTCGGGAAGGTGGTTGACCTGCTGACATAGCAAAACAGGTTATTGCGTGGTTGCCCATTATTGCAACAAGTTGAATTTGATACAATACATTTTATATAGGGTGTTTTCTCTATATATTACAATTTTGAAGTAGGGTGTTCTGCGCTTCTAAAGGAACGATTTTGGGTCAAAAATTCCTTCTAAAGGGCGATTTTGAATACGGAATATTAATACATTTTATTATCAATAAAGTCAGATATTTTTGGGGGCCTCTTGGGGTGTTAAAATCGTAATAAATTGAATTGTTACTTGTACGTATGTATACCAATTTTCGTATCTCTACAGGAAACACAAGTGGATGTAAGATTTGCCCCCATATCTGGGATTATATCGTTCATTCCATATTAACAAAAGTTTTTATATAAAAAAAAATACAACGCCCATTTTTATCTAAATAGTTAACGCGATTAAGATTTATTTTTTGAACATCCTACATACAGGTATAATTGCAGTAACACTCTGAAATAAGAATACACGTGCAAATTGTAACTAGAAAAGTTCTAGTCATTTGTTTTTTGACTTGGTGTATTTCAATGACTATACATTAGGACATTAGGTGTATAGAAAACGGACGCATACAAATAGATACCTAAAGGAAAATTAACTCACTAGTATTTACAGTCATTTCGATTTCTGATCAAGATTCTCTAACATCGAAACTGACCGAAGCTCTGAGAAGGAATGACTTTTGCACATGTCTTTTCCGAAAGACATTGTACTTTTTCAAACAGAAGTAGTATATAAAATTTCTGTGGAGAAGTGTAGGTGGGAGAAACAGGACGCTCAATATCAACTAGACTTAAGGAACACGAACGATATATTAAAAAGAAACTAATTGTTCAATCTATTGTAACTAAACATCAGCATATCACTCGCCATATTGTAAATGTAAAGAAAACCAAGGTTCTAGCATCCGTTTCAGGATTTTATAAACGATAAATTAGAGAATTTATTGAAATTTTTAAATATACAAAAAACTTCAATAGAGATACACGTGAAAACCGATCTTAGCAAAGGGTCACGATTCGGCGAGCACAAGTCGGGTATAAAAGCCCACCTTAATCTCTCCGAGCTCATTCAGTATTCAGATCTCGTGGAGTGAAGATGCCTCGTGCATTCGAAGGCAAAACGTCGGATAGTAATTCCAGTTTGACACGGTCTATTCCCAACAATTATGATTTTTCAAAATGATTTTAATTTTTGCTACTGCTAGTACAAATATGAGTAACTTCGCCACTGTTAGTAATATATCTGCACAATATTTCAGAGAAATTTGTATTTCGAATATTATTAGACCATTCTCAGTTTGAAGAATTTAAGCATAATAAATGGAGAGATTATTTTGACATGACAATTTTTTACCACCTACGTAACCATTTATTTTCCCACTATGAGCGCCAGCAAAAATCATTAAGTTATAACAAGGAAAAAAACACAAAACACAAAAATGCCCAAACAAACCATCACATCTGTATTAACTAAAGAGTTTTACAATTAAACCAGATCTAACTTAACAGTTATAGGTTAAAGATGATATATACATCAATGACTTTCATTTTTTAAAACGCTTTAATAAAAATTTATTTAATTAATCGTTAATAAAATCAAACATCAAATTTTTAAACACTTTATTTGGCCACCATTTTTTTGGATTTGTAGTAAAACTTATCAGTTGATGGTCATGTCACACCTAATTTTTCTGCAAAATCTGGATAAAATGGATAAGCAGATGTTTAGTAATATTTTTTTAAGATTTCAATAGATCGCCATTTTGTTCAGCCATATTGGATTTATACGAAAATGTTACCACGTCATCCTCATATGACTTTTAGTTTTTAACAAAAACTTGAAGTAAATAGGACAAGCAGTTCTTGAGCTTTGTCTCGGACAGACATACCGACTAACCGACGGAACTGAGAAATCATGTTTTTTTTTGCAACTAGAAAGTAGAAAAAGCAAGAGCCATAAGATAAGAATAGAATAGCCAATTGTCGTATTGTTTTTCCATGTTACTAGCTAATATTTAAAAAATAAAAGATTTTTTTTAAATTTTCAATATCCTAAATCTTAAATTTTAACCAGTTTACGAACAGATTTTTTGTTTTAATACCCAAAGAATCACCATTTAAATTCCTTTACCTGACAACACTTATATAAAAAATTGGCCCAACCCAAAAATTTCTTTTTTTTTATTTTTATTTTTTTATTATTTCCCCAGATTTCATCCAAAATCTAGTGATTTTCGAAATCGCAGTACGTTTTTTTGAGCGTGAGACGCCCTTTGACTATTTTAATATAGTATAGATATATTTTATAATTATTTTAATTCTCTGATAAGAAAAACTACTGTAATCGTCAAAAAATCACTTCAGAGTCTTTCTTGTATCATTTTTACAAACTCACAATGCCGCACCATAGTTAGGTCAACTAGAGCTCCTAGTTTCGCAATGTCCAAGATAAAGTAAATAAAACTTATTTATTGAATATTAAAAAAATCAATGTTCTTCTAATGTCACCGCACCTTTAGAACGCTGCTTCTTGAAGTAACGCAACATATAATTAGAAGATTTGAACCATATCAACAAATACACAATAATACGTTAAAACACATGCAGTAGTGACGCTAAGAAAAGCTTAGGTATCTGATAAAAAATGTTTTAGCAAACTAATTTCTTTAATGTTAAAATTTATTGTAGTTCCACGACCCGCTATTGGTTTTTTAAGCCACGCCGGTCACGTGACCCTGTAACAATCTACTGTAGACTATTATTCTTTTTTACTATAAGGATTCCTTGTCAATGAAAGTGGGATGGTCTAATACGTTTAGTTTAGTTTTGTTGTTACTGGTGTAATCTGATCTAAGGCTTTGGGTATTTTAGTTTGTATTTTACTATTTTGCAATTAAAGTAACTTCTTTATACTGCTTAGAAACTAATACTGGAAACACATTACTATTCTTTATATGAAAATTTTACTTATACTGTAAGGTAATCTTGGCAGTGGCTAAATATGTAAATAATGAACTCTATTTTTATTTTTACTCTAAGATTATACCAGTTCATCTCTGTACCACAACTAATTATTGCACAAAATGTGAATTTAAGTAGGGGAGAGTGGGGGAATATCGACCGTCGAGAAAAATCGACCACTTTCAAATCTTCTAAACTTGGCGCCATATGGGCTTAATACATCAACTGACCAATAGATGGCTTCGTATGTGCCTGATTTATGCGATTAATTTGAAGCCATAACGTTTCCGTGTATCCATGTTGATAGTTGTACTCGTGTTTAATCTGTTTTTATTAAAACTGTGCTGCTATTATTAAGGTAGGGAAATCCTTATACATTCTAAATGTTCTGCATTTTATCTTAATAGGATACTGCGGATATTCTTCCGTAATTTAGGTCCTTTTAATACATATTTTTAGTAAAAACAAATTTAGGGTTAAGTTTACCGGTTCGGGTAAAATCGATCATGCTGATCGATATTACCCTGCAGTGATCGATATTACCCTACTTAATATTTGTGGTCTAATCATTATCTATTCTAAAGAAAGTGCGCAATAAATGCAAGCATAAGGTACATGTCAGCATTTCATTTCAGATGCCGCGAACATATATTCGAAAAACTGGACGTTCTTCGTGGACGGAGGAGTCTATGAAAAGAGCAATAAAGGCCGTGGGAGAAAAGACATTATCCATTAGGGGCGCCGCACAAATGTTTAATATCCCATATGGTACTCTTCAAGATAGACTAAAAGGTAGATTTCAACCAAAAAAACTTACGTTGGGAAGAAAACCTGTCTCTTCCGAAAATCAGGAAAAAGAAATGGTTGAAACCATTTTAAAATTGTCCAAATTATTTTATGGATTGACAGCTCAAAGCATAAGAACATTGGTTTTTAAATATGCAGAGACAAATAAAATTACACATCCTTTTAATAAGGAGAGCGAGATGTGTGGCAAGGATTGGATCTACTCATTTATGCGACGTTATCCGCAGCTTAGTTTTCGTAAACCGGAAGCTACTAGCCTAAGCAGAGTTACCGCATTTAACAAAGGCGAAATGGAATTTTTTTTTAATAATCTTGAAATGCTTTTTGAAAAATACCATTTTGAAGTTCATCGCATTTATAACGTTGACGAAACGGGTATTTCCAATGTCCACAATCCGAGTCGTATATCGGCAAGAAAGGGAGAGAAACAAGTCGGCGTGATAACAAGCGGAGAAAGGGGTCAAAACACTACAATTGTATGCTGTTTTAGTGCGTCTGGGCAATATATCCCGCCCATGTTTATTTTTAAGAGAATGAGAATGAAAGATGGTTTGGAAAAAAATGGACCGGCAGGCGCGATATACAAATGTTCAAAATCTGGATGGATTACCGAAGAATTGTTTACCGAATGGTTGCAACATTTTGCGAAATTTGCTAATGCTTCTCCAGAGCAACCTATTCTTCTAGTACTGGATAACCATTCAACTCATTCTTCTTTGGCTTCCTACACTTTTTGTAGAAATTCTGGCATTCATTTACTATCACTTCCCCCCCACACATCTCACAGGACACAGCCTCTGGACGTTACTTTCTTTAAGTCCTTGAAAACTGCTTACCACCAAGAATGTGATAAGTACATAAAAAGTAGAAATTATGAAAAAATCAAAGAGACTGATATTGCCGAACTTTTTGGGAATGCTTACAATAGGACGACCACAATAGAGAAGGCAATTAACGGATTTAAGACCACAGGAATATTTCCCATCAATCGTGATGTGTTCTGTGAAGAAGACTTTGTACCTATTCATAAAGATAATACAGATCTGCCAAATACAACGGCTCCAGCAGATTTACCATTGCAGGGAAATACATCTCAGAATATCTTAGAACTTGTTGAACCCAGACAAAAGACTCCTTCTCCAGAACCAGGGCCAAGTGGATTGAGTGGAACTGTTCCAGGAAGACTCAAGAGCTTACGTAATACCAGATTGTCATCAAATTCGTCTGATTCTGAATTCAGTTTGGAAGAAGTTGTGGAAGATAGCCTAAGTGATGATGGTGATAAAACCTTAAAAATTAAAGAAAAAACAGAAAATACTTCTTTCCAAGACCTATGTCCACTTCCAATGTTTCAACCAAGAACTTCACAGCGAAAAAGGCAACATTCTAAAATATTAACATCTACCCCATTAAAAGAAGAGCTCGAAAATAAGACATTGAAAAAACAAAAAAAGGAAGAAAATGAAAAATTAAAAAAGATTACAAGAAAAATTGCAGACAGAGAAAAGGGAAATGAAAAGATTAAGGTCACAAAAAAAATTATGGGTAAAGTGGAAACTCAGGTTGAACAGGAAAGAGAAATTGATGAAATCTGTCCTATTTGTGAACAATTTGGATACAATGAGGTTTGGTGGCGGTGCCGTTCGTGTGCAACCTGGGCTCATGCTGACTGTACTAGTGCAGAAAAAGCTTCAGTATATATTTGTGACTTTTGCTCAATGTAATATTAGTGTTAAAATGTTGAAATAAAATAAATTCCAAAATATTACTACTCGGTCGATTTTACCCTACCTTGTGGTCGATATTATCCCATCGGTCGAAATTACCCGATTTTTTTACCTGTTTACAAAAATGCATTTTAAGGAAAAAAAACATTTTTTTATTTGCAAAACCAATAGAAAAATTTTAGCAAATGAAGTAACGAAGCCATTTTACGGTTTTAGATACATTTGTACTAATACTTTTATTTAAAAAACTTAGTTGCGCTTAAGTAGTCGATATTCCCCCACTCTCCCCTAGTTTTTCAGGCAGAATTTTTAAATATGTACTTAAGTGGCCATTTTGTTTCGCCATCTTAGATTCGTACCAAAATTTTACCAGTTAATTCCTACATAGCAGCCATATTGGATTGTTACCCAAACGTTACTTGGCCATCCTCATATGACCCTTAATTTTAGACCATAATTTATCAATCGGATAAGTAATTCTTTAGCTGTGCCGCGAACAGGCAGACCGACGGAATTTAGAAAACTAGAGAAAGTAAAGATCTGAAAAAATCTATATATTTCCCTTTTACGAGGGAAGTAAAAAATGGTTGAAAACCGGATTACAAATTGAGTGACAACAAAAGATAACTGGGGAACAACAGTTCTAGTTGTTATGGGAATGAGATCTAGTATAGCTCTTAAACTTTTTAGGGAATACGGGGAGTCATGTCTGATGACTGTAATTTAAATTTTAGCAAAGGTAGTGCCATTATAGTAAAATTTATTAATATAAAACAAATTTGTCAGTTGACTTGTGAAATTTACGCAATAACAAGGAACTTATGTATGAAATGTTATATTTACATACAATAAATATGATTATATTTACAGTTTCATTAAAAGAACGGATTTTTTATTAACTGAATCACTGAGATTGCACAGGTGACCTAGTTCTTGATTCGTAGAAGATGATGTTTCTAAATTGGAGAAATCTCGTTTTTCTTTTAAATATAATTGCATGTTTCAGGATTATACTGCATTTTGTATAAAGCCTATGAAATATATAATTTTATTACAGAGTTAGTATTTCCTAGAGACAGCTAGTACTATTAAACTCATAAGAATTGTTTTCAATCATCATAGAGAGAATACGTGAATATTTCCCTTCGCTTGAAAGTATATTATGTAAAAAACAAGTTTTCAGTTTCTATAGTTGGCGCATTACCTTTCTGGAATCACGTCACGCTGGTTTCAAATAACGTATTTCTTATATTATTTATATTTCAGCGATGATTCCTAACCTAAACGTATGCAGTGATGTAGATAGGAGGGGTGCGTTCAGCACTGGCTAAAGCGAATTTAAAATTGGCATTTTCTGTACAGAAAGCGCTGCAACTTGTCGAAAATGGCTGCAAAAAATTAACACTCTCATTGCCATAAAAAAACCCTCATTTTGCACACTTAATACAAAAAAAACTATTATAACTTCAAAAACTAAAATTATTTTGCAAATAAGACTTTACTAATATAAATTCTTTCATCTTAGTCTTATTCTTTGTTTGCAATGTAATAAATTGACGCCAGTTACCCATTTTCATCAAAATTATTTTAATTCTCATTTACAGACAATACTGAAAAAATATTAAGAAAAGGGGAATAACGAACGATGAATCCTTTACCTCCAGAATGTTTCAAAAACAAAAAGAGGTAAAAACAAAAATCACAGATTACTTAAAGAACAAAATAAGAGATATGATCTATTGCGTGTATGCTAAAAATGAATATGTTACAATGCAGACTTTGCTTTAAAAACTAAAAGAGAGAAATTAATGTATAACTAACTAACTTTAAAAATAAAAACTACTCCCCTTCACTGTCTTCAGAACCAGAACTAAATTCTTCATCGTCACTGCTGTCTTCGTCGGTACTAATTACAAGTGGCACAATGTCTGAAGCATCACATATCTGTATTGTCTTCCAAGCTTCTTGGATTACCCTTTCTGTGTGGCTGACATAATTTTTCCAATGCTCTGAAGATACTTCATTTATCGCTTTTTCCCACATGGCCAAAACTTCCGATGGTGTCCCCTTCAGACTAGCAATGTATTGGTCGTATTTCCTCTTACACTCAGACCATACCATTTCAATAGCATTAAATTGACAATGGTATGGAGGAAGTCTTAGTATTTTGTGGCCCAAAGGTTTCACATATTCGTCAAGGTAGAATGTTTTTTCAATGTTACAATTTTTTTCTACAATGCTCCATATTTCATCCTTCATGGCCCTCTCTGGGAAGTCAATGTTCTTTTCTTTTAACCATCCAATCAATCTCTGCTTTGTCCATGATTTTCTTGGAATATCCTCTAAAAGGCCGGAATGATAGCTTGCGTTGTCCATCACTATCAAACTTTTTGGAGGAAGATTTGGTACCAGCTGATTTTTAAACCAATTTTCAAAATTTTGCTTGTTCATATTGTCATGATAATCTCCGCTTTTTAGTCCACTTTTAAATATTAAACTGGCCCCCTTAATAAATCCTTCCTTTGATCCAGCGTGAACTACAATATATCGATGACCTTCACTAGCTTTTTTAGAACTTGTAGACATAGTGTTATCCTGCCAGCTGTTTCTAAACGAACCTTTACTAAAAATCCAAGTCTCATCAATAAATACGGTGGTATAAGCATCTTGTCCTAGATTTTGATTTTTGACATATTCCCTCAAGAAATTGATTCTCTTGTGGACGATGTGGGGCAAATCCATCAGGTATTTTCTATTATTTGATTTCTTCCACTTAAAACCAATACTTTTTACGTATTTTCTTAGCGAGGTGATGGAAAAATTAAAATATTCATTTATCTCTTTTAGTTTTTTAAGCAAAGTCTGCATTGTAACATATTCATTTTTCGCATACATGCAGTAGATCGTATCTCTTATTTTGTTCTTTAAGTAATCTGTAATTTTTGTTTTTACCTCTTTTTGCTTTTGAGACATTCTGGAGGTAAAGGATTCATCGCTCGTTATTCCTCTTTTCTTAATATTTATGATTGTTGTATGGCTAAGTTTTGTTGCATTTGAAGCTCGTTCAATTATATTATCAGTTTGCGGAAGGATTCCATTTTTAGCTTGCTCTTTTTCCAATTGAAAAAAAGCCAAGATATTCAAAACTATTAGCTGTGATTGCTGATTATATCTTCGCGGCATCTTGCAAAAGTTTAAAAAGAATCACAACAAATCAATGTCAATTTTGACGAATATATTCTGAAAGACACATAACCAAAACCGGCATTGACTGTTGTAAAGAAACGACAATGAGTTTTTTCAAAATGTTTTTGTCACTGTCAGTTAACATAAATCAAACAAAAATAACCAAAAATGACGTCATTCCAGAAAGGTAATGCGCCAACTATAAATATCTGTACATTTCAGGGCCACCAGTTACAAAATAAAAAAAAGGAGTAAAAAACAGGAGGTATAACTTTAAATACAACATACTATAACAGACAAAAGGGTCTATTTAATGTAATACATCATGTAGAATTGCCCTTATTTTACTTTTAAAACGTGTTTTTGAACAGTGAATGTCAACGTCTTGTTATATAAAATGGTTGAAGTTGTCCATAAAGCGGTTCATATGCTCATTTCTTTCAGCATCCGTCCTAAAAGGTCTTACGGAAAACGCGTTGTCGTTGTCACGTTGGCTTGGCTGGTACCCGGAACCTCAGCTCACCAAGCAGTGACAGACAGTCTAAAAGATTGATCAAAAATTTTCTGACCGAATGACAGGTTTAACATTCGACGAGACTCTAAAGTATCAATACCAAGGAGACGTAAGCGCTCTCTGTAGTCCATTAACATCGGGTTAATTTTCAACTTCTTCGGAAGAAAGCTGGCAAATTTAGATTGAAGCATCTAACTTTCCATTTTCTTTGTGTGGATTCTGTAAAGAGGAGATCATACCACACAGCAGTATTCCAATTGAATTTCAACAAGATCAGAAAATATTGACTTTAGAGCTTCGATATCCTTAAAGTCCCAGCATTATTGCATAATGAAACTCACCATCTTAAAAGCCTTTGAAATGACCCCGTGAATATGATTGTTGAACGTTAACACACAGTTCATAACAACAACCAGGTCGTTCACCATAGTAATGTTCCATTAATGTTATATTGGTAGATGTTTCCTCTTTGTGAAAGTTATAATTTTGGTTTTTGAACTATTAACTAATTGCGCCTTGTACTTTTGTGTTATCATTTGTATCTACAATAGTCTTGTAGATTTTGCGGTTATCTACAAAACATAGAAATGAATAAATCTCGAAAACATTTGATAAATCGTTAATGAAGATAAGAAACAATATTAGGCCTAAATGTGAACTTTGAGGAACATCTGGACACCATCTGATAGAGATCCGTTGAGCTTAACCTTCTGCCTCCGACCAACAAGGTAGTTTCTCAACCACGATAGGAGTGGATCTGCAATGCCATAGAACTTCAGCTTGTTCAGTAGAAGATTGTGATCGACTGAATCAAAAGCCTTCTTAAAGTCAAAATATACTGCATCAACCCGAGTATTCGCATCGAGTGTGTGTGCAATAAACCGCCAAGTTCAAATTTTTATTGGTGATAGTTGTTGCGCTTCATTTCTATTTGACCAAAGTTTTGGAAAGCATTTAAAATACAGAAAATCGAAGTAAAACGAACGTACAGGCGGGTGTCCTGAAACTCTCCCGACGAATTTTAAGGTGTGATTCTTATACAAATAAAACAATGAGACAATTTATATGGATGGGTCCAAAAATACTTCGATAGAGAAAAACTAAATAATTTTTATTTTTTTCGATTAAAATTTTTTTTTGGTTTTTCTTGTAAAATGTTTGATTTTCTGGATATTTCAAAATATAAAAAATCATAAAATCTCTGAAACTTTGTATTTCGGTAACGAACCATTTTTGGATCAATGTCTAGAAAAATTTTTTTTTTCATTTTTGAACCAACCCTTATGTTTGTCGGAAGAGTTACTGGAGACCTGAGCGGATCCAATATGACAGTAGTTACAACAATAGTTCATTAGTTAAACCTAAATCTTGGAATGATACAATTAGGATAATATATACAGACCATTTTGAGATATCCAGTTTATGTATAAAAAATAAAGATGAAAACAACTTTTATTAAGTTTTGCCACAAGGTGTTGGTAAAGTTTCGATTTTTAAGTTTAATTTTATAAATAACAACAAATTTTAAAAGTGTTTTACGTCTTTTTTTGTTATATTTAAACGGGTTATCTGAAAAAAAATTCGAATCGAAAAAAATTTACAGTTTTATAAAGTAACATTTTTGAATTTTTGGGCACCCTGTTACATCCTGTGTGTAATTTCTTAACTTGCATCATTCAAAAACTCACTTTTAACTGAAATTAACTGTTTCCTAATTTAGCCTACTTTGTGTCTCTCCTGGTTTCCAATGTTCATATGTCATTTTGGGTACTTTTGTGGGGGTATGTCCGTTATTTTTAAGATAGAAAGTAGCGGTTTTCGCGACAGTGTGCTACTTTTTCAAAAAACTAAAGATGCCGTTAACAAAATTATCATAGCCCTTTTAATTTTTAAGATACAGGGTTCAATTGAAAATATTGCATTTCAGGCACCCCTCGTATCTCAACTATCAGATAACGTATCGAAAATGTGAAAACTGTTGCTTATATAACTTTTCCCGTAGAAGTCAATTCCGCCTTCGGAATTAGTATATAGGGTCAGGTCAAAGAGTAATCGGAACACCCTGTATATTTATAGACTATAAAATTTGTCTTTTTTTACCGTTTCAAGAATATGTAATAGTACGCACTTTTTCTCAGAAACACGCAAATAAATGACAACCATCTGAAATTAAATGCATAATTTAATAGTGGGCTATGAATAACAATAATAAAAAATTGAAAGTATCATATTGCTAACGAAAAATTGGATACCCTGCATATAGATATCTTCTTATATTAAAATACCTATAGAGTTTTTTTAATAACAGTAAGTTTGCAACAACAGTTTTATAGCATAAAGTAATAATTTAACAAACACAAAAAATAACGTTATTAAAAAAAAGAAAAAACAAATATTCTCTAATGCAAAATTGGCACATTTTAGTAACTCTTTGAATAGCGTTAAAAAGAACCATTGGTCTCATTCGCAGGTTTTGAAAGGTTAAATGAATTGCCACTCGAATTTCTTTTATCGTGTTTTATATACTTCATTTTCTATATAGCCCCATAAAAAAATCTAAAACTGAGAGATCTGGAGATCGTGGAGGCCATCTAACAGATTCCTTGGTACCTATCCATCTTTGAGGAAAGTTAATATCAAGAAATTCCCTTAAGGACCTAGAGTTGAGACTTGGGGCATCATCTTGCGGTAGGTAAACAGCATTTTATTGAGCTAATGGAATATTTTCGAGCAGTTCTGGAATAACTTCCTCAAGGATTTCTAGGTAACTATACGTGCTATAAGACCTCCTTCAAAAATTGTATAAACTATATGTCTGCCCAAAATAAAACATGCCTTGTTTTTGGATATTTAACAAGCAAAAACTTATAATGATAATACAGATTTTCATAGCCATAATAGCTTACTTACCTTTGTAAATATAATTCCGAGGCTTCTTCAGAATTTTCATTACTCTGTATAAAACATACTAGCATATCATATTTTTCACAATTTCATACGCTGCCATTATTCGAAGAAATTGATAAATATCCATTAAATAAAAATACCAAAAGAACGTTTATAAATTGCATTATAAACCAAAAGTCGATCCAAAAACCCATGAGATATTTTTGACATTTATTTTTGTTTGTTGTCATAAACAATAGCCTTAGCCTACTATTAAATTATGCATTTAATTTCAGAAGATATATAGTCTATAAATAAACAGGGTGTTCCATTTAAAAAAATAAAGTAGGGTCCGATAACTTTTTGACCTGACTCTATATACTAAATCCGGCGGAATTGACTTCTACGGAAAAAGTTATATAAGAAACAGTTTTCACATTTTCACTTAGTTGAGATACCAGGGGTGCCTGAAAATGCAACATTTTCAATGTACCCCTGTATCTTAAAAACTAAAAGGTCTATGAAAGTTTTGTTAACGGCATCTTTAGTTTTACGAAAAAGTAGCACACTGTCGCGAAAACCTCAACTTTCTATCTATAAAAATACCGGAGATACCCCTCAAAAGTATCCAAAATGGATATCCTGTATACAGGGTTATTCACGCAAACCGTTCATTAAAAGTTTTTGATGATGCCATTTAGATAAAAATTTCAAATTTTGGGATTAAGGTAAGGTCGAGGGGTACTTCTTTTTCGAAATATTTTCAACTTCCTGCCACTTCCGGTTTAATCGGATGTTGGTATCAACTTGCTTATTTTAAATGGAACACCCTGTATTTTATGATATTTTTGAATTTTAATGCTATTTTATGTAGCATGTCCTATACCTAGGTTCAAGCGTTCTTAAGATCTGACGTTCTTCTGATGACACAAGCATAACATGGAGTGATTTTGATACAACGTCTTTACACTCTAGTATCTCCAAAGACTTGGTTATAATTAAGGCTTGGTCCGATTCCAATATGCTTTGTTTTAACGTCGATAAAACGGTGGCGTTATCTTATAAGGGAACTTTACAACCACTTCAGGTACATAACAGCAATATTGAATACGTAGAGTCGGTTAAAATCCTGGGTTTAAATATAAATAGCAACCTAAAATGGTCTAATCATATTGACACCTTAACTAAAAAACTTTCTACCGCCTGCTTCGCCATTCGATCAGTTTCAAAAGAACTAGACGTTCCTTCTGCCAGACTTACTTATTTCTCTTTATTTGAATCCCACCTCCGCTATGGCCTTCCCTTTTGGGGCTGCTGTACCACCGAGCAATTTCGTAGTATTTTTATGCTTCAAAAGAGAGCCATTCGTTATTTGTTTGGTCTAAATAATAGAGCTCACTGCCAATACTATTTCAAAAAACATGAAATATTAACACTTCCTGCATTATTTATTTTGGAAACGGTATGTTTGCTGAGAAAACATATAAACACCCTCCCAGAAAGGCCACAACATGTATACCCTACCAGAAACTCTAGGCATGATATTTATCTTCCCATTCCTTCCACAGAATTAATAAAAAAATCAATTATTTACAACGCCATAAAACTTTACAACAATCTGCCAGTACATTTAAAATCTATCCTTATGCTTGCACAATTTCGAAAAAACACCAAAGCATACCTCATTGAGAGACCATTTTACAGCGTTAATGATTTTTTTTTCAGTGAGTAAGTCTCTTTAAATTGTCACTAAACTCGCTTGTTTACTTAAATCTTTTGTGAGTCATGTCCTAACTCGTAGCATAGAATTTTGTAAATCATTATATAGGGAAAAGAACTGTCGAACATTCACTTAAAACTTAATTATTTTTGTTAGGTATTGGATTAAAAACAATTTAATTCTTTTTGTATACTACATTCTACACTAGTTCAATATACCTTCTGTTTAACATCACAATTATTTGTATAACTATAATAACATAGAGTTTAAGGTCGCATAGTTGCAATTTTGATTTCAATGTCATCGAAATTATTCACCTCGTACATGTGTGTTTGTTTACTTTTATAAGGTTATCATGATTCATTTACTGTTTGCAATGTTATGTTATATTCTAACGTGTGTTTTACGATTTGGTAAATTGATAATTTACATTTAAAAAAAAAAAGCACTGACCTGTCGAAATTATTTTCGATTAATGTTTTGATATGTCTTATTTTTAGGTATATTTTGCTTTGTCCATAAAATTGTATAATTTTTTTGCGGCAATAAAGCATACTTTTGTTTGTAAGATATTTGACCTTGAACCGAAAATGAGCCTTCGGGGTACCAAATTTTAAAATCTCAGATTTTTGTAAGTTTTGAAGATATAATCTTCATATTTTGCAGACGATCGGTAAATAATCTTAGGTTTCTATTTTTTTTATTGAATTTGTCTATTTTTATACAGGGTGTCCTAAATTCAGCGACAAACATTCACATTTTCAAAGCCGCTAAAGTCCGTTTTTTTTTAAATGGGACACCCTATAACTTTATGCACTATCAAATGTAGAATTTCATTTTCTATCGAACTGTATTAGGGTTCACTATACCTATTAGTAACAATTTTCGAAATAATTGGGTTTTATAAAAATATCGTATGTATTTGCTTAAGTGTCTACAGGTTCCAATGGTGAGCCATGGAAAAACAATTAAGATCCAATATCCAATACGACAGATGATTAGTATGCGTTATTTATTAAAAGCTGTCAGTGATAAACTAAATCTTCTAAATCGAAATGGAAGAATACTCAAACGCTGATATTCTCAATCTATTTTATATTCATGGAGAATGTTATAAAATTTTGGAGAGAACGTGTGCCGTGATTTGCCGCCAATGAACAAGTCAAAATTCAAGAGGATTGAAACGAACTTTTTGCGTTTTGGCAAGTTTAAAGTTACAAAAAATGTTCCGAAACCAGTGACAAATGTCGAGGATAACGTAATAAACACATTAGCTTATTTCCACGTAAACCCGCAAAGTTCAATACCGTCTGCAGAAAACGATTTGGGAATTTCTTCTTCATCTGTCCAAAGAAACTTGAGCGAACATCATATGCACCCTTATTCCTTCCAAACGTGCAAGCCTTGAGACCCTCAATTCCTTTCAAAAATATTTTGGATCGATGAAGCGAAATTTTTCTAGAGAAGGAATAACAAATAGCGCATATAACAAGTGCGGTACTGTATTTATGAAGACAATTTAAACAGTGATAAGTATTTGGAAATTCTACGAGGGACGGTTTCTGAATTTATAGAAGAAATTCCTATTGGTGAGCTGCAAAATTATTGGTATCAATTAGATGGGGCACCACCACATAATTCCGCTGCAGTTTATCTCCAATTATCTCGAATTTTTGAAGATTGCTGGATTGGTCCCAATGGCCCTTGGAGATGGCCCCCGTGATCGCCTGATTTAACACCCCTAGACTTTTATTTATGGGGATTTATCAAAGGTAAAGTCTATGCTTCCCCAGTAAATAACCAACAAGATTTACTGGACAGGATACGAACAGCTTTTGTCGAATTAGAAAACGGACAAATTCAACGGGCCACAGCAACTGTACAAAGAAGAATTGAAATGTGTTCAAATGAACGGACAGCATATAGAACATTTGTTATAATTCAATTTTATTATTTTATTTATTTATTGTTGATTGTTAGATTGCTATAATTTTTAAGTTCACTAAAAAAAGTTTAGAACAGTCTCGAATTTAGTAGATATGGTTAAAAATAATGTAAACAATTTATTACATTTTTTATAACTTTAACTTTTCCAAAACGAAAAAATTTTGTTTCAATCCTCTTCAATTTTCTCTTGTTCATTGGCGATAAATGAGGATGTTTTTCATTAAAAACATGGCACGCTCTCTCCAATATTTTGTAACATTCTCCGCGAATATAAAATAAATTGAGAATATCAGCTTTTGAGTGTTATTTTATTTTAATTTAAAAGTTTCAAATCAGCTGTCATGTTGAATAGAAAAGCACAACAATTGTTTTTCCATGGCTTACTGCGGGAAGGTGTAAGCATTTAGCAAATACATATGATAGTTTAATAAAAACCTGAGTATTTAGAAAATGGTTACGAATAGGTATAGGGAACCTTAATACAGTTCGATAGAAAATTAAATGCTACATTTGATAGTGCATAAAGTTATAGAGTGTCCCATTTAAAAAAACAGACTTTAGCGGCTTTGAAAATGTGAATGTTTGACGCTGAATTTAGGACACCCTGTATAAAAATAGACAAACTCAATAATAAAAATAGAAACCTAAGATTATTTACCGATCGTCTGCAAAATATGAAGATTATATCTTCAAAACTTACAAAAATACGAGATTTTAAAATTTGGTACCCCGAAGGCTCATTTTTGGTTCAAGGTCAAGTATCTTATGAACGCTTAAACCTAGGTATAGGATATGCTACATAAAATAGCATTAAAATTCTCCGTAGAATTCAAAGATATCATAAAATACAGGGTGTTCCGTTTAAAATAAGCAAGTTGATACCAACTTCCGGTTAAACCGGAAGTGACAGGAAGTTGAAAATATTTCAAAAAAGAAGTACCCCTTGACCTTCCCTTAATCCCAAAATTTGAAATTTTTATCTAAATGGTATCATCAAAAACTTTTAATGAACGGGTTGCGCGAATAACCCTGTATATCTACATTCAAGAAGATAAAAATGCAGTTAAAATAATATATATGAGTTTATTATATTATATAATTTTAGAAATACTTCCCTGCCTTACGAATTCTAGCAACAAACGATGACAGAATTTTCTTAAAAACACAACAACCCTTTATTATTATAATTAGTATATAATATATGAATAGATTTTCAAAATATCTAATATTGCCCAACAATCTTGGCATTATTGAATTGTTGAGGGTTTTGGCTCCGCTCTTTCTCTCTCTCTCTCTCTCTCTCTCTCTCTCTCTGACTGTCTTTATAACTCTATAGATGTAATACATGTATGTTTTTGTTTCAGTGCCTTCTACAATGCGTGTACCGTAAAATGAACGCAGTAAGTGTCTTAGTTGTAGTTAAAGGTTAAGTTTTTCACTTTTTTTTAATGATGTATCAAAAAAAGTTTCTGATTGGAGGCAACTTATTAAAAAGCAACGTTTTATTTGCGCCATTCGACATAAAATGTGATAATATACCTAAAAACCTCATTATTCTGACCTTTATTAAGATTTTTTTTGGTATCATTGGTAGAACGACTTAAATATATTTTAAATACTCTTAAATTAATGGGTGTCTTACTCTAGTCTCGACCTACTCTAGCCTCGTCTCGACACCATTCACCCTCAACACTCGAGACGAGACGAGACGAGAATGAAGGGGTCGAGTTTTTTATTATTATTATAAGAAACCCCCATCTTGTAGATATAAATACGCTTTTTTATTTCGTCTCAAGAAAAGGACAATAATTAACATATTGATGCTTGGATATGTTTGACTTCTGTCTTATTCCTTAAGGGGGAACTGCACGCAGTATTATAGATCATATGCAAGCCCTCCGTCGCTGCAATATTATATTAAAACTATAAGAGATATGTATTAGCTTCAATGTGATTTCAATAGAGAAATATGTATAGTTGGGCGCTAAATGCAATTTTTTATGAAAAAATCTAAGCTAGAATTATAAAATAGAAGTAGATTTGTCCATTTTCGACGCAAATGCCGTCGCATATAATTTTTTTTTCCACAAAATGGCTCTTTACCGCCTTGCATTAACCCTTTGTCTATGTAACTGCAAAATTTGAAATGGTAAATCGTACTCATGTCTTTGTATTTCTATAGCGCGTGAACCCTTTTGAACCCATTTTTAAACGAAATGTAATTTAAATTGCCTATACATAACACATTTTTTTGAGGTCGGTCGTGCAGGAAGTTTTTTTTAATACGTAGGTACCTTTTCATCTTACTTTGAACTTGACTAGACCTTGTCGCTAGTTTTTCACTTTTTGCGTGCAGTTCTCCCTTAATTTAGAATTGGTAAAAATCAAAAATCATATAATGCTCCACTAAATGTTAATAACTTTTCTTAACCCCTTTTTGATAACCATTTTGCACACTTACTTAATAGTCTGAACTTGTCTTGATAAATTCTAAAAGGAAGCTCCTTGGCTCTTAACATTCAAAAATTTTGGTAAGGGGTACCGTACCTAATAAAATTTTCTTTCAAAAACAGAAACGTAAGCAGAAAATTCGAATCTTTAGAAAATAATTTTTATATAACTTCCGTAAAAATTTAGATATCTGAATTAAAAAAAAAAGCATTTTGGAGATGAAGCTGTGGGGGCAATTTTTTCTTCCAAGTTTCTGCATTTTGTCAGATGTATGTAAATATACGCGCGCGCGCGCGCGCGCGCGCGCGCGCGCGCGCGCGCGCGCGCGCGCGCGCGCGCGCGCGCGCGCGCGCGCGCGCGCGCGCGCGCGCGCGCGCGCGCGCGCGCGCGCGCGCGCGCGCGCGCGCGCGCGCGCGCGCGCGCGCGCGCGCGCGCGCGCGCGCGCGCGCGCGCGCGCGCGCGCGCGCGCGCGCGCGCGCGCGCGCGCGCGCGCGCGCGCGCGCGCGCGCGCGCGCGCGCGCGCGCGCGCGCGCGCGCGCGCGCGCGCGCGCGCGCGCGCGCGCGCCGCGCGCGCGCGCGCGCGCGCGCGCGCGCGCGCGCGCGCGCGCGCGCGCGCGCGCGCGCGCGCGCGCGCGCGCGCGCGCGTATGTTAAATAATGTCGTGCAATTATGTAATTTTGGGCAACTTCAAAGTTACAAATCAAAAAAAAACTTTAATGTCATCCTATGTTTATTGTTTAATTTCCTTGTAATTAGATGCTAAAATAGGCATTCAAGAAAAACTTCTGTAAGTGGCATTAAACGTCCTAATACCACAGCATCGATTTACTGTGCTAATACTTTGTCAGTTATAGGCAAATAAAGAAAATTAATCTGGCCAAATACAGAACTTTAGGTATTTCTTTGTTATCAATACCTACACCTTTTCCGCAAAAATGAATTTATCTTATTCAAATATCTTAATTTTTTCAGAACTTTTGGTGAAATTAGTTTCCGAAGATTTAAAAAATTCGAATTATCTGCCTTTCGTGCTTTTTTAACGAAATTCAGAAAAAAAAACTTGGTTAGACAATATCTCAAAAAACGGTGCCTCTTATCAAAATGTTTGATAGGTCATAAAATATTTTTTTCCCGTTACACGTTAGACGTCCAAAACTATTATCAAATTACGCCAATAAACGGAACTGTAAACATGGTATCTAAAAAATTAAATAGTATATATAGACATCTTCAACACATTTCAGAGCAGGTGTACCAATTTTCAGCTCAACGATATTGTTTGTCAGATTTGTCTGACATTCTGATTAAATCCTCTGGTCTTATTTCCTAAGAAGTATTAATAAAATTAAAAAATTCCATAAAATAACCAACGCAAGAAGGCGGAAAACAATTTTTACCCATACAAGTAGCTCGGCTTCATAAATTGCTTGTCTTGCTCTTTTAAACACCAAAACAAAAAAAAGGTGGGCTCATTATTGCTATTAGAGTACCGCACAAGCAGATATTTGCTGCTCATTGGGGGGCTAGTGTGGGACCAGAAATTCCATAGGGGAGCCTCCTTTGGTCCCTCCTTGTCTACGCTTCTGCTTTGAAATCCTCTGCATATGACTAGTGTTATGTGGACCACAGTTTGAGAACCCCTGCTGAAGGTATTCCCACAAAAATCGATAAACTAATCTTGTGGCAGAATTTGTCTAGATTACCTATACCCCGGGAAAAAAATTAAGGGCAATTTAATTTGTGAATGCGATTTTTTTTTTAAATATGGAAATAGTTCTTCTTAGTTAGAGAGGAAGGAAAAAAATTATTTTGAGATGAGACAATAGCTTAGTCTTTACGCCCGGCATTAATAACATCTTGTATAATTCTTTTGAAATGAAGAACGAATACCCTATATCAAGACTATTAAAACGGCTAGAGTAAAAAATTGAAAACCGTCTCGGCAAAAAAGTCCATGGTCCACAAAAGTTTTATTATAGTTTGTATATCGTACTTAATTATTTTACGTCTGACGTAACTTCAAATGGGAATTATAGCAAAATCTATAAAATACATTAAGTGGTTGGTAAATTCTAGCTAACTTTTTCACACCCTGTATCCAAACTTCTTAATACTAAAAATAACGGTATGATTACTGATCACAAATTAAATAAAAGTTGCTAAGTTATCGCTCTACTTGTATGTACTTGTAAACAAACGAAAATATCAAACATCGGTATTTTTACCGATGTTTTTTTTATATTTTGTCAAGATTCATTTTTTTTTTGAAAATTTTCTTCGTCTCAAAACTCTCCCCAGAAGTACTGCACTGTTTTTTTGCGCATTTCAATAATGCAGATAAAATAGAAGTACATACCCAATAGATCGGCCAAACAAACTCCAAAAACAGCATCTCGATATCGCGTTTCGCGATTCAAATATCTAGTTTTAAACTTTGATAGAAAAGTTTTGATACACTATTTGTGGCCAACAGTTTAAACTGATTGAATATAAACGTATTTATTTTTTACATTAGGACTCCATATGAAATAATTAACCTCACAAACAATAGTGACAAAAATACACAATGACATATATTGTATTATTTATGTCTCCATTAAAAACAATTTGTTTTGTTCAGGTAAATGAAGCTGGTTTTCCCACTGTGGATGGTTTAGTATCACTTTATACTGAGGGAGTTACTCAAAAGGAATATGTTTTGGCCACTCTCCAAGCAGTCACAAAATGTTTGGGAAAAGCCCAGAAGACAAATTTCATAACTTCAGAAACCATAGAAGGTAGTAATTTTAGTAAGTAATTTGGAAATTTAGTCATCTACTCAGTGGCGAATACGCGTGTTGTTTGCTGTAGCCTTGGGAAACAGTTCATAGATAATCTGCATCAATGCATGTATCAGTTATTATTTATTTATAATCTGCACCAATACGTTATCGAGGCATATAATCTCACAGTAAATTAATATATTGCTGGTATATCAATTCCTAAGAAATTAGGGAAGAAAGTAAAACATTCGAAATATTAGAAATTCATTTATTTAACAAAACATCTTAATTTTCACACCCTAACCTCTTACTTTTTACGGAAGTATCAAAAAATGTTTAATATTAAAACCTATATTCCCATATCACTATTTTTTACCAATTAACCCCCCGTTTCAACTCCTTTCGTTAAGCTGATACCTAAAAAGTCATGATTTTCCTCCTTGGGTTTTTGATGAGCAGTATAAGTAAACATATTTGTATCCCATTTTAAAAGAAATTGAACAAAATACAATAACAACAATTAAAAACTACAATAATAACAGTCATGCAAAACAAATTCAAAAGTTCAAAAAATCCTATATGCGTATTCAAAGCAGAAGCATACAATTAAGCACTATCTCGTCTGAACTACAGATTACAGAACAAGGTTGAACACGTACTAAACATCTGGTGTATTTATTTACGCCACTCAGTAGGCGTGTCGATATTGATGAGCGATTCCCGACACGCTTGCTTTCGCATCTGTATTAGGTTAATTTGTGGCAGCAGAATCATCGGACGATAATTTGCTGGGCAGTCAAGATCCCCTCCCTTATGTTGTAGGACTACTAATGCCGTTTTTAAATATTTTGGAAAGATACTATTTACAAAATAGATATTAATCGCCTCAGTCAACACCAGTAACACGTCACCTGACAATTGACAATGCAGGGATGAGAAAGAAAGAATTTTATAGTTTGTATTCTCTTCAATTACTTCGCGAAGTCATTAACATATTTGGTTTTCGTTCTTATATTTGCTACCATTTATTCATTTAGCCCGCTGGCCGACAAGCTTGTATCAATGGTATGAGAATCTTGTTTATTGCATTTTCCGGTTAATTCATCCAGCCAGGCTCATTTTTGTATACTACCACTTTTTAACAACCTATTTTGATAATTACTGGTTCAAATAACATCGCTAATGCTAATGTATTACAGAGGCGGAACTCCGCAATAAAATAAAAACCCTTGATCTTTCTAAAAAGGCTGGTCCAGATGGAGTTCCCACTATTTTATTGGAACGTTGCTGCGAGTCGTTGTCTCGGCCCCTTTGTAAAATTTTTCAGAAATCTTTTAATCTGGGTTCCTTTCCCGAAATTTGGAAGTTTTCCATTCTCATGCCGATCTTTAAATCTGGGGATAAGAGCGATATTAAAAACTACAGAGGTATTTCCTTGCTTTCGCATATACCAAAGCTGTTTGAGGCAATTATCACGGATCATATCTTTGAGTCTCTGAAGCACTACACGGTTTTTATAGTGGTCGCTCAACAACTACAAATCTTGCAATTTTCCAGAATTACTTAACAACGGTTGAGGCTGGTCAGCAGATCGATGTTATATATACTAACATATCGAAGGCTTTTGACAGGGTTTGCCATCAGCTTCTGTTATTCAAATTGCAGCGAATTGGTTTTTCTGGAACCTATCTGCAATGGATAAAATCGTACTTATTCAATCGTCGTCAGCGAGTTAGCGTATGTGGTTCAATTTCTAGAGAGGTTGTTGTGACATCTGGTGTCCCACAGGGCTCTCATATTGGTCCAATTCTCTTTCTACTATTTATAAACGATATAGTATCATGCTTTAAAGTGTCCAAGTGTCTCTTATACGCAGACGATTTAAAATTCTTTTCACCAGTTTCCTCTGAATCAAATCCACTGCAATCGGACTTGGAAAAGCTTATCAAATGGTGCAACATTAATCATCTTCTTCTTAATGTTTCTAAATGTAAAGTGCTCCGTTTTCATAAACGCATTAAACCCATACTCTCCTCCTACTTCATAGATAACGTGAGTCTTGAAGTTGTTAGTTCCTTTACAGACCTGGGCGTTATTTTTGATGAGAATTTAACTTTTGGTCTGCACATTGATAGTATTGTACTGAAGGGTTTCAGGCTGTTGGGCTTTATAAAGCGGCAAACAAAACATGTCACAGATACTAAAACAATTGGATGTCTTTATAACTCACTTGTTCGCAGCGTTCTGGAGTATTGTTCTACAGTTTGGAGTCCATCGTATCAGTGCCACATCGATAAAATCGAAAAAGTCCAAAATAGATTTGCCAAATACCTTTTGTATAAGTTTAATTTTCCGTACCAGGGTTTATCATATAATACCAGACCTCTTCTATGTGGCCTTCAAACACTTGAGTTTCGAAGAAAGAAGGCACTTCTAGTTTTTCTTCACAAACCGCTCAGTGGAGATATTGACTGTCTGATGTTGCTTGAGTCGGGCGCATTTCTGGTTCCTATTAGGAGAACAAGGCAATCTCAACTCTTTTTTGAAGGATACCATCGTACAAATTATGGGCTTAGCGCATTTGTCGATCGACTGGTACGCAATTACAATCGTCACTTCCCTGATTATGACATTTTCAGTTTAAGCACTTTACAGCTTAAAAGGCGGTTAAACGAATTGCTTTTATGATTGTTTTATATCTATGTATACTTTGTATCTATTTTTATTCACTTGTATTTTAATTATTTATGTATTGTGTTGCTTTTTTAACGAACTATTGTGTGTTCTTTTTTTTTTCTTTATTTCTATTCGACATGCCTCTTAGGGCTATTTTACTTTTTACTTTATCTATTTGACCTTGCATGCGAATTCGTACCATTTGGAATGTTTAGCATTCTGTAGTGTACGTTTCAGAAGGGCCACTTGTCCGATGCGTGCATCGGCTACGTCCTTACTACTTAAATCAAGACTGTTTAGCCATCTTTATTTCCGTTAATAAAGAGATCTGTAAGTGTTAAAATGTGAAATAAAATGACTTTCTTATGTAATGCAAAGTACGCATATTTCTTACTTATATTTCTTAGCCCTTTTAAGTTTTCTTATTCCTGCTTTTTAACTTCCTTTTTGGAAATGATGAAGTTATTTATAAGAACGCAATGAAAAACACAAAACATTTTCCCACTAATATTGAGTACAGCATTGGGCAAATCTCTCATAACCTGCCCTATGAACATATAATCCAACAGAGTTGCTGACGAGAATAATATCATTCTAGTGGCAGGGGCGCACCGAAGAGGGAATATGAAACCCAAATGAGAACTAAAAAAAAACATCACTTTTCTGTAGGTAATATGAGTCTCGACCCTACGGCTTTCAAGAAAAACATAAGATTTTGCCAACAGAATAAAATATTGGGGGCAGGGACATTCACAGGTTAAACATTTCTAGTAAACTGCCCTTGCTTGACTATTTACCTCTAACTTAGTTAAAAAGTTTATATTTAATTCGCCGCAAAAAAGAATTTCCAACTTGATTAAAAAGTTTGGTATGTCACTTGAGGAAGACCGTTTCGGATGAAATTGAACATAGTTATCATTCGAAACGTTGACAAACCAACATAATAAAGACAAAGCTAGTTCGACAGTTATTTATTTTTATAGATTATATACTACAAAGTATATAATACTAATACAGAGCTCATCGGAACTTAGTCAGTGTTTTTATATTGCACAGTGAAGATCTCTGAAGATGCCTCATGCAATCCCGTGCGAAACGTCGGAAAAAAAATTCTAATTTGACCATGATTTGAAGTAAATATCTAAAATAATTTGATAGATAAACTTTAATGAGATGCTATAGGAATATGCAGTATTCATTTTGTTTGCCTTCCTTTTACTAAACAACTTCTTTACTTTGCCCTTACTGAATCGGTGCAGATATATATATTTTTTTGTTTTACAGCTTCCAAATCTTGTGACGTAGCATATCAAGTGTTTGACTGTGTTTCGGAAGAAGTAGCCAAATACTGTGGACAAACGCCTTGAAAAGTACCTAAAAAAATACTAGTAAACTATGTGCTTAATATTTAGATACATGTCTGTATAGCTACGCTCGACTCTTATAACTCTATTGTTAATTACCTAGTGTTCGTTCTCGTATTTTTTTATATAATTTATTTGTAATGTTAAAAAGTGCACTGTAGAAAGCCCAATTGGTCTAGTCAAAAAGTCTTATTTAGTTTTAGTGGAATATTTTTAATAAAATTTCTTATATTTATAATTTATGGTTTTCATTTTCATATTCCTACAAACGGTTTTATTGTTACAACCTTTTCCACTATCTTCACAGAGATTTTCGTATTCCATGCAGTTAACGGAAGGACATTGTTGATGGAGATGTGGATGAGATTTCTACAGGTACTAAATTAACACGGACAAACTACAGCTGGTTAATTTATCATGTAGTTTATCTAAAGATTTTGTAGTAAACGTGACACAGCGGAGATAATCAGCGCACCACCATCGGTACATATTCAAATTCAAATTCAAAACTATTTTATTAGTCAGTTAAATGCAATAAATAACATGTAAATTATAATTTAAAATAAGATTAGTTCTGAGGAATAAGGACAACACTGCGATTATAAAACCGATCCACCGACATAAGGACATATGCCGGAGTAGCCCTGCCCTAAAAACATATATTACCTAATTTTAATATTAATAATGCAACTTAAATGCGAGCACAAATACATATTTGTACATAGTTTAACCTTATAATTTCCACAAAAGGAGGAGTTCACGAACAGGCAAAGCAGTGATACACAAATACGAGCGGTGCAGAAAGGGCGCAAAACAAGGAACAACAAAAAATGATAAAAAATGAGATTTTAATTGAAAAGTCGGCACACCAGCGGATTAAATTAAAAAATTATTTATATATAGATTAATTTAACTGACTGTATGAGTTTTGTTTAAAAGCAGATCGAGATAGAAAAGAAAAAAAATAACCAGCTATTACTAAACGTTTCGTTGCTCATTTAAAAGTAAATTCTTAATGTACTCATTAAATTTAAAAACTAAAAAATCTCTATTGTGATTAGGAAATGACTAAACTAGAAATAAGACACAAAGTCTCGGTCTCAGTCAAAAAGAGTATAATGCGGTTACACGTGTTTCGCCTTTTCAGGCATCATCAGACCTACAATTAATATAACAATAAAAAACTATCACTATAAATATACAAAATTCAAACAGACCTTCGACATTAACTAAAATCACAAGAACAAATCAAACAACTATAACGTCACATGTTAAAATACACACTGAGATGAGGTTAAGAAACTAAGGTATTGACACGCGCAGATAAAAGTTGAATCAAATAAAAGACAAAAAAACATATAAATAAAAAATATAAAAAAAGGTTATTGATATACCCAGGAATTGAACCCACCACTCTACCAGCAGGTCCAATGAAAAGTTTATACATTATCTTCCTGCCGATTAATATTAGTGCCAAGATTATTAAAAATTAGTTGAGGTTCGAAATTGAAAACATCATTAACACAATGTAAAACTGGGCTTCTTTTAGCCCTTGTAATTTCCATCTTCTCTAACAAATCCAGTTTTTTACTCTTTGGACACTCGTGTAGTATCTTTACATTGTTTGGTATAGAAAAATGGTGTCCAGTTGTTAGCAAGTGATTAGCAAAAGCCGACTCTGTCTCAGTGATATCAGTGTTTTTATATTTATCGAAAAGGCTAAAATGTTCCCGGACCCTAGTGGAAATCCTTCTCCCTGATTGTCCGATATATACAGCAGAACAATCTCCACAGCCCGATGAGTACACCCCTGATTTTGAGAGATGTTCAGTCTTATCTTTGGTCATTACTAGATGTCTCTTAAGTGAGTTCACTGTTTTAAAAGCAATTGAGACATCTAAATGTTTGAAAAACTTCGCCACCTGCATTGAAATATTACCAAAAAATGTTAAACCTTTGAAGCATTTTTTAAATGTTGGTTTAGAGCGAATAATATTAAAGGAAAGTTTGTATTTATTGAAAAACTTAAAATAAAGTCTATTGCTGGAGTGGATAGGAAAACCGTTGTTGAAAACAATTTGTTTTATAATCTGCAATTCCTGATTGAAAGCTTCCCTGGAAAGAGGTATTTTGAACAACCGATAGAAAAATGAGTTGAAGGCTGCAAACTTGTGTGAGTGAGGAGAAATGGAATTGAATAACGTTATCTGTAGACGATTGTTTTCTGTATATTTCAAATTCTATTTTGGTACTGTTCCTGATTAACATTAAATCTAAGAAAGGTAATCTACCCTCATTCTCCATCTCTAGAGTAAAATCTATTTTGTTATGAAGGGAGTTAACAAAATTCAAAAAATCAGTCAACTCCTGATTGTTTCCTTTCCACACGATATATATATCATCTACGTACCTCTTGTAAGCTAATAGACGGTTGGCAAAACGGCTTTTCATAATCTTTGCCTCCAAATCACTCATAAAAATCTCACTAAGAAAAGGGGAAAGGCAGGAACCCATCGCTAGACCCGTTAACTGTGTAAAAAATAAGCCATTAAATTTGAAAAAATTTTGGTTCAGTACGGTGGAGACCAGAGAAACGAAATTCTCCTTTAGTAGTGCTGGTAGGGCAGTTTTGTCTAATAAACTCTTTACCAATTTAATGCATTCGTTGGGGGGTATGCTGGGGAACAAATTTTTTACATCTAAGGAAATTAATATTGCATCATGCGGAATGTCAACATTTTTGAGGTACTGCGCCAAATCTACCGAATTTTTTGTGGAGTAAGTATTTTGAAAACCCGTAACCTCTCTCAAAACTTTATTTAGCCACGAAGACAAACAATGTAAGATACTACACGAGTGTCCAAAGAGTAAAACACTGGATTTGTTAGAGAAGATGGAAATTACAAGGGCTAAAAGAAGCCCAATTTTACATTGTGTTAATGATGTCTTCAATTTCGAACCTCAACTAATTTTTAATAATCTTGGTACTAATATTAATGGGCAGGAAGATAATGTATAAACTTTTCATTGGACCTGCTGGTGGAGTGGTGGTCAGTATCTCGGTGTCTCACGCCGGAGGCTCGGGTTTAATTCCTGGGTATATCAATAACCTTTTTTCATATTTTTTATTTATATATTTTTTGTCTTTTATTTGATTCAACTTTTATCTGCGCGTGTCAATACCTTAGTTTCTTAACCTCATCTCAGTGTGTATTTTAACATGTGACGTTATAGTTGTTTGATTTGTTCTTGTGATTTTAGTTAATGTCGAAGGTCTGTTTGAATTTTGTATATTTATAGTGATAGTTTTTGATTGTTATATTAATTGTAGGTCTGATGATGCCTGAAAAGGCGAAACACGTGTAACCGCATTATACTCTTTTTGACTGAGACCGAGACTTTGTGTCTTATTTCTAGTTTAGTCATTTGAAAGTTGGTCTCTTAGAGAATATGGACGCTTTCTTACAGTGTGATTAGGAAGATTATTCCATAATTGGATTGCTACAAAACTAAACGATTTTTGAAAATTTGCTGTTTTGTGGGGTGGTATAGTAAAATTATTTACATTTATAGTAAGATGAGAGTGATTATGTATATTAAATAGGGCTCTTAAATATGGGGGCTAACCAGTTTTCAAGACTTTATAAATTAGAGACAGTAAATGACATTTACGTCGGTTTAGCATTGATAAAATTGAATTATTGTTAAGATATGGAGTAATGTGATTTCTAAAAAGAATATTAAAGGAAAAACGCATACAAGCATTCTGAAGTTTTTGGATAGATCTGATAACACTTCCATTTATTGAGCTGTGATACACAACGTCACCATAATCTAGAAGCGATAACACAAGCATATTACGTAAATAATATTTAGCCTTTTGGGGTAAATACTTTTTAAAATTTGTAAATCTTTTCAAGCGCATATATGCAACGTTAAGTTTATTTTTTACGTGCGATTGAAAAGAAAGACCAATATCAAAATTAACTCCCAGGTTCTTGGCTTCAGCAACCACAAGTAAATACGTGTTATTTATTTGTACTTTAAAGTTAAACGTGGCATGTGTTATAATAGACTTATTGTTCCCAAAAAATAGTATAGCAGATTTGGATGCATTTAATTTCAAGTTATGGTCCTGGGCAAATTCATTTAATTTTCGTAAATCACTGTTAAAATTTATTAGAGATGGTTTGCAGTTTATCGAGAGATAATGACATATACAGCTGAGAATCATCAGCATATTGTTGCAGTTTGGTATATTCTAATACATTATTCATATCCGCAACATATAGTGAAAAAAGAAGTGGCCCAAGTATTGAGCCTTGTGGGATACCTGTTGTCATAGGTATATATGACGATTTAAAATTGGTAGATTGCCTCTTAACGGATACACAGTGATATCTATTTGAGAGTTATGATCTGAGAAATTTAACAGCATTCTCCGAAAATCCAAAAATAATGAAGCTTAGCTAGTAACATTGTGTGATTCAAAGTATCAAATGCTTTACTAAAATCGAGTAAACACAAACAAGTCGCTTCCTTTTTTTCTTCGTTAATTCTTATGTCATTTATAAGGTTAATAAGGCAAGTGGATGTACTAAAATACTTACGAAATCCAGACTGACAGTCTGGTATAATTTTCAAGGGAAGGGAAAAAGAAGAAATTTGGCTGTAGATATGTTTCTCAATAATTTTTGATATTACTGACAATATACATATAGGTCTTAAATCTTTAGAACTTTGGGGAATAGCAATCTTAGGTAAAGGTTTAATAATACCTTTCTTCGAGATATCTGGAAAAACATTTTTCAATATGCAATGATTAATTATATTTAAAAGAGGTTTTATACAAAAAGGCAAACACAATTTTATATCATTTAAAGAAATTTCATCTTCACCCACGGCATTACTACTCATCTGATTAATTATTTTATATACTGATATATTTAAAATTGAGGTCATGGGTTACGTTTGGATGAATATTTTGTTCATAAAATTTTATTTTATCGTTTGATGTAGTATCCACTACATTACTGCTTTGGGCATAATAATTATTGAGTGAGGTTTCATCTGCAAGTTCACGGGGCAGTTCATGAGTTTCGGTATGTGTTAAATTTAGTTTTTTCGCACTTGCCCAAAAACCTTTACCTATTTTATTAGACATCTGATTAAAATATGCAACTTTCTCTCGTGCTATCGCATGTTTCGTATAGTTCCTAAGTTCTCGATAATATAATAGACTCCCTTGTGTCCTATTTTTAAGTATTTACGATGAGCTTTGTCTCTTAATTTTATTAATAATTTTATATTGTCTGTTATCCACGGGATAAAAGATCGATCGTGAATTAATTTACTCTGCAAGTGAGCATGGTTGTTAATCAAAGATGAAATATTGTTATTAAAAATACCTAATTTTTCTTCATAAGGTTTTCTAATTAGTTTGAATATAGTATAGATTAAGAAATGGTCAGATACTGTTTCGGAGATAGGAATGACGTCACTCTTTTGAATGGCAATATTTTCATTTGATATTACAACATCGATAAGGCTATTTGTATTTGCAATCATATTTACCCGTGTTGGCTTGGTTATATGTTGTTTAAGATTAAACGTGTCAAACCCTTTTAAAATTTTTGTTCTTGTAGGAGAATTCTGTAAAAAATCATTATTAAAGTCACCTGAAAAAATTACGTAGTTGTAGGATGGCACTGTGAGACTCATTATATCCTCCATGCATTCAATAAAGTTATCAACATTTGTAGAGTTCAGGCGGTATATATTTGTAAACAATATACCTTTTTCGTTAAGTGTTAATTTTAAAGTTAAGAATTCGCAGCTATCCGATGTCACATCGAACTGGACTATTTGAAATTTTATGTTTTTCTTTAGATAAACCCCTACGCCTCCCCCTCTGCCTACCCTATCTTTTCGGATGAAGTTATACCCATTTATACTAAAAACGCTGCTTTCGTAACTAGATGTTAACCATGTTTCTGACAGACCTAATACATCAAACTTATACTGATTCACATAAATGACAAATTCATCAAAACCTGTGTTAAGAGACCTAATATTAAGATGAGCTATCATTAAATTTTTTGGTTTTAATGGATTATTTGGATTATTTCTAACCCGTGTGCCCGCGTTTAGTAAACTATCATCCATTGTCCATTAGGCTCCCGTCACACATGCCCGTACATGCACCCCGCTCCACCAACATTCGCAAACCCACGACCCTCCGCTACAATACAAAAATACTAACATTATAAATATATTTTTTATAAGCGATGTACTTCTCTTTAAAAATTTCACCTTAGAAGAACGTTGGTCCGTATTAATATTTATTTTAGATTTTTATTCTTTACTTCCCTAAATTGGTATTAATAGTCAATAGAAGAAGGGCGGCACCGTTCGAGAACAACGGCCCCACATTAAAATATTAAATTCGAATTAGTGTTTAAGTAAGCTATGAAAATCAATCAAATAAGCCGTTGAGATTGTATATATTACTGTGTTAGGATCCGTAGAATTAAACTTTAAGTGAAATTACATGAGCATAGCTTTTGTGTGGAAAGGAAAATATGATTTTATTTCTTAAAGAAATATACCCTATATTTGTGTGGGTATAGAAATATAAATTTTCTAATGACGATTCTGAGTACACATATTTTAAACTAAAATATTAAATTTATATTTCGGATATTTATCCCTAACAATAAAAAATGGAATAGGATGTTTAAAAATAAAAATAAATTAAGTAACCTAGAATTTTGCCGAGTAAAGGCAACAATCAGTGGCGGCTCGTGAGTATATTGAAGGGTGAGGCCACATGAGGTTAATTTTGTTTAAATGTGAATAAATTTCCACGTCACCCATGAGGTATTATTCTGCGACGCGTTGACCTTTTTTTTTTAATGGAGGTCATCGCCAATAGCCCTACTAAACCATTAAAAACTAAAAAAACAAACTCTAAAAAAAGTAAATAAAAAGTAAACAAAACTTGCGATAATAAAAACATAATTTAGTTTATTAAAACTTAAAATAAATAGTTGTACGAAATAAGATAAAAAAACTACTTTTTGTACATTAAATCTATACGTCTGTCTTTTAAGGTTGCAAATTTATCTATAATTTGGTCGTAAAAGTTTTGGTCTTCACTAAGTTCTGACAGTAATTCCTGCTCTATTGACATCATTGCTAAACCCGAAAGCCGTTCTTGTGTCATTGTGTTTCTTAGGTAGGTTTTGATCCGTTTAAGACATGAAAAATTTCGTTCGGCCGATACACTTGTTGCGGGAATAGTTAAAACTAAATTAAAAAGGTTATATGCTTCCGCAAAAATTGCTTTAAAATCTTTAAATAACAAAGCTAGACTTTTTTCGACATCTAAATTTGAAAATTGTTCATCCCTATACAATACAGAAAGCTCATTCTTTAATCTATCTCTGTCAAAAATGTTTGGATAATTTTTTAATAAATTATTTAATAAGTCGTCTGGAAAGCATTTAACAAATTCCGAATATTTTGTGCAATCGACTAAAGCAAAGAAATTTAAATTATTTAAATTTTCAAACCGCGTCCCTAATTGAAGAATTATACAATCTATTATTTCGAAATATAATATTTTATATTTAGTAAAAATATCAAAGTCGCTAGAACATTGCCCTCGACGTGTGTTAGTTGGCAGAATAGTGGCTTTTTTAGCAATATTGAAAAGTTCTTTGAAATAGTCCTCGTTTCTAAATTCAATAATTCGTTGCTTGGCAAGGTTTATTTGCGAAATGCAGTAATTTATATCTAAATGCTTTAACTGTAATATTTGAAACAGTACATCAGTGCAACTAAAAATTTGTTTATAAATATGCGTTAAAAGGCAAAATTCGAAATCATTAAAATGCTTTAGAAATCCTTTTGCACCATTAATAGATTCTGTTCCAGAACTTAAGTCATTAATAATAGTTTCAAATACTATAATTAAATTGTCGCATTCATTAGCCACTAAGTTTAAAATTTTAGACCGTGTATACCATCGCGTTTCTTTTACCTACTATCTGATTAAGCACAAAAGACCGTTTTGGTGATTGGTGGAAATAATTTGGTATTCCTAATAAAGTGGCAAAAAATATACGACTTTGGGTAATCAGTTTTGTTCCCTGTTGTAAAACTAGATTTAATCTGTGGGCGCAACAATGAGTAAACATAGCTAAAGGAGCAATAGATCTAACTTTTGTTTGAAGCCCATTTATTTCACCTGCCATAACACTAGCCCCATCGTAACACTGCGCGACCAATTTATTTTTAAAGTCATAAGTCTCTAAGCTGTTTTGTATTAAATGAAAAAGGCTCTCTGCTGTTCTATTATCGCTAACGTCAAAAAATCCTAAAAATCTTTCTTTTAAAGATCCGTTGGTCACATACCTAACTGTTATCGAACACTGTGATTTTTCTGTTATATCAGTACTATCATCCGCAATTACGCCAAAAAAACAACAATCGGTGTCATTGATTTCTTTTTTTATATATTCTTGAATATAGTCATGTATGCAACCAATTAGTTCATTTTGTATAGTCTTAGATTGTCCCGTAAAAATATTACTAAATTTAGCACAATGTTCAGTAAGTTCGGCATTTCTTTTTATTAAGCATGCAAATATTTCCTTAAAATTGCCACGGTTAAAAGAATCTGTTGTTTCATTATGACCTCGAAATGCCAAGTCCTGTTTACCCAAAGTAATAGTAACATCAATTAAATAATTTAATAATAAACGGTTTTTTCGAACATTTTCATTATAAACAATTTTATTAAGACTTGCATTTTCTTGTAGTGCATCCGCAATAGTCGCCCTATTTTGCTCCAGTCTTGTAAGTGCTACCGAATTTTTAATATGCTCTCTTGAACTTTCATGCGATTTTACTGCTCGTGAAAAATTTTTTAAATCCGAATATCCGCCCCCTGAACTCCAATTATTTTTGACGCAACCTAATAAAATACAAGGCCAACAATATAAGCTTGCTTTATAAATACTTCCGCATAGCCACCTATAAGTTTCGTACCAAGATATTTGAAAAGTTCTTGAACATTTTTTACCTTGCCTCTTATCGTTAAATATTGCTAAAATTTTCGGCGTCGGACGGCTACCTAATATCTGTTTCTTTTCAGTTTCGCTCTTCTTAAAAAAGGCGTTTCAATTAATGAAGCAATAATGTCGTGAATAGGATTCATTTCAAAAGCAAAAAGCAAATACAAAAAATGGAACGGTCCAACTTACCAAATCAAAACAAAACAAAAACTTACTCACGCGTATTTAGCTTAACCCATACAAAGCTGTGTTAAAAGACAGAACGCCCTCAATCAGCGATTATTGCAATCTATTTCCTATTTCTTTCTCAGCCGCACGCACCACGTAAAAAGAAGCCGTTGCAATATTTCGCAAGTCATGTGATTTAAATAACCAATAAAAGCATATCCAAGCTACAGATTTATCGCCTCAAGAATGCAATAGAAAACGCGTGCATCGGCAATCGCCATCCCGCTCTGTCGTAATCAGGTGACTCGCCGGCATCGGCACCGGCCGTTGATAAATAGGTCAGAAGTCGAAACTTTCCAAGCTAAAATTATTTCGCCTCATTCGAGAGCACTTTCTTTAGGAATGGGTTTGCACGGATTGCACGGTCGGTTTTTTGATGTGGTCAGAATTTATTTTCTAAAATATTTATTATGGGATTATATTTTGTTTTTTTTTTTAATGTTATTATGTTGTAAAACCGTTAAAAAGTATATTTCTAATCGGTAATAGATAAAAAGTTATATAAAAAAATTCTCTTTTCCTTTATTTTGGGGGTGAGGCGCGGCCTCAGAGGCCTACCCTGACGAGCCGCCACTGGCAACAATATAGGATTAGTGATTCTGCCTCAAAAAAAAAATATGTAGATGTATCAACAGCACACAGTATATTCAGAGGAATAAAGGGTGGAACACAATGTCAAACGTTGTTTCTTTATGTGTTTTTCGTTTCTTTTGTTAGGTGAAATATAGGTTACAAACGGTTATAGTTAGTTCCAACGTCAAAATTATCGCCGATTTTTGTACCACAAATGTGTACCTCCTTTTTAAGTTTCGTGTTTGTTGATTTGTTTTTATGTCAAGTGTTTACGGCAGTTCCATTGTGTTCCAAGCGCCAGTAAGTGACCACCTGCCCAAGAATCATAAACCACACAGAATAGTTACTTCTCGCAAGCGTAACGTTCGTGGTTTCCCGCCGATCGCAAAGGTTAATGACCGCTTGTGTGACGTACTCCAGCCCTCTCAGTCTAAAGATTTAGTATTAGTTACATTGCTCTGTAATAGAAATTTTAAGCATTGTTTTTTCAATATTCTTTAGTTTTTGCAAGTGTTAATAGGTCACACAAGTTTAAAAATTGCTGTTCGTGCATAGTGAAACGTAATTAGCCAACGAAAGAATTAAAACTTCTTTTATAAATAATAATAATAAATAATAAACAAATAAAATAAATAATAATAAATAAATGCTTTATTGTCAAAAAAATTTTACAATTTTGTGGACAAAGCTGTTGTAAAAAAAATAGTTTACAAACATCAAAATTAGCAAACAAAACAAAACAAAAACACATCATAAATATTATAGAAAAATAATATTTAAATCAAGAATTTAGAATATTAATATAATAGAATCCTAAAAGAAGTACATTAGAAATGTACTTTGTCAGTCGTACTATGTTATAAACATTTTCATAAATATAATGTAAAAAAAATAAAAAAGCAAAGTAAAAAATAAAAAATAAAAAAGTACGAAACAATTAAAAAAATACATATACAAAATTCGGTAAAAATGGTTGGTAATGGCAACTATCACACTAGGGGTTCATAAGGATAAATTTATGTGTTGTAAAACTCGTTCACGGTGTAGAAGGCGCTTTCCAGTAAGAATGATTTCAAAGCCTTGCGAAATGAAGTCAGAGATATTATGGATTTGATGTTAAATGGCAGGTGATTATGCATTTTTTTTGCATTGTAGATTACTGATCTTTTAATTAACTCTGAGTGTGGGGTTGGAAGATAGAGATCGTGCTCAGTGTTTCTGAGAGGGTAGTTGTGAGAAGGTCTCTCTAATAGAGCAGGTGCATGCTTACGAATTAAGCAAACCGATTCCAAAATGAATAAGCAAGGAAGGGTTAGTATTTTATATCTTTTAAAGAAATCTCGGCAGTGAGTTCTACTGTTAAGTCTCAGTAGGTAACGAACAGCTCTTTTTTGTAGTATAAAAAGATCAAATTGAGTCGCACAACATGTACCCCAGAATGGAATAGCATATCTGAGGTGCGACTCAACAAGAGCAAAATAAATAGTTCTAGAGGTAGAAAAGCTAAGCTCCTCGGAAACAGATCTTAACGCAAAGCAAGCAGAACCCAACTTCCTTGATAAAGCGTCGATATGTGGATCCCATTTTAAAGAATCATCTACAAGAAGCCCTGGAAATTTTACAGAGTTTACGACATCAATAGTGGTGCCATTAAGGTCAAAAGGTTGCAGCGTGTTTTTATAAGACAAGACTTTCGTTTTAGAGATGTTCAAACATAGGAGATTAGAATCGCATCAGGATTTAATGGTGATTAGGTCATTAGATACAATCCTATGTAGGTCCGTGACATCTGGGTGGCTCCACGTAAAGCTGGTATCGTCCGCAAAGAGACATATTTTTCCACTAATGTTTAAATTAGCCATGTCGTTTATGAACAGAAGAAACAAGATAGGGCCTAGTACCGAGCCTTGAGGCACTCCATATTCCATTGGCCTACAAGAAGACATCCTGTCAACTTTCACAACTTGATTTCTGTTGCTAAGATATGACTTAAACCAATCGAGAGGAGCCCCTCTAAATCCATAGTACTGCAGCTTGTTAGTTAATATATTATGATTCACACAATCGAAAGCTTTGGAAAAATCACAGAAAATTGTTGCCGTAGCGTGATGGTTGTTTAGGCTGGAGTAAACTCTATTAAGAAGGGAAAACATGGCATCGCTTGTGCATTTGTTACTTAAAAATCCAAATTGATGTTTTGTAAGTATTTCATATCTAGACAGAAATGATAAAAGCCTTTTTTTAACCAGTCTTTCGATGATCTTAGATAGCGTAGGGAGAAGTGCAATTGGGCGATAGTTCAGCTTCTTCTGAAACACCTCCTTTGTGAAGAGGTATGATTATTGCAGTTTTAAGGCAGCTTGGAAAAGTACCATTTGGAAAGACATATTTATCAAAGCAGTCAGATGCTCTAGAGTGCACTCCGGCACACTTGAATATATTTTTAAAGTAAGCCCATCAATAAGATTTATTTTTGATATCATTAATTGTACTGCGAAGTTCTGATAAAACTACTGGTGAAAAGAAGAAACTGTGCAGGTTTACCCTATGATTAGAGAGATATGCAATTGGGTCATTAGATTGAGATACGGATTTAGTCAAATCTTTGGCTACATTTACAAAATAATTGTTTAGGTCCTCAGGAGAGGTAAGGATAGTGTTGGATAAAGGAGTTTTGTTTCTTAAATCATTTACGATAGACTAGGTTTCTTTAGCTACATTTTTGGCGTTAGAAAGTCTATTATTGTAATAAATATCTTTGGCGGCTTTAATAGTCTTATAATAAATTTTTCTGTATGATTTTACATAATTATGAAAAAAGACACTGTCCGAAAATTTCTTTAAATGAGATAGTGACCGCATGTTCTTAGAAGATATACGTAAGCCTTTAGTGGACCAGGGTTTACTTCTTTTATTTTTGATAGGCCTAAGAGGAAAAGATTCAGAAGCTATATTAGTTAGAGTTTTTATAAAACGAGAAAATTCAGTGTCGACATCATAAGTGTGAGAGTCCCAGTCAGTTATTTGACATAGGTGTTTGAAATTAATGAAATTTCTAACCGAAAAAATACGGCCCACTTGTCTAGAGGAATTTTTGGCTTTGGATGTAATTGAAAATTTTGTGAAAATTGCTTCATGATCGGAGAAACCTGGACTTAAGACATTACATTCGACGGAGCTAGGATCGAAAGAAGACACAACGTAATCTATAGTACTGGCACTTGTCTTAGTAATTCTGGTTGGTGAGTTGACGTGCATGGCAATTCCTAATGACTCAAAGATGGACTGAAGACATTCCTGAGCAGCACACACACTGGAAAAGTCAATATTGAAATCGCCACATAAGATTAATTTGCTTTTTACAGGAAGGGACTCGAGCAAACTTAGAAGGTTATGGCAGAATAATTGCACATCAGCATCAGGTGTTCTATAAATACAAATAATATAAAGGTCATAAGTATTGTGATAAACGATAGAAAATTCAAATACTTTTTCAGATAATAAATGATTATACTTTGATATTTCGGAAAAATCGTTGTTTAAAGACATTATCATGGTGCCTCCATGAGTTAAATTAGTTCTATTAAATCTGGCAATTGTGGTATAGTTTTTAATAAAAACAGGTTGATTGATATTTAGCCAGTGCTCAGTGATGGCAATGACTTCTGGAAAATTTAGCTCTTCTAACAAAAGATATAATTCGTCTGTTTTATGTCTTAAGGACTGAATATTAAGAAAAAAAGATTAAAATTACTATTGGTCAATTTTCTAGAGGGTGCTAGATCCTCTTTTCGCGTCATATTGACTAAAAATTTTTACTTTTTGATGGTGAACCACTAGAATAATATTTACCCGTACTTTCACGAATTTTTTGGAGCCGTAAAATTTTTTCCGAGGAAAAAGATCTATACGCTGCAAGGTCTGAGTCCACTTCAGATGAACCAATCCCATAGGCATCGTGGAAGCGATAATACAACTTGCGCAGGGAGTCCTTGTCACTGGGAAGACCTTCTGAAGTTAGCAATAATTTAATGCTAGTACTTGTATGCCCCTCAAAACACACACTAGATGGCTGGTCATGTAGATAAGCAAGAAATAGCCTTAAGGTCTTTAGTAAGGAAGGATCCCTTAATCTGGCTAATATATAGCGACCACTTGCTTTATCCGATTCTTGGGACAGCCGCACTCTTGGTGGAGTCATTGGATCAAACTGCAAAAAATCATCTTTCCTTGCAGTTTTCTCCATGCTTAATTTAGAACCCTCCAGTGCCAATGACCCTACAAGCTGCTATGGCCTCCCTGTCAGAGCCAATCATGACTGACTTATCCTCCTCAGGCACAAATGTCAGTGGTGATTCCAATAATTGAGGCTTTGGTAGAGACAGCCCCCGGCTCTTTGGGATATCTATATTGACATCTTGATGATTAGAAGATGAGACATTATGGGCTGTGGAAGTGGGCGGCGTTTGGATAAGGGTTGGTGAAACTGAATCATTGGTAGGATCAATTATGGTACCAGGTGGCCACAGACTAGCGTTCTTAAGCTGAATTAAGTGATCTTTATTTTGCACCCCAATTTTAAAATCGGAGCGCAAAGTGTCTGCATTCTTAAGCATAGGAAAACAACGCACAAAATTCGTGGTTCCTTCTTTGATGTAGTGTACAAGCTGATTTGATTTATACGTGGACGGAATTAAGGATACCACTACATAATGCCATTTCTCTATAATGGGTGTTTTGTTGGGCTGGAAGGAAACAGCTTTTTTTGGAGACCTATTGACAGGCATTTGGACATCTGTTGTATCGGTTTGGGTTGATATTGCGGTGGTGTATATCTTCTTTATTGATTGTTGTTTAGGCTTATCAGCAAGCTTCTCCAGGGTAAGTGCCATTTGTTTTACACTATGCCTCAGCTCAGCCATCTCTTTAGTCAACTGCTCCTTCGATGAATCATGCACCTGGACTTTGACAGATTCATTTTGAGATTCCATTAAAATAGATGATAGATTGAAAGTATCCTGCCTAATTTCTTTAATGGATTTAAATAAGGATTCTTGTATACTGTCAGATATTCCAGAATGGAGGCTGTGAATATCCTCAATTTTTTCCAGCAGTATCTTCCATTTGGAGTCATGATTGAGTAAGATGTCGTAAATTTCGCCCCTGATCGGAAGGATGTCGTTGTTTTTCTTTAAGCCATCCATCCAGGGCTTCGAGATATTCTGAAGAGATTTGAGTCTTTTGGAGATCTGATATTTTATCATGCAAATATTTCAGAGTTGGAGAGTCGCAAACAGTGCAAAAAAATCTTATGTTGTTAAATTTTTGTTTGTAGAGCACTTTTGTCGTGGATTTATCCAGTCCTGTACAGACCATACAAAAATCTCTTCTCTTTATAACTGATATATCTACTTCTGCAGAAGTCTACATATCAAACAACAATGTCTGGGAAAATGTGTGCTGTGTATAATTGCAAAAATAGTTACAAAAATCATTAGCCAGGTGTAACTTTTCATAGGTTTCCAAAATTAATTATTATGAAGAAACAGTGGGTACACCGGTGCAGTAGAAAAATGTTAGCTATAGATATATTGGGATTATTTATTATTTTTTTATTAATTTTTCAAGCAAGTTCTGTTTTCTTTTAACATATAGCAGGTACTTTTAATTTTAATTTTTTCTCTGGATTGTTGCTTTTTTAGTATTAATGCAATCATCTGATAGTTATTTATACTTAGGTATCAGAAGCCTCTGTGGTTATTGGTTTTTTTGCTTCCATTTCCATTGTAAAAGTGGTTATATTAAGGTATTTTCTGTACTATCTAGAACACATTATTTTTTAATTTAGAAAAAAATATGTATGTATAAAAAACGTAATATCTTGTTTTTTTACTTTCCTATTTGAGAATCTCTTTATCTATTTGCTTTTTATATTAATACATTTAGGTAACTAAATTACGGATAATTGCTTATTTCTATTTAACGATTTGGGGCATCCTGTCATAAAAGTACATAATATAAAAAAATTTCATCAATTATGAAGGCACTCATAATAATATATTTTTGTCTTGATATAATGTTTAAATTATTTCCTAATCATTTATTTTTATGTCCAAATATGGTGCATTTTGTCTGAATAGAACTGTACTTAAACAATATTAAACTTTAGTTACTGTAATTAGTCCTGCGAATCACTTGCATCAAAATAACTTCCGAATGACAAATTTGTGGTGCATATGGTGCGAACTGATTGGTTCTTCCTCAGTTTCTTCCCTTTGCAAAAATAGAACACATTTGTCTGTGGATGCCAAAGAAATTATAAACAACGTTTATTTAACCCGCAGTTATGAACAAACCAAAAGTTTTAGACGAGACCTTTATTTTGACAAAAGTACCAAAATCGACTATTTGGGTAATTGTGAACAATCCTATTGTAGAGAGAAAAATAAGAAATGATAGCGGTAAGTCTTCAAATTTAGATCGAGGTGGTGAAGAAGTAATACGGCGCAAAATTTACGAGCTACAAAATGTGGATTTAGAACATTGGATAATTTACTGTAAAAACTTGAAAAAGATGAAACAGGAATTAAATGTGGTCAAACTAATATGTGGAAATATTAAACGAATTGGTTTTAAATTAAAAAAAAATACAAATTATAATCGAAACCAGGAGGCTTCAGGAATGGCATTTGGATTTCTTGACCAGAGTACCAAAATTAAAATAGGTCAATTATTTATTTGGATGGGACTTGGTATGAAACTTACGATACTCAAAGACAAGAAAATTATTTTGTATGAAGCCCTAGACAGAGTTGAAAATTTTGTTGCATTGTACCGGGAAAACTAAAAGTTACGTGAGTTTAATATGAGACAAAAAAAAGACAAGGCATGTAGATTTCATTTTTTCCTATGCTACGGATATGTAAAGTTTTACTGTACCACATCACCAACTTTGAAACTTTAATTTTTAATACAGGATAAATAAAAGGATATACACTTTAAACTATAACTTAGAAAGATAGTTAATTAAAAAACATTTTTGAATATCTAGAGATGTACTCCTAATTTTAACTTCCCTAAACAGTGTTGCCAAATTTTCAATTCTAATCCAGGGAGAATGAAACGATGATGTCCAAATTCGCCCATACGAATTTCGAACGAAATCAGTGTTTGCCCATCTAAAAGTCAATAAACAGCTACTCATATAACAATAAACAACCTAATCGACCTGTAAGGTGAATTTTTTGAAATCGTCAATTTAACTAAAAGTTAAAAGCGCCTAGAATTTCTGCTTTAAACCGAGGCCGTATCATAGGTTTAGTGGAGAGCGATAGAAGTCAGAGGAATGTGGACGAAATAACAGGGGTTAAGCAGAGTGATTTATCTCGGATTTATTCCAGATATATTGAGACTGGTTCGATTGAAAATAGACTTCGAAGGCATCGAAATCGCAAGACCACAGCAAATCAATCGTTTTATTAGAATATTAGGAGGAATCCAACAATATCAATTCAAGTAGCGCATCACATAGAGCAGCCATATCAAACTCAAAGTCACTGGTGGGTCAAAAGCATGAAGACCATCGACTAGATGAGCCGCAAAACCTTATCTTAAAGAAGACAAACTACTGAAAATCTTGTGAAAAAGTACTATTATAGGCCAAGTCTGTTTATTAAATTTCCAATAAAAAGGACATTACAAAATACTACAAACATTAAATTCTTTTGCCATATATTTGACATCTTTTGTCTTTAATTAAGTTGTCTATTTGTGGCGCGAATTTATCGGCGGAAATAACTTTTAAAACTGCGTCTAAGTGTGCGTCCGTCAATCGCGATCTTGCGGGAGATTTGTTTCCTTTCGTCAAAGAAAATAGTTGTTCACACTTATAGGTACTTCCAAACATTGACAGGATTTTACAGGCAAATTTTCTCATTTCTTGGTATTGAACAGGCAAGTACTTATAAAATTCGAATGTATCAACACTATCAAATTTTTGTTTTAAATGGGTCTGACACTGAATCTCAATTACTTGCATTTGCAAATTCTGCCAGAAGGCTTCTCAATTTCTCTGAATATATTTTGCATGATATTGGGACACTTGGGCTTTCCTGATATGCCTTACAAGTCAGAAAATGTGACAGATTATCCTCTGCTAACTGTTTTTCCCACAACATCATCTTACACTTGAAAGCTTTCAAATGACCATGCATATCTGTAGTAACTTGACGTGATCCTTGCAATTTCGTATTTAAGTCCGACAAATGTTTTGTGATATCTACCATAAATGAAAGATCTTGTAAAAAAGGGATATCGCATAATAAGCTGACATCTTCTACTTTTGTTTCCATGAAAACGCGTATTTCTTCTTTGAGTTTCCAAAACCGGTCGAGTACCATAGAAAACGAAAGCCATCGCACCTCTGCGTAATATGGTAAACCAGTGTACTCACTTTCTAAATCACGTAAAAATGCAGAAAACTGGCGCTGATTAAGGCCTCGTGACCTTATGAAGTTTATAATTTTTTTCACTGACTTTAAAACACTTTCCAATTTGATCACTTTTGAGCATAAAACTTCTTGGTGGATTATATAATGAATATGATGAAAATCTGGTTTGTCACTGCCCGTTTCTCTGATCTTTGTCTGTAATATTTTAACGAAGCCATTTTTTACTCCAGTCATTGAAGGAGCTCCATCTGTTGCAATGGAACACAGTTTTGACAAATCTAAATTGTACTTTTGCAGAAGTCTATAAACAGCATTGAAAATATCCTTCCCAGTTGTTGTATCAACCGCACGAGGAAAAACAGCGAGTTGCGCCACACCACACACTTTTCGTTTCTGACCATGCCTGAATACTTGTCAAACATAGGTTTATGAATATTATAGTGACGTTTTATATTATATAATTTTGGGACGCCTACTGTACTATTACAAATCAAACAAATAATTTGTTTTTTCCACTTCACAGCAGAAAAACTCTAATTCCCACTTTTCTTGAAAGAGACATGTTAGAAACTGTATCCGAAATAAATTATGATAAGTACTGTTGAGTGTTATAAACTCTATCGCAACTGACTCATAACTGACTAAACACTGAACGACTGAACTCAATCAAACACGGCTTGGATTGTGATTTCTCGAGTTCTTTCCAGAATGTTCAGATAGCGTCATCTGTGTTTTTGCCCGATAGAATTTCATGGAACAAGCCAGATAACATTTGGCTTTAGGTTTGAAGATGAGTATGTGTACTTCATCCTCCTAAACATAGATGGCACTATGTACAATTGTACATGTTATTATACCAATCGTTGCAACGGCGCGCGCTTTCAAAAACGTTTTCAACTTGTTCGTGGGCCGCATTATCTGGCTGTTTTCAAAACTGATTTGGGCCGCAGAAAAATGCTCACTGGGCCGCATGCATGTTTCGATGGGTTAACGTTTGGCGAGTTCCAGGACGAGTAGCCAGAGCTGGCAACTATAGAGAAGTGCTACCATATCAAAGGGACAATGCGGAATAATAAAACGCCCTTGATATCTATATACAGAACGATAAGTGATCCAATTTACATAGAACATATCCGGTTATTGTAGAAGGAATATCACGTTTGGACTGGGCTTCACGGTCGCCGGACTTAAATCCAGTCGAAAATCCTTGGCATATTTTGAGAAAACGTGTAAGGAAAAGAAATTAATTTTTTCCAGGTTTTTCGAACCATATTGAAGCAGCTATGGTATGGAATGCAATTCCATACCACCATATAAACAACCTTATTGAAACAATGCCAAGAAGAATTAAGCAATACATTAGAGCTGGTGCAGGGCCAACAGTACCCTGTAGTAAAACTCTAAGTGTCAAACCTTGCGATAGCATACAGTAGCTCTAAAATTTTTATTTTAGTTACTGTGTATACCAAGAAATAAAAATAAAAAATAATAAAAATAAATAATCTTGTAAATAATTGATCTTTGCAACACTGCTCAAGGAAATTAAAATTAGTAGTACATGTGTAGGTATTCAAAAATTTTCAATGACTAACTGTATTTTTGATTAACCATATTTCTAAGTTATGGTTTAAAATGTATATCTTTTTATTATGTGGTATAGTAAACCTTTACGTAACCTTAGCACATGAAGAAATAAAATCTCTCTTTGTCAGTTATATTAAATTTTGATTTATTTACATGCTCACATAATTTTTAGTTTTCCCGATACAATACAACAAAGCCGATTGAATAATAACAAATCTCTCGTATCAGATGCTATGTCGCCAATAATGCAAAATAATAATAATAAAATTAGTAACATAGTAAATATGTAGTTGAATAATTATGAAACGTTTAGTAAAAAAAGGCGAATTCATTACTAAAACACCCCTAACCCCGGCCCTGTATAAATTTAATTTTTTTTACGGTTTTTTTTTATTTATTCTATAACAGCATATAGAAATATTTTTTTTTTACGAAAAGGGAGTTGCGTGTTTGTGTTTTCTATTACGTTCTATAATGACTCCAAGATCCAATATCGATATGTATCGATATACTTGGTTGAGCAGTCCACTAGCAGTGATGATCATTCCTAACGACCACTGTGAAACCACTCATTGGCAGATTTTCACATGAACTATAAAAAATTGGCTAGCAATTGTCTCTGTTGTAACCAGTCGGTATCTGCAGTGAGGACACCCTAACGACCAGAGCCGAACATATCACAACTTTTCTTTTTCCGACAGGCAATAATCGACCTTAGTAATCCATATGAGTGATCCCCAAAAGTAAATTATAATTCAATTTTTATTGACAAACAAAAATCTTTTTTGGCTTTTTCGCAAATGAATAAAAATATTTAACTTTAAATTAATTGAAGCAAATATTTAATAAAATTACATACCTCAGCATGTAGACTAGTCTGTCTACGGAATGTTTCGATACATAATATAAACAATATTGTTTAAACAATATTTTTTATATTATGTATCGAAACATTCCGTAGACAAACTAGTCTACATGTTGAGGTATGTAATTTTATTAAATATTTGCTTCAATTAATTTAAAGTTAACTATTTTTATTCAGTTGGGAAAAAGCCAAAAAAGATTTTTGTTTGTCAATCTAAACGCAACAAATAATCTGAACACATTTAAAAATAACATCAATTTTTATTGTCGGAGCTCCGACGATTACCCTTTGTTCCAAATTACAGATAAACATAGTTTAGCTTTGTTTTCTAAAAGACATTGTATATAACCACCAGCCAATACGGTTAATAAATTTTTCCAAAACTGACCTGCGGTCGACACCCGGGATTGTCATACACTTGCTACAAAAGAACAAAAATATCTTATTTGCCTACTATCCCATTGTTTTTTCTTTGGGGGCTACAATAACCATTCAAAGCATAGAATTTAATCTGGTTTCCTCTTATTTTTATTAGTTACAACTTATATACTTTCAGTATTCAAAAGTTATTATTTTTCTATTTTTTTTTATTAAGCCTATGTCCAAGTTTAAAAATGCAATGCTCGGTAGTATTTAAGCCGAACAAATTGACGCACAATTTGTTAGCTTAAAATTCGGCTAACTTGATGTTAGCGTTGCAAATTAATTTGAAAGACATTTACCGCATAAATGTACCTAGAACTTGATTGGTTTGCCAAAAAATTACAGAAAATATGCCTTGTAATAATAACAACGAATTTTCTTTTGTTTACAAAAAGACATCTAACGAATAAATGCCAACTATTGACCCTTAAGACGTGTTCCTTTTGGTTTTACTAAAGACATTAACACACAAATGACTTCTGCTTTCCTAAATAGTCTGAAAATACTATAATAAATTTGACCTATGTTGAACATTTGTACAGTGACCAAGATTGAGAAAAAAATTAATATAATCGCAACCTTGGCTTCATTTAGTGCCCCCTTAAGTTTTATTAAAAAAAGGCCCCTTTCTAAAATCCCCTTTATTAAAAATGCTGAAATATTATCTTAATTATCAAGCCCATAATAAATGCGGCTTTGACCGAGCGACAATAGAAAATGGAATAGAACCTATGCGGGCCGCTAGCTTCTCTGCAGCCAAGTCCTGTATGCTTGATTTTAGGTGAATAGAGCCAGAGGTTATTGAACTTTCCACTAGCTGTTTGCAATTTTTGCATTTCAGGCGCGTGCTTTAAGTGGGGGCGGAAGCTATGGTTGGAGTAGGTTTTTTATTTGAACGGCTATCCGTGTGTTGTGTGGTACGTACGTCGCGTCGTGCATGGTGCGATATGGAAGACAATAATACGGACGTGGATATGCAAATACCCTCAACTTCGGCTGTCGGTAATAACGTTGAAAATGTTGGAGAATTTAGGAAGAAGAGTGTGTGTGTGAATGTGTGGTGTGTGTCTTAATAATAAATGGATTTTCAACATTAAACTTCGCTGATAAGCTTCAAATAATTTCCAAAGGAAGAGCAAAACCGCCTATGAAAAATTTAACCACAAAAATGAAAAACTGTATTAGACATTTTTATCCGGAAAAACAATACGAACAATTTAAATGGCTAACAGGGTGTGAAAATATAAGTAAATTATTTTGTTGGCCATGTTTACTTTTTGAAAATGAAAAAGGTTTCTGTAATAAAATTGGTTTTTCCGATTTAAACAATTTCCATAAAGCTGTAAAAAGACACATTATGTCCAAAGAGCATTTACAGGCCGTCATAAAAGAAAAAGTATTCGGCAAGATCGGAATTGAACACACCCTTAATAAACAGTTGGAAATTAGTCACCGCCAACACAATGAACTAGTCGATAAAAATAGGCAAATATTAAGAAGACTTATCGATGTTGTTTGTTTTCTCGGACAAGATTTACTTAGTTTAATGGCTAAATATGAAGCAGGAGATTTGCGAGGCGCGGTTCATTGCTATTGTTCTGGACGAAACAACTGATTCATTAATTTTTGCCAATTATCTATAGTAACACGCTACGTTAAAATAGACGAAAGTATTCAAGAGCCATTTTTAGGTTTTAAGAATGTGTCCGAAAATCCTACAGCAGATGCATTATATACCGTAGTTTATAACGTTACTAAATAAATTAATGGAAGAAAAAAATAGTTGCGCAAAGCTATGATGGAGCTGCAGTGACGGCAGGACAATTAGGGGGTCTGCAAGCTAAAATTCGAGAAACTTTCCGAAGTGCTGTGTTTGTCCATTGTTTTGCTCATAAATTAAATTTAGTCCCAGTCCATCAATCCCATTAAAGAATGTAAAGTATTTTTCGTTACTTTAAGTGACATGGCTGCTTTTTTTTCCAAGTCAACAAAACGTACACAAGCTTTGGACTCCATTGTCCACAAACGATTGCCCAAAGTAGCTACTACTAGGTGGAACTATAATGGAAGACTTGTGTTAACAGTATCTGAAAATCGTGAATCACTGATTAAACTATTTGAGAATATAATAGAAAATAATGAAACGTGGGACTCAGAAGCAATAAATAGTTAGAGGGGGTTTTTGGACTGTTTGAAACGAGATTTTAATTTTAATTATTTGTTGAACATATTTTCAGAAATATTTCCATTCGCGGACAATGTTTTTAATATATTACAAATTAAAACAAATGATATTGCTTTTTGCCTAAAAAAAGTAGATGATTTTAAGTCCATCTTATGACAAAAAATGACTTATTGACCTATTTTGGAAGAAAACGATGACGTTAAATGTAGAGCCACAAGCCAAGCGTCTTCGAACAGACAAGGTGGGGGATGTTCAAACATCATACAGACGCCCCTTTTATGAAATAATCGATCAAATTCAACAACAAATAAACTATAGATTTAAGGGTTTAAATGATTTTAAATTCCTCGAGCTCTGCAATTTTGATGCATTTAAAGGAAAAACTTTTCCAGAAGATGCGTTTAAATCTCTTCTTCTTTATTAGGCCAGTTCTTCGACCGAGTGTTACTGCGATCTGAACTAAAAGTGATTTACGAAACTGATGACATTAGCGCAAAAAATAACGCTAAGGAACTAATGCAATTTTTAAAAGACAAGGAGCTGGAACAGGGCCGTTCCTAGCCCCTCGGCCGCCTTTGTGCAGAAATAAAACGGCCGCCCTTTTATAACAAAAAAAAAACAATATTTATTGAAAAAAAAAATATATTTAAGTTCCTACGTATACATTAACAAGTAACATTGTATCATAACATAAGGTAATAATCTATTAAACGAAACAATAAACAACATAAAACAAAATACAAATGTTTAAACTATTAATTATTTAAATATCAAATAATATAAAAGCCAAACAAACAAAAATTGGTATCTTTTATATTGTATCTAAGTATAAAACTAAGCAAGTCCCAATAAAAAAACAACCTCTTCATTTCAAAAATATTTTTCTGGCTTTTGTACTTGCGAACTCGTCTATTATTTTATTATGGTCTAAATTTTCACAAATTTCATTTTCAATGGCAATTATACCTAAATTTGTAAGCCTTTCCTGTGACATAGAAGATCTTAAATAGTTTTTTATTATTTTTAATTTTGAGAATGACCGTTCACCAGATGCAACCGTTACTGGTATTGTTAAAAAAATTCTCAAGCTTATACATAAATTAGGAAAAGATGAGACCAAATTATTACTATAAATAAATTTTAGAATCTCAATAGGTTTGATTTGATCTGTTAGAGATTTAAATGTAACAATTTCTTCAAATAGTTCTACGCCACTTATATCCCTCGATTCGTCTTCGGTTAATGCGATTTCAAGTTCAACGCATTTTTGTTTTAAATCATCCGATGTCACATCATGAAACCGTGTTAAAAAGTTAAAAATATTACTGCAATACGAAAGAGAATTAAACCTTTCTTCTACTGATATTCTAGCTCGGTCAATAACAGTATAATAAAAATTTATTTTAAATTTCTCTCGTTCGTTTGTTAATACATTGTATGTACTTTCATAACTAAATTGGGATTTTTTCCGCCTTATACGAACTTCTGGAAAATCTGATTCCACATCAATTTCATTTGCTAAATTGGATGAAATTTCTATGTAAGTGTTAAAACTTTGGTCCGATCGCATTTCGTTAATAAAGTTAAGTACATGTTTTAATGATGTGACACACTGAGTCAGATCAATATTAATTTTTTGCAATAATTTACTGACTACGTCAATTTTAACTAATAACTCGTACCATATGACTAAGCTACAGATAAAAGTAAATGATTTTATTTTTTCTAATAATGAATTGGCACTTAGTTTTGTTTTTGAGTCTCTTGTAACATCTTCTGAAAGCTCAACCAAAGCTTTACAAATATTTCCTAGTTGATTCCGAAGTGGTCTAAGCGCTTTAACTCTGCTTTCCCATCGGGTGTCACTTACCGATGTAAGATTTAAATTACTAACATTTTTTTTTAAAACATCCCAACGAAAAGGAGAAGAAGAAAAGAATACATACAGTTCCTGCACGATGTTACTAGATTTAGTGTGTGAGCGGTGCAAGGAACAAATATAGCCCTGGAATTAACATTTTTTACCCTTTGTTGAAGTCCGATATGTTTTCCGGACATATTGGCCCCATTATCATAACCCTGACCTCTTATATCCCTAATATCTAATTCAAACTTAGGCAAAATATCATTAACCAATAGGTTAAAAATCCCTTCCCCAGTTGTATATAAAATAGGAAAAAAACCCAAAAAACACTCTTTTATGACAACATTTTCTTCGTTACAGTCTACATATCTGACTACAAATGTAATTTGCTCTGTATGACTTGCATCTGGAGTAGAATCTAAAATTATGGAAAAATATTTGGATTTTTTTAAGAGTGTCGTAAAATGATGGCAAATATTTTTTGCTAGCAAAGTAATTATTTCGTTTTGAAAATGAATTCCCAAATAGTGAGTTATTTTACTTTTTGATTCTTGGGTCTTTGTAATTTTTTTTAGATGATCGGATAACACTGGGTCAAATTTTGCCACCATTTCAACAGCTTTTAAAAAGTTGCCATTATTTTGTTCGTATAAGACGGAACTTTTTCCACGAAATGCCAATGATTGTCCAGCTAAAAATTGAATAATTGCAATAACTCTTTTTAAGATAGAGCGCCAGCGTTCCCTTTCAAGTTCAAAATAATTTTGCCGTTCTTTGTCAATAGTTAATTTTTTATTTAATGACATTTTTAACTCAACCCATTTTTGATTAGCTTACAAGTGATGTACAGAAGATTCATGCTTGGATAAAATATGTGAAAGATGTCGCCAATCAGAATACCCCATTTTGCTATTTAACTTAAACAATTCCTTACAAAATATTTTACAACAAAGACAAAAAATGCTATTTGCTCTACAAGAGTATACCAACCAAGCTCTTTTAATTTTTTCACCATTTGGCAAAATTCGAAAATATTGAGTTGAAGAAAATTTCCTTCCCGATTCATCAGAAGGAAATTTTTTTTCTATATGCTGAAAATCGTTTTGTACTATTTGCTCAATAACTTGATTTTGTAAAATATCCGGCCAGGTGAATGGGTCGCTGACATCAAAATCATCATTAGTTTCAGGGATAACTTCGTTTAAGTTAGGATTATCATCGGTTAAGAGCATCTTTTCTTCATTATCTATTTCTGTATTTGATTCAGGGTGTTTTTTTTCTTCAGGGTCGATTACTTTATGTGCATCCTTTACATTTTCATCCTCAATTGTATCTGTACCCTGTGACGATGTTGATGGAACTAAATATTTTTGCAAAGATCCACTTAATTTTTTTTTGTTTTCTTCCTTTTCTAATTTTCTTTTTTTATATTGAGCTCCAGATAAACGTTTTGTTTTTCTATCGGACATCTGGAAATAAAATTGAAAGGTAATTAAAGTTAGAAAATTTAGTTTATGTAATAGTTCTGAATCTGCGAAGATATAATTTTATAGTATCCCCAATTAAGTTCGCACCAAATGGAATTTTTTATAAATAATAAGTAAAATTGTAATCTAGCATCAGATTTTGTTTTTGAAATGATAAGTAAATTAGTAAAACTACTTTATACATTTTTTAAAACTTGAAATATAGAAAATTAATCTAGACATAAAATTAACAATAAACCACTTTTTGATCTCAAGCTAAAAAAAATTTTTTTTCATATGTTTAATATTAAATCCAAAACGTAAGATGCGGATTTGGATGGTAATATTAAGTAAAGTAATATCTATCCGAAGAACTTACCTTTTTAAATTACGAAAATTTGTTTCTTTTGAAATTTCACTTTTGCAAAATGTAGAAAAAAATAACTAAACAACAAACACTTTATATCACTGTTAAACTCTCGCTAGTTAATCGAATACTAAAAAGAAAAACAAAACATTTAAAAACTGCCCCATTCTACAGTATATAGAGCTATATAAAACTATATACTGTTCACATACCAATTATGAAGTATAAACAAACATTTTTGCATTGAAAGGCGGCCGCCCTTATCTATCATTTTTATTGCTTTTCCAAGGAACGCTGCTATAAATAGTTCTATTGTAATTTCGGCAACTCATGCACAGCAAAAAAAGAAATGACCGGTAATAACTTTCTTATGAATGTTTTATCTTAAAAGCCTAACAAAATGTAATTTAATTTTTCTTTATTTTGAAAACAAAAATATAGGTATATTTTTGTAATCAAATGGCTAATTTTGTGTTTTTGGCGGGCGGCCTGCGGCCGCCCCAATAATTTGGCCGCCTTTGTGCCGGCACACCGTGCACACCCCTAAAAACGGCCCTGAGCTGGAAGATGCCTACACCGAAGTGTCGAAATTGTGTGAATTAGTATTGACAATTCCTGCCACAAGTTCATCAGTAGAACGCAATTTTTTAACACTTAAACCTATAAAAAATTTCGTGAGAAATTCAACGGGGCAGGAGAGACTTTCGCATAAATCGCTGTTGTCCATTGAAAATAAACTTTTCCATAATATGTCGGAGCATATTATGATGACGTCATTGACGAATTTGCGAAAAATGATCGAAGATTCAAATTACATTACAAAAAGGTAAGTTTCTAAAAATTGCTTCCCCTTCTTAAAATTTCAGTTTCAGTTTCAATTTTGAAGTCCGCGTACGTTTTCTCAGGTTTATGGTATCTAACTGTCAAAAGCCCTTGCAGATTCCCCTTTTAGGATTATAGCATTAAGAAGTTTTTCCCCTCAAAATATTTAGAATAAAACAGAGATTTTCGAACTCTCCAGATTTATCACTTAGTTCTTAAGTCAAACTCCGATTCTGCATATTTTCTCAGGTTTATGGTAACTGTCAAAAAACAACGCAGATCCAGCATTCGACCTTCCGAAGCTTAACTGTCAGAAGCCGTCTCTCTGTTTTATTCAGGAGATTGATTCAGGTCCTGATTATCTATGCCTCCCAGATTTATGGTAACTGTCAGAGAGCAATTCAGATCCCGAATCCCCTTTTTGGGCGTCACAAACAAATTTCACCCTTATGGCCGCTCCCATGCATTCCTTCAGCCGAAAAGTCAAGTGGTTTTAAGATAAGATTTTCTGGTGCAAAGTTGCAGTTTTAAGCTTTCTTAAAATCGAACGTTTTTATGTATTTAGGAATTTAATATTTTAAATATTAGGAAGAATGTATTTTAAAAATACTCTTTTAAAATTTCGATCCAAAGTTTTAACGTTTGTCTTTTCAATATTGTGCTAATTATTCAGCTATAAATTAAATGAAAAAAAAAATTTTTTGGGGGGCCCCGGTACAGGTTTGTTTCATTACCATATTTAATTTAGTGTTCAATCAATTAAATGAATGTTAATCCTGCGCAACACATATAAAACGGATATGTTACAAAAAAAAATACGCTTTAACACATACATTCAAACGTAAACTTGTGAATGGGTAAATATTAAATAGAAAAATTATGATTGCAGAATCGTGTAATTGCACTTATTGTAACCTTCAACGTTCACCAAGTTTTTTTTAGGAGCAATAAATCTGCAGTGATTTGTCTAGTTCTTACTTATTATTATAATTAGGTTTTTTCGCCATAATGGTATAACTCAAACATCCACTTATCAGCTGTGTTTTATAATTTATACAACCTACTTCATAATAATAACAATAATGGTAAATTAATATTTACACAGCGACCAAGTAAAACAGATGTAGGCAATTTTAACTAACAACGTATATAAAAGTGACAACATACATATGTAATGTCTGGCAAGTATATTTATTTATTAACATACACTGTTCTACAGGTAGAATACCCCCAGTTATAGAACAGAAAAAAAAGCATCTAATTACCTAAGTAAACTTAATTATATGATTAAGTAAAAAGTGACAAAGTCAGGTCACATTCCTAAAAAAATATCTTTTAATGTCCCTTACACTGCACTGAAAGATATCCACATTTTGACTATTATATTCATTGCACATAGTATATAAAGGTGAGTTTTTTAAAATGTTTCTACGGGGAGTACTAAGGTAGAACGAGTCAGTGCATCTCGATGCTAAACGCGGTACATTTTACAAAATTTAATCTGTGCAACAAATCTGACACTGTATATCATTCGAAATAATCTTGCGGAGTGTGACAATCGAGGAGCATCTCCTACCCACATCGAAACTAGAAAAGTCGTGCCTAGACACCAAAGTATCATTAGAACTTCCAATAGGTGGGTATACCTTATCAATTTTGCGACTGTTTAATTAGTTATTTTAAAACTCTACGATCTTTGAAAGCCACACAGTCAGCAAGATCCTCTAGCAGAATAAAATTTCAAATCCGCATATAAGAGAAACTTTACATCTATGACATAGACAATATCATTAATGTACAGATTAAATAGCAAAGGGCCTAAGTTTGAACGTTGAGGGACACCTGATGTAGCTAAATATTCTACAGATTTAAATCTATTTAACTGTACATACTGTGTTCGATCAGTGAAGTACGACTGAAATAACATAATTAACTGGTCAGATTTGCCAAAGGCCAACATTTTTTATAGTAAAATACCGTGATCTATTCGGTCAAATGCTTTTGTGAGGTCTGTATATATGACATCTGTTTGGGTTTTGTTGTCAATGTTTTCCGTGATATGTGACCACACAGAGATTATTCGAGCGACCCTTTAAAAAAAATGCTGTCTCAGCGTTATAGAATTGTTAACATGACTGTATATTCTTTGTTCCAGCAGTACTTCAAAGACCTTACAGAAATTGCAGATGATTGAAACTATAACATTTTATATCGGAAAGATTTATCCAGGTGGTCAGCGGTTGAGCCAGGACGCATGCACAGTCTCTCAAAATAAATGCAGGTATATTATCCGACCCAGTTGTCATTTTCGGTTTATTTTCTTAAAGACACTTAATACATCAGACTCGTCAAAAGTGGCGATATTAAGGAGGGACGACTGGCATTTTTCCATATCGTAAGTATGATCCACCAAAATAATCTGCGAAGCTATTGAGTATATCAGAGGGATTATTCAACTCAGTATCGCAATATGTCATAACATTGGATACCTTAGAAGATGAACGCTTACTATTAACATACACCCAAAATTTGTTGGAACTGACTGATATTTGTGATTCAAAATTTCTAACGTACTGTTTATAGGTTTTAGTGATAGCAACTTTAACTTCAGTTAACTTTCAACAAATTCGTACATGCATCTCAGGATTAGTAAACGGTTCCAGCAAGACCAATCAATACCAGACATTAGAGCGTACATGGAGTGAAAATCAGCCTTTCAAAAGTTATAACAATTTACGAACGAAGACTCAAGGTTGTTTTTATTACCCAGTTTTTTATTTAGTTTGAGAGTAATCTCCAAAGCTGGGTGGTAATTATCCTCAGTCACTAAGGGTTCCAACGACAATTCAACAAGATATGGCTGATTGGTAAAAACTAAATCAAGTAGTCTATTATGCTGATTCAAACCAAAATTATTCTGAGTTAAGTCAAAAAAGTCCCTAAAATTGTCAAGAACAGACATTATATGGCATACCTAGCTTACAAAGGAGGTCAAAATAACCCTAGTTTGTTCCTTAACGGCCTCAGTTATAATAAATTGTCGACTTACTATTACTTATCACCAGTGACATTTGTGCCTGAGGAGGATAAGTCAGTCATGATTGGCTCTGACAGGGAGGCCATAGCAGCTTGTAGGTCATTGGCACTGGAGGGTTCTAAATTAAGCATGGAGAAAACTGCAAGGAAAGATGATTTTTTGCAGTTTGATTCAATGACTCCACCAAGAGTGCGGCTGTCCCAAGATTCGGATAAAGCAAATGGTCGCTATATATTAGCCAGATTAAGGGATCCTTCCTTACTAAAGACCTTAAGGCTATTTCTTGCTTATCTACACGACCAGCCATCTAGTGTGTGTTTTGAGGGGCATACAAGTACTAGCATTAAATTATTGCTAGCTTCAGAAGGCCTTCCCAGTGACAAGGACTCCCTGCGCAAGTTGTATTATCGCTTCCAAGATGCCTATGGGATTGGTTCATCTGAAGTGGACTCAGACCTTGCAGCGTATAGATCTTTCTACTCCTCGGAAAAAATTTTACGGCTCCAAAAAATTCGTGAAAGTACTGGTAAATATTATTCTAGTGGTTCACCATCAAAAAGTAAAAATTTTTAGTCAATATGACGCGAAAAGAGGATTAGCACCCTTAGAAAATTGACCAATAGTAATTTTAATCTTTTTTTTCTTAATATTCAGTCCTTAAGACATAAAACAGACGAATTATATCTTTTGTTAGAAGAGCTAAATTTTCCAGAAGTCATTGCCATCACTGAGCACTGGCTAAATATCAATCAACCTGTTTTTATTAAAAACTATACCACAATTGCCAGATTTAATAGAACTAATTTAACTCATGGAGGCACCATGATAATGTCTTTAAACAACGATTTTTCCGAAATATCAAAGTATAATCATTTATTATCTGAAAAAGTATTTGAATTTTCTATCGTTTATCACAATACTTATGACCTTTATATTATTTGTATTTATAGAACACCTGATGCTGATGTGCAATTATTCTGCCATAACCTTCTAAGTTTGCTCGAGTCCCTTCCTGTAAAAAGCAAATTAATCTTATGTGGCGATTTCAATATTGACTTTTCCAGTGTGTGTGCTGCTCAGGAATGTCTTCAGTCCATCTTTGAGTCAGTAGGAATTGCCATGCACGTCAACTCACCAACCAGAATTACTAAGACAAGTGCCAGTACTATAGATTACGTTGTGTCTTCTTTCGATCCTAGCTCCGTCGAATGTAATGTCTTAAGTCCAGGTTTCTCCGATCATGAAGCAATTTTCACAAAATTTTCAATTACATCCAAAGCCAAAAATTCCTCTAGACAAGTAGGCCGTATTTTTTCGGTTAGAAATTTCATTAATTTCAAACACCTATGTCAAATAACTGACTGGGACTCTCACACTTATGATGTCGACACTGAATTTTCTCGTTTTATAAAAACTCTAACTAATATAGCTTCTGAATCTTTTCCTCTTAGGCCTATCAAAAATAAAAGAAGTAAACCCTGGTCCACTAAAGGTTTACGTATATCTTCTAAGAACATGCGGTCACTATCTCATTTAAAGAAATTTTCGGACAGTGTCTTTTTTCATAATTATGTAAAATCATACAGAAAAATTTATCATAAGACTATTAAAGCCGCCAAAGATATTTATTACAATAATAGACTTTCTAACGCCAAAAATGTAGCTAAAGAAACCTGGTCTATCGTAAATGATTTAAGAAACAAAACTCCTTTATCCAACACTATCCTTACCTCTCCTGAGGACCTAAACAATTATTTTGTAAATGTAGCCAAAGATTTGACTAAATCCGTATCTCAATCTAATGACCCAATTTCATATCTCTCTAATCATAGGGTAAACCTGCACAGTTTCTTCTTTTCACCAGTAGTTTTATCAGAACTTCGCAGTACAATTAATGATATCAAAAATAAATCTTCCTCGGGAATTGATGGGCTTACTTTAAAAATGTATTCAAGTCTGCCGGAGTGCACTCTAGAGCATCTGACTGCTTTGATAAATATGTCTTTCCAAAATGGTACTTTTCCAAGCTGCCTTAAAACTGCAATAATCATACCTCTTCACAAAGGAGGTGTTTCAGAAGAAGCTTCGAACTATCGCCCAATTGCACTTCTCCCTACGCTATCTAAGATCATCGAAAGACTGGTTAAAAAAAGGCTTTTATCATTTCTGTCTAGATATGAAATACTTACAAAACATCAATTTGGATTTTTAAGTAACAAATGCACAAGCGATGCCATGTTTTCCCTTCTTAATAGAGTTTACTCCAGCCTAAACAACCATCACGCTACGGCAACAATTTTCTGTGATTTTTCCAAAGCTTTCGATTGTGTGAATCATAATATATTAACTAACAAGCTGCAGTACTATGGATTTAGAGGGGCTCCTCTCGATTGGTTTAAGTCATATCTTAGCAACAGAAATCAAGTTGTGAAAGTTGACAACAGGATGTCTTCTTGTAGGCCAATGGAATATGGAGTGCCTCAAGGCTCGGTACTAGGCCCTATCTTGTTTCTTCTGTTCATAAACGACATGGCTAATTTAAACATTAGTGGAAAAATATGTCTCTTTGCGGACGATACCAGCTTTACGTGGAGCCACCCAGATGTCACGGACCTACATAGGATTGTATCTAATGACCTAATCACCATTAAATCCTGGTGCGATTCTAATCTCCTATGTTTGAACATCTCTAAAACGAAAGTCTTGTCTTATAAAAACACGCTGCAACCTTTTGACCTTAATGGCACCACTATTGATGTCGTAAACTCTGTAAAATTTCTAGGGCTTCTTGTAGATGATTCTTTAAAATGGGATCCACATATCGACGCTTTATCAAGGAAGTTGGGTTCTGCTTGCTTTGCGTTAAGATCTGTTTCCGAGGAGCTTAGCTTTTCTACCTCTAGAACTGTTTATTTTGCTCTTGTTGAGTCGCACCTCAGATATGCTATTCCATTCTGGGGTACATGTTGTGCGACTCAATTTGATCGAATTTTTATACTACAAAAAAGAGCTGTTCGTTACCTACTGAGACTTAACAGTAGAACTCACTGCCGAGATTTCTTTAAAAGATATAAAATACTAACCCTTCCTTGCTTATTCATTTTGGAATCGGTTTGCTTAATTCGTAAGCATGCACCTGCTCTATTAGAGAGACCTTCTCACAACTACCCTCTCAGAAACACTGAGCACGATCTCTATCTTCCAACCCCACACTCAGAGTTAATTAAAAGATCAGTAATCTACAATGCAAAAAAAATGCATAATCACCTGCCATATAACATCAAATCCATAATATCTCTGACTTCATTTCGCAAGGCTTTGAAATCATTCTTACTGGAAAGCGCCTTCTACACCGTGAACGAGTTTTACAACACATAAATTTATCCTTATGAACCCCTAGTGTGATAGTTGCCATTACCAACCATTTTTACCGAATTTTGTATATGTATTTTTTTAATTGTTTCGTACTTTTTTATTTTTTATTTTTTACTTTGCTTTTTTATTTTTTTTACATTATATTTATGAAAATGTACAACATAGTACGACTGACAAAGTACATTTCTAATGTACTTCTTTTAGGATTCTATTATATTAATATTCTAAATTCTTGATTTAAATATTATTTTTCTATAATATTTATGATGTGTTTTTGTTTTGTTTTGTTTGCTAATTTTGATGTTTGTAAACTATTTTTTTTACAACAGCTTTGTCCACAAAATTGTAAAATTTTTTTGACAATAAAGCATTTATTTATTTATTAAAAATACAATAGAATATTTTATAATAGAAGGCGTTCAAAAATTCCATGTTTTTTTTTTGGAAAGCATCGTTTCCCTTCAAAAAAGATTGACTGAGAGAGTTTTTTTTTGTCTTTCTTTTGTTCACCATGGTCTTTTTGAGCCAAAACGCTGATAAGTTAGTTTAAGTTTTAGACATTTATATTTTTTAGACGGAAATGTAATTATTTTTTCAATTACATACATAAAGTAGAACTCTAAGCGACACCTATTTATTAATTAAGGGTTCAGGGTGCGTCTATGACGACGCATTGTATTTCAGTCCACCAGAGGCAGTTCTTGTCGATTTAGGTCCGACGTTTTCTCTGATTTCTAAAACAAGAGTTAGTCTGTGTTCAAATTCTTCTTTTGTGGCGGTTTATGGGGCTTAACGTATACAGTAGGTTATTAAATTTGAAGGATTATCAAAGATATTTTATTTTTATTCAATGATTTATTTGGGGAGTAACTTATTTTCTAGAGTTCAATTTAAGGTTTATTTAAAGATTTTTGTTTTCTTTTGTTTTGCACTAAGTTTGGGGATTTTAAGTAAATTCCGTCATTTTCTAGATTTAAGTACTTTTTTGTTATTAATTTAAAGTGTTATTTTTGTACAGTAATTCACATCAATTTAATTTTTGTTAATAGATATTTAAGTGTTTTTAAAAACCAAATATTTTATTTAAATAAACCACCTGCTAGTTAAAATAAATATATTCAAGAAGATACCATCGGTGTCGTAGTTTGCTGTTGTTCGAGTTATAAGTGGCTGCTGAATTGGTGAGATAAGATGTTTAATTCAATGTATATTTCACGAAGAAACCTACAGTGTGCCTTTGCTTATCATGTCTTAATTAATTTCAGTAATGTGATAGGGTTGGTCGCTATGTCTCAAACAGGGGCGTGCGGTAAAATTTTAAGGAAGGGAAGCAATTTTTAGAAACTTACCTATTTGTAATGTAATTGTATTCTTCGATCATTTTTTGCAAATTCGTCAATGATTTCATCACAAAAACGTCGATGCTCCGACATATTTTGGAGAAGTTTATTTTCGATGAACAGCGATGTATGCGAAAGTCTGTCCTGCCCCGTTGAATTCCTCACGAAATTTTTTATACGTTGTGGCAGGTATTGTCAATACTAATTTACACAATTTCGACACTTCGGTGTAGGCATCTTCCAGCTCCTTGTCTTTTAAAAATTGCATTAGTTCCTTAGCGTTATTTTTTGCGCTAATGTCATCAGTTTCGTAAATCACATTTGGTTCAGATAGCAGTAACACTCGGCCGAAGAACTGACCATAATGAAGAAGGAGAGATTTAAACGCATCTTCTGGACAAGTTTTTCCTTTAAATGCATCAAAATTGCAGAGCTCGAGGAATTTAAAATCATTTAGACCGTTAAATCTATAGTTTATTTGTTGCTGAATTTGATCGATTGTTTCATAAAAGAGGCGTCTTTATGATGTTTGAACATGTTGTGGCTCTACATTTAACGTCATCGTTTTCTCCCAAAATAGGGCAGTCATCTCTTTTTGGCTTAACATGGACTTAAAATCATCAATTTTTTTAGGCAAAAAGCAATATCATTAGTTTTAGTTTGTAATATATTAAAAACATTGTCCGATAATGGAAATATTTCTGAAAATATGTTCAACAAATAATTAAAATTAAAATCTCGTTTCAAACAGCCCAAAAACCCCCTCGAAATATTTATTGCTTCTGAGTCCCACGTTTCATTATTTTCTATTATATTCTCAAATAGTTCAATCAGTGATTTACGATTTTCAGATACTGTTAACACAAGTCTTCCATTATAGTTCCACCTAGTAGGAGCTACTTTGGGCAATCGTTTGTGGACAATGGAGTCCAAAGCTTGTGTACATTTTGTTGGCTTGGAAAAAAAAGCAGCCATGCCACTTAAGTAAAGAAAAATACTTTACACTCTTTAATGGGATTGATGAACTGGGATAAAACTAAATTTAATTTATGAGCAAAACAATGGACAAACACAGTACTTGGGAAAGTTTTTCGTACTTTAGCTTGCAGACCCCCTAATTGTCCTGCCATCACTGCAGCTCCATCATAGTTTTGAGCAACAAATTTTTTCTCTCCATTAATTTCTTTAGTAACGTTATAAACTACGGTATATAATGCATCTGCTGTACGACTTTCGGATACATTCTTAAAACCTAAAAATCGCTCTTGAATACTGTTTTAACGTAGCGTATTACTATAGATAATTGGCTAAAATTAGTGATATCAGTTGTTTCGTCCAGAAAAATAGCAATGAACCGCGCCTCGCCAATCTCCTGCTTAATTCTTTTTAGAATAATGGTTGCAACAATGAAACTTAAATCATTCTGGATTCGATTCGACGTTCCGTGAAAAAGGCTAGACTGCTCTAAATGATTTTTTAAGCAATCATCATATTTAGCCATTAAATTAAGTATATCTTGAAAATTTCCTCTAGTCGAAGAAACCCCTGTTTCGTCTTGACCTCTAAATCTCAATTCATGCTGTCCGAGAAAACAAACAACATCGATAAGTCTTCTTAATATTTGCCTATTTTTATCGACTAGTTCATTGTGTTGGCGGTGACTAATTTCCAACTGTTTATTAAGGGCGTGTTCAATTCTGGTTTTGCCGAAGACTTTTGCTTTTATGACGGCCTGCAAATACGCTTTGGACATAATGTGTCTTTTTACAGCTTTATGGAAATTGTTTAAATCGGAAAAACCAGTTTTATTCCAGAGACCTTTTTCATTTTCAAAAAGTAAACATGGCCAACAAAATAATTTACTTAGATTTTCACACCCTGTTAGCCATTTAAATTGTTCGTATTGTTTTTCCAGATAAAAATGTCTAATACAGTTTTTCATTTTTGTGATTAAGTTTTTCATAGGCGGTTTTGCTCTTCCTTTGGAAATTATATGAAGCTTATCAGCGAAGTTGAATGTTAAAAATCCCTTTATTATTAAGACACACACCACACATTCACACACACTCTTCTTACTAAATTCTCCAACATTTTCAACGTTATTACCGACAGCCGAAGTTGACGGTATTTGCATATCCATGTCCGTATTATTGTCTTCCATATCGCACCATGCACGACGCGACGTACGTATCACACAACACACGGATAGCCGTTCAAGCAAAGAACCTAGATAGCTTCCGCCCCCACTTAAAACACGCGACTGAGATGCAAAAATTGCAAACAGCTGGTGGAAAGTTCAATAACCTCTGATCCGATTGACAGGAAATCAAGCATACAGGACTTGGCTGCAGAGAAGCTAGCGGTCCGCATAGGTTCTATTCATTCGGAGTCAAGGCCGCATTTATTATGGACTTGATTATTTATATTTTAACATTTTTAATATACACTAAATTAATGGTGTCCTATTTCAAAAATTACATTTTAGAAGATGTTTTGTAATCTTTTTGGAGAAGCACTGCTTCTCTTGCTTCCATGGACTGCACGCCGTTGGTCTCAAATATATACACAAAATAAATAAATATTTTTAAATAACCGCTCTATAACCCTGTTACACATTTGTTTCGATAATATTGGCTATTTCTCAAGAAAATCAGGTTTTTGTATCACACGTTCAAGCAAACTTATTTAGTACCCTAGTTTATAATCAAATCCGTCTCACTTGTACAAGCACTGAGCTATTGTGTGGTGACAGGAAGAATTTATTCTGATACATTTTCAAATAGAAGTGTATCTCACAAAAGAACTTTTGATTGTTGATCGTAGCTAAAGAGAAATAGGTAAAAGTTAAATAATAAAAATTACTTAAAATTGATTCGTTCTGATATTTTGGAAATCACGTACGAGCGGATACTACTAGAAATTTATCTGAACGTAGCTTTTAGGCTTAAAGGAACCATATTTATAACTTTGGACAACATCACCAATGCACAGGTAGAAAAAATTCATCAAGAAGTTAGACTTAAGCAATATAAGAAGTTTGAAGCACTTCTAACAGAAAAAATCCAGTAAAACCTCCGCAGAATACAGTTATCAACTAGTCGTCCAAGATGTTAAACGAAAACGGAACATTCCGTCCTCTCCAAAGGCCAAAATTTTGCAATAACATCGAGATATTTCCTTTAGGAAAGACAGTATCCTTTGTTGAAGCCGCAATCAGAAGATTACTAGTGGAGTAAGCCGATGAAGTCAGGTATGAGACAGCGAAAATCGTTAAGAATTCAGTCCACTGCCAAAAAAACTTCGATAAAGATCTAAATGAACACGCAAACATCCTGGTCCTTCCACCAAATAAAAGCAACGCCAAAGTCGTGGATAGAACGGAATACAGGGAAAAATTAACTTAACTTTTGGACAACATTTATAAGGTTATACAGGTAGACAAGTAGAATAGAGAGACGCATCATCAGTCTGATTAACCACCACTATCATCAAATCCAAGCAGCTCTAAGATCCCTGGGTTCCACGGTCTTCTCAAGATACACAAGAATAATGTTCAATAGGGCAATAGACTCGCCCACATACAAATTAGGTAAATAGCTTTAACATTTTCTTAATCCATTTACTGAAAAAACAAATTCTTTTATAAAAAACTCTGCACATTTCGTAGAAAAACAATCAACAAATGTTCCTGACAATATTTTTATGAACATACCTCAGGTACCTGTGGTAGCGAACATCTTTATGAACGCCTTTGAGGATACTTCTTTAACATATACTCCAATAATACGAAACAATGGTTCAGATATATAGATCATATTTTTGTTGTTTGGTTTCATAGAAAGGAAAATCTCATATTTCTGGATCACCTCAATAAACATCATGCTATTAAATTCACAATGAAAATTATATCTAATGGAACGATTCCCTTTCTAGATGTGGTTGTTTAAAGAAAGAAAAGTGCTACATTAGGACATTCTGTGTATAGAAAACCGACGCGTAAATGCAAATTTCCACCATCCAGCACAAAAGAAATCGGTTATTAATCCACTATATTCTCTAACATCGAAATTGACCGAAGTCATCAGAGGGAATGGCTATTCCATTGAAGATATTACGCGTTTAATCAAAAGATATAATAATCCAACTTCGCCAAAGAAGAATGATAAAGATCTACTATTAGGTAGTGTTGTTCTTCCCTACATACATGGCACTACAGTCAAAATAGGACGATTACTTCGTCGATTCAACATACGTACAATCTTCGATACACATAAGAAGATTGGACAATGCTTGCGATCCCCGAAAGATATTGTACCTTTCCAAACAGAAGGAGTATATAAAATTCCTTGCTTCTGTGGAGAAGTCAATGTGCGGGAGAAACAGGACGCTCAATATCAACTAGACTTAAATTTCTCATTTGACCAAAGCCGTTCTAAATATTGATTCAAAATTCATAATTTGCACTCTTAAATACCCTCGGGTTTCAATTTCCAATCCAATCAAACCACGATATTTTGTGGAAGTAAGTGAAAAATATTTAACCAAAGAGAAAAATAAAAATAATAAAAACAGGGTTAAACTGAATATTCTGCTATCGCTTCTTAAATAGTTTCTAAAAATTTCCGGCCTCATTTATTGGTGCCTGTATAACAACAGAGGGCTATAAGTTTTTCCAAGATCTCCCATCATTTTCACATCTAAAACAAAACGAAATTTTATCGAAAAATCAAGTAACTCTTATGATAAATAATTTATCGAGTTAGCCATTACTTGATGGAAATGAGATTTTCTAAATCCTGAGAACTTTAATAAAATGGATAAAGATCCGACAGATATATTTCAAAAAATGATTTAAAATGCAATAAAAGAAAGAAACTTATTTAGTGACAAAATAAAATACAGTTTAAAGTTAATGAACCCACAACCACCGAAGCTATATTCTTTTATTAAGTCAAACAAAGACAATATGCCCATTCGGCTAGAAGTGTCGTATCTAACAGCTGCAGCACACTGGGTTTCTAACAAATTAATGGAAGTTATTAGTACATTTTATTGTAACTTTGAAGGCTAAATATAGTATAAAAAACAGCCTTGAATTAATCAATAATATTAAGGGAGAACTGCACGCAAAAAGTGAAAAACTAGCGACAAGGTCTAGTCAAGTTCAAAGTAAGATGAAAAGGTACCTACGTATTAAAAAAAACTTCCTGCACGACCGACCTCAAAAAAATGTGTTATGTATAGGCAATTTAAATTACATTTCGTTTAAAAATGGGTTCAAAAGGGTTCGCGCGCTGCAGAAATACAAAGACATGAGTACGATTTACCATTTCAAATTTTGCAGTTACGTAGACAAAGGATCAATGCAAGGCGGTAAAGAGCCATTTTGTGGGAAAAAAAATTATATGCGACGGCATTTGCGTCAAAAAGTGTTCGAAAAATGGTCTAAAATGGGCAAATCTACTTCTGTTTTATAATTCTAGATTAGATTTTTTCATAAAAAATCGCATTTAGCGCCCAACTATACATATTTCCCTATTAAAATCACATTGAAGCTAATTCATATCTCTTATAGTTTTAAAATAATATTGCAGCGGCGGAAGGCTTGTAAATGATCCATAATACTGCGTGCAGTTCCCCCTTAAAGATATAACAATTCCAAATAACGCTATTTTAATTTCTTTGGATATGCAAAACCTATGTCCCAGTATCCCTCCTATTGAATCTATGAACTTGGTGGATAATTTGCTATTAAAAAACAAAGTTGTTAAGAATCACATATTAGATTTGTTGGCAGTGTGCCTTGATCAAAATTATTTTGAATTTAATGGCTCGATCTATTTAAGTAAGGAAGGTTTAATAATGGATAACCCATTATCTACTTTAGCCGAAATATTTCTTGATAACTTAGAACAAATAATAGATAATCATCCTGTACGAGACAAGTTTATTTATTGGTACAGATACGTTGACGACATTTTGGCTTGTTTCACAGGCACAGAGAGACAACTTTACCTCTTTCTAAATTCTATTAATCAATTACATAAAAATAAAAGATTTACTTTAGAATTAGAACAAAATAAGTCTATAAACTTATTAGATTTAAAAAAAATTCAGGAACAATAATAATAAACACGTAGAACGGAAGCTTTTACGGCTTTGGTCAATTAAAAAATCATGGTTCTAGGGATTACACCGTGTCAAATTGGAATTAATATTCGACGTTTCGCCTTCACACGCACGCACGAGGCATCTTCAGGGATCTTTACTCCACGAGATCTGAACACCGAATGAGCTCGAAGAGATTCAGGCGGAAGAACGAGCACTGGTTCAGATATGTAGATGATACTTTTGTTGTTTGGCCTCATGGACAGGATAATCTCCTCATATTTCTGGACCACCTTAATCAGCAACATCATAATATCAAGTTCACGATGGAAATTGAATCTAATGGAACGATTCTCTTTCACACAAAAGAAATTGATTATTAACTCACTAGTATTCGATTTCTGATCAAGATTCTTTAACATCGAAAAAATCGAAACTGACCGAACTCGTGGACTAAAGATCCCTGAAGATGCCTCGTGCAATAGAAGGCGAAACGTCGGATAAATTCCAATTTGACACGGTCTAATCCCAGGGACCATGATTTGTTAATAATAAACTCGATTTTGAAATTTATCATATATCACTGTCCACAGAAAATTTTAACAAGGAACTTAATATTATAAAACAGATTGCAGTTAATAATGGTTATGACGCAACCATAATAGACACAGTCGTAAATAAAAAACAATATAAAAAAGCACACAAGTTCGTTTATACTAATCTCAATACCAAAGACAATATTAAGTTTAACACATTAACATATACCGGAAAATTAAATTTTTGTAGTTAATATCTATTAGGGTCAGGTAGGTAGTCTCTTTTAACATTGTTAAAAAATCTAGTTTTAGTATCAGTCATAAGTTGGTTTTTGAAAAAGACACAGTGTGTCTAAACAGCTGTCAAACGGAAATAAATTAGTGAAAATTATAGTTTGTTTAACTCTTATGATCATTTTTCCTGATATCTCCCACAGAACTTATGACCTACAGAGCAGAAAAAAACTGAAACGTCACTGAATATCTGAAGACTGAAAAATCATGAATAATTATCTAGAATGTTTAAACAAAACAAACGGTTTATAGAATAGCTGACGACGTAAATTGGGAATTAAACATGTTAATCTTGCAAACAACGAGGCTTTTTGATGGTTGACCTCTCTTGAAAATCTGATATCGTTCTGAAATACGTATAACGCATGGTATTTAATACAATTAAATACTATTGTGTTAGCACCAAGAAACTTAGAATGTTAATCAGAATTACATGTACAGGGTGTCCGGATTTGGTTGCAAAAGCAGGATAATTCGCTTATTTTTAAAGATAGAACCTTGCGGTTTTCACGAACCTGGGCTAATTTTTTGTGAAACTCATGAAGCCGTAAACAAAATTTTCATAGCCTTCTTCGTTTATGAGATACAGGGCGAAATAGAAAATTTTGCATTTTGGGACCCCCCCCTCGTATCTCGGTTATCCTTTAACTTACCGCAAAGGGAAAAACTGCTGCTTATGCAGTTTTTTACGCTGGATCCAGTGGCGTAGTCATATTTTTCATTTGAGTTGTTATTTTTTAGATATGACCCAAAGTTGTGCTTTTTTAAATGGGACACCCTGTATATTTGTCCAGAAATTGATTTGTCCTTTTAAAAGCTTCTCAAAAATATATAATAGTGTGGGTCTTTTTAATAAACAACAACAAAAATCCTAATTTTTGTAATTATCATCCCAAATTTTGCAGTAGGCCATGCAAAACGGTGCCGTTTTGTTTTGTTTTCTTGGAAGCAAATGACATTTCCCAATTTTGTACGCGTATATAAAATATAGCGCAAGTTTTTTGTATTTATTTATTGTGTAAAAATATATTTGTATTATTATGCAAGAAAACCAAACTTTCGAACATTATGAAAAGTACGATATGTTAGCTTGTTTTATATTAAGTAATGAAAATGTTGAAGCGGCTTCTGAGATGTATTTTAACAGGTAAATAGTTAATTTTTAGGTATGTTGAAATACTATTGCTTAATTTTTATTTAGATATCCAGAAAGAAAGAAAAGAAAACCTAATATATCCACTTTTTATCGGATAAAAAAGAATGCTTAATCACGGATCATTTATCAAACCTCGTACGAAAACATATAATAAGGAAAATCGGGAGGCTGAGGAAATTACGGTTTTGGCTAATGCAGAAGCTTACCCTACAAACTCTTGTAGGACCAGTGAAAAGAGCATAGGGATTCCAAAAACTAGAGTTCAAGAAATTCTAAAAAAGCACAAATACCACCCATACAAATTTGGGCTCGTGCAGCACTTACAGCCGGTGGATGCAGAGCGTCGGGTAGACTTCTGCAATTGGTTTCGAGAAAGATGCCATATGGTTAGAGATTTTGAAAGGAAGGTTATATGGTCAGACGAAGCACATTTCAGTAATTCTGGTATACTCAATAGGCACAATAGTAGATTCTGGTCCCAGAAAAATCAACACCAAATATTTCCCAGAAGACAGCAGGGCAGGTTTGGTCTAAATGTGTCCTGCTTCATATTAGGAACACATATAAAATTTTATATATTTGAGGGAAATTTAACAGCCAATCGCTATATAGAAATTTTAGAGGCAGCTATACCTGAATTACTTGACGATGTTCCTCTAGCGCAAATTAACGAAATTTATTTTCAACAGGACGGTGCTCCTGCACACAATTCTGGAATGACGAGATTATTTCTGGACAATAATTTTTCCAATCATTGGATCGGAACAAATGGACCTATAAGATGGCCCCCTAGGTCCCCAGATTTGTCGATTTTAGATTTCATTCTATGGGGATATCTGGAAAATAGAATTTACAAAGACCACTATGATAATGTCCAAAATTTAGGAAATGCAATAAGAGAAAATTTTCGCTATTTACAAAATCATCCCGTTATTTTGCTTAATTCCCTAAAACGAATACGAAAATTGTACGAAGCATGCATAGAACCAAATGGAAATCAGTTTGAACAGTTCTTTTGATTTCCTTGGTTACTGTAGTTCTTATACGACAGTTGATTTTTGCTGAAAGGCTTGTTACATAATAATTTATTACTGTTTTGTTCTTGTGTTACATAAATCTAGGTAGGTGGTACTTTTTTGGTGCGAAATTATCAATACATATTTTGATAAATAGATTTAATTACATATTTATTTTGATTTATTGTTAGGATGTAGATATTGTTAACGACTTTAAATAAAAGGCAGCATTGTTTTGCATGGCCTACTGCAAAATTTGGGATGATAATTATAAAAATTAGGATTTTTGTTGTTTGTTAAAATAGACCCATACTATTATATATTTTTGAGAAGCTTTTAAAAGGACAAATCAATTTCTGGACAAATATACAGGGTGTCCCATTAAAAAAACACAACTTTGAGTCATATCTAAAAAATAACAACTCAAATGAAAAATATGACGACCCCACTTGATCCAGCGTAAAAAACTGCATAAGCAACAATTTTTCCCTTTGCGTTAAGTTAAAGGATAACCGAGATACGAGGGGGGTCCCAAAATGCAAAATTTTCTATTTCGCCCTGTATCTCATAAACGAAGAAGGCTATGAAAATTTTGTTTACGGCTTCATGAGTTTCACAAAAAATTAGCTTAGGTTCGTGAAAACCCTGTATATACATATATGAACAAAATTCCCTAGTTTATTTATTTTTTTAAATTAGTCTTTTAATAGAATTCAAAATTCACAATGTTTTTTTAACCAAACTACATGACAAAAGATGAAATAACATTGTAAAATAAAAACTGAATTAAATTAAAAAGAAAACAACCTTGCAAAAGCAACTGGGCGATTGGGCGACTCTTATTTCAGGGTGGTCTGTAGCGTACCTAAAAAAATAGAAATCACATCTGAGCATACTCGTTCTGCAAAAGTCTACTCAACTACGTTAAAACAAAAGTAATAAGCATTAAAATATTAATGTAATATAATAGGGAGTCGTTTACTTAGCAAAGCTCATCAAATTGCATTAAATAAATCCTTCCGATCTGCTCATTATAATTATTGTGATGGTTATTTACAGAATACTGTCTTGTTTATTATACTGTCCCAGTAACGACAACGTACTGACAATGAATGGGCATCAGACACGATACTCCCAGCCAAAGTACCTAAACAAACGTATCGAGTGCAATGAGCAATACAGTACTCACTGAATAGCGTAGCACATAGGCTACCCGAAAAAAATATACAATGAGATTGATACAGCAACCTCTGATCTAGACCACTTGACAATAACGCTCTGTACTGAGGAGTACAATGGACACCAAAACTCGAGGGTTCTCTCCAGACACAGAGCCTTGTTAAGTACCCTGAAGAAACGTACAATGGTCCCAGACCTGCTCAAGGTACCAACAAGAAACAATAAAACAATTGTCAAGACACCAGAGGCAAGCCAGTCAACAAACGCACAGGCAGTAATTAAAAATATATCTTAAATTAGATTTTTCTTGAATTATCATAATCATAATAATAATAATAAAATATCGTTTGAGGCAAATATGTAGAAATAAGTATACCCTGTTAGAAAATTCACCCTTTCTTGTAGTTTAACACTAGCACCATTACTGTGAACGTGATTTTATTACACTACTTTAAACGAAACCAGAAGTTGAATGAAATCAGATAACAAATAAGTATAACGTTGGGCCTTTTTTTTAATCTGTTTGACTCATAAAGAAATCATTATATCGTTCTTATTAATACTTTGGGCATCGCAAAACCAGGGCTATGCTTGGCAAGCATTATACGGCAAAAACAAAACCGATCGATAGGTTTATCTTAATTGACTAAACTAGAAATAAGACACAAAGTCTCGGTCTCAGTCAAAAAGAGTATAATGCGGTTACACGTGTTTCGCCTTTTCAGGCATCATCAGACCTACAATTAATATAACAATTAAAAACTATCACTATAAATATACAAAATTCAAACAAACCTTCGATATTAACTAAAATCACAAGAACAAATCAAACAACTATAACGTCACATGTTAAAATACACACTGAGATGAGGTTAAGAAACTAAGGTATTGACACGCGCAGATAAAAGTTGAATGAAATAAAAGACAAAAAAATATATAAATAAAAAATATAAGAAAAGGTTATTGATATACCCAAGAATTGAACCCGAGCCTCCGGCGTGACACACCGAGATACTGACCACCACTCTACCATCAGGTCTAACGAAAATTTTATACATTATCTTCCTGCCGATTAATATTAGTGCCAAGATTATTAAAAATTAGTTGAGGTTCGAAATTGAAGACATCATTAACACAATGTAAAACTGGGCTTCTTTTAGCCCTTGTAATTTCCATCTTCTTTAACAAATCCAGTTTTTTACTCTTTGGACACTCGTGTAGTATCTTTACATTGTTTGGTATAGAAAAATGGTGTCCAGTTGTTAGCAAGTGATTAGCAAAAGCCGACTTTGTCTCAGTGATATCAGTGTTTTTATATTTATCAAAAAGGCTAAAATGTTCCCGGACCCTAGTGGAAATCCTTCTCCCTGATTGTCCGATATATACAGCAGAATAATCTCCACAGCCCAATGAGTACACCCCTGATTTTGAGAGATGTTCAGTCTTATCTTTGGTCATTACTAGATGTCTCTTAAGTGAGTTTACTGTTTTAAAAGCAATTGAGACATCTAAATGTTTGAAAAACTTCGCCACCTGCATTGAAATATTACCAAAAAATGTTAAACCTTTGAAGCATTTTTTAAGTGTTGGTTTAGAGTGAATAATATTAAAGGAAAGTTTGTATTTATTGAAAAACTTAAAATAAAGTCTATTGATGGAGTGGATAGGAAAACCGTTGTTGAAAGCAATTTGTTTTATAATCTGCAATTCCTGATTGAAAGCTTCCCTGGAAAGAGGTATTTTGAACAACCGATAGAAAAATGAGTTGAAGGCTGCAAACTTGTGTGAGTGAGGAGAAATGGAATTAAATTGAATAACGTTATCTGTAGACGATTGTTTTCTGTATATTTTAAATTCTATTATGGTATTGTTCCTGATTAACATTAAATCTAAGAAAGGTAATCTATCCTCATTCTCCATCTCTAGAGTAAAATCTATTTTGTTATGAAGGGAGTTAACAAAATTCAAAAAATCAGTCAACTGCTGATTGTTTCCTTTCCACACGATACATATATCATCTACGTACCTCTTGTAAGCTAATAGATGGTCGGCAAAACGGCTTTTCATAATCTTTGCCTCCAAATCACTCATAAAAATCTCACTAAGAAAAGGGGAAAGGCAGGAGCCAGCAGTGAAAGCCAGAGATCGAGTCAGAAATAGTCGTTAGAAAGAGACAAACAGATAAACATTCGGGAAGCTGCCCGATGACCTTGAAGCGCTGCGGGTGAAACATGAATAACAGTCGGCTCTGAGCACTAGCATCGCATATTCGCGTGCGATCAAGACTCTCGATTCGAGAGTATTCTAGTTGCTTATTGCGGGTAATATATAAACCGTTCAGCAAGGCATGTCAGCTCATTACTTCTTAACAACTGATAAGAAAAAACGTGGGAAATATTCAAGCAAAAATTAAAAAACTCATTATCGATTTATGGAAACAGCAACCAACAAATATTCCATTTATAAAGATCAAATCTAGACAGTGTTGGTAAAGCTAGTTTTATAGTTAGCTCCAAAATAGCTTAAATATCGAAGTCATTTTCTGAGGAAGAGTTTGTCAAAGAGTGCCTTGTAGATGCTACAGAACTTTTGTGCGAACTTATCGCGATGTACTGTTATGCCAGATACAGACATGATGGCTAGTGAAATCAAAAAAATATTGACTGATAGATTGGCTGGTTTTCAAGCATTTTCGATTGCTTTGGATGACAAAACTGGCACAACCCAGTTAGCTGTTTTAATACGAGGTGTTGATGACTGATTTGTAGTGAGAGAGGAATTACTGGTTCTACAGCTACTAAAAGGGACGATTACTGGAAAAAATATTTTTGAGCAATATGGTCGGCAGTGGGGTAAATTAGTTGAAGTGTGCACAGATGGTGCGCTTTCAGCGACCGTTATGAATGTGCAATTGCATATTGCTAGTTTAAACCTTTTTTGAAGAACTCTCATCAGAACACGATGATGTGATGTGTATCTGGAAATCCTTGAGGCAGTTATTCCAGAACTACTAGAAAAGATTCGACTGGCCCATTGCAATGCTGTTTATCTTCAGCAAGATGGTGCCCCAGCCAAAACTATGGGCTTTTAAAGCAACTTCCAGATGATAACTTCCCTCAAAGATGCGTAGGTACCCACAGACCTGTAAGATGGCTCCCACGATCTACCAATCTTTCGATTTTAGATTTAGTTTTATGGGCTATGCAAAATAAAATATACGAAACACGCTATGAGTCTGTAGAGGAATTTCGTGAAGCAATCGAGTTTCATTTCAAAGTATTAAAAGGAGGCCTATGATTCTTTTAAATGCCAATAAAAGAATAACAAAAATGTACCAAAATTGCATTCGAGAAAAGACCTTTAAATCTCTTCCTTTCTTTTTAAATTTTATTATTTTCATTTTCGTTTTTCTAACCTTAGTTTTTGTAACGTAGGCAAAAACTGTAGTAAAAACCCATGTTGTCCCAAATTTTGGCTTTTTCTTTACCATGAAATAGATGAATAGAATGAATTTTGTTTTTGATAGATTAGTCAGGGATTATAGCTACAAATAATGGAAATTATTAAAAATATTGAATTTTTCAAAATAACCGTATAGAAATATATGTTTTTGAAAAGCCCACATAATTTCTAATAAATATAAAAAATAATATACATATAATAAATAGACTATGACACTGGATTCCACAGAAAAAGTTCTATAAGAATGCGATTCAACCTGTTTAATAAGTTATAAAAGACATTTAAGATACGAGGGTTGGCCGAAAGGTGATAGTTTTCAATTTCACCCTATATCTCAAAAACTAAGAGGGCTATGAAAATTCTGTTAGCGACATGTTTAGTTTTACAAAAAGTAGCACACTGTCACCAAAAACGCAACTCTGTATTTTTAAAAATAAGCGAGATACCACCGCAAAAGTTTCGAAAATAGAATACTCTCTGCTACTTGTTTGAGCACATTAGTTAAAAAATGGGTAGTGACCTGAAAAAAAAAGTCACACTCTGTATAATTTTCATAGACGTTAAGTAAGGTTAAGAAAATATGGTTCTTGGGATTAGACCGTGTCAAAATGGAATCACTTTTCGACGTTTCGCTTTCGATTGCACGAGGCATCTTCAGGGATCTTGACTTCACGAGATCGGAACCATCATTTCTTAATTGACCAAAGCCGTGAAATCTTTCTGTGTTTTATCAATATAAATTTGCCAACATTATTTAATCGGCATATCAGATAAACGAAAATTCAAAAAATTGATTCGTTTTCTCTGGGACTCTAACCCAGGACCTTTGACCACTGAGACACGAAGTGTTAGAAGAACCTTATATATACGCGTTTTCAGTGGCATGTATAACGGGGAGAGCTTGGGGTTAAAACACCCCCAGATCCACTTGTATTTAAGCTAAAATGATAGGAATAGTATAAAGTAAAGAACAGCAATTCATTTAGCCTTTCGAAATCCGCGAATGAAACCAATGGTTCTTTTTAACGCTATTCAGAGAATTACAAAAATGTGCCAATTTTGCATTATAGAAAATGGTCCGTCAATATAAACATCACCTTTAAAAACTTGTTTTTTCTTTTTTTTAATAATGTTATTTTTTTCGTGTTTGTTATATTGTTACTTTATGCTATAAAACTGTTGTTACAAACTTACTGTTATTACAAAACTCTATAAGTATCCAATTCTTCGTTAGCAATATCTAACTTTCAATTGTTTATTATTACTTTCCGAAAATTGTCTTTTATTTGCCTGTTTCTGAGAAAAAGTGTATAGTATTATATACTTTTGAAAAGGTAAAAAAAGACAAATTCATAGTCTGTAAATATATAGGGTGTTCCATTTAAAAAAATAAAGTAGGTTCCGAAAACTTTTTGACCTGACCCTGTATACTAATTCCGAAGGCTAAGAGAAAAGTTATATAAGAAACAGTTTTCACATTTTCGATAAGTTATCTGATAGTTGAAATACGAGGGGTGCCTGAAAATACAACATTTTCAATTTTGCCCTGTATCTTAAAAACAGTCGAGAAAACCGCAACTTTCTATAAAAAAATGGGACACCCTGTACTGTACTTGAGGGGCTTGAATGTTAACTTAAAACTCTCTCCCTTCACAATCAAATTTTGTTTACCTCAAAATTTCGTTTCGTTTCTATTGGCACCTTGTTTAGATCCGTAAGAACGAAACTTTTGATGAGGGGGCAAAAACGAGAACTATTAGAATGCCATTACAAGACTAGCAAGACTATATGATGAGGGTGAGGAGATTATATAAAAAAATCCAATACATACATGACACAATCTTAGGATATATTAATAAAATGTGTTAACTTTCATTGATTTTAGTCCGCTTTTTGCGTATTATAACAAATATTAATGCAAGATCCTGGAAAACTATTAAGTGTGATTTACCTTCAGGTTAGAGCTAAACTGAAAAACCCATAACAATTCTATGCAGATTTTTTTTTAATTTGCGGGTCAAATCGTCTCGCCTGACCTAGTTTTTAACATAATAACATATTAACTAATCTACATGCCTAATTAATAGGCGGTTGTATTCGTTTTTAATGTTATGGTTACAATTTTTTGCATGCCACCCCTCTCCACCCTGCGCACGAAACCCCATTAACACAACAGCACTGGCTTATAGGACGCTAGATTCTGAACAATTAACTTGTATTATATTTGTACGACTCACGCTAGAAATATTTAATTTATGACAATTGCATTGGTTTGAATATTCTATAGTAAATACATCATTATAATTATATCTCTTTTACGTAATTTTCCCACATTAAAACCAGATGGTCTCCGAGTGTCGTTTTATTCTCGTTTTAATTAACCAAACTTATTAATTAAAATATCTATTTAGTAAAAATAATAATGTCAATAAAGTGATTAACTATACGTGTATCTAAGAACGCCTATTACAAAAGAATTACAATGTTGTGAGACGAACGTACGTACAGGGTGTCCGGATTTGGTTGCAAAAGCAGGGTATCTCGCTTATTTTTAAATTTAAAGATAGAACCTTGCGGTTTTCACGCAGCTGAGCTAATTTTTTGTGAAACTCATGAAGCCGTAAACAAAATTTTCATAGCCTTCTTCGTTTATGAGATACAGGGCGAAATAGAAAATGTTGCATTTTGGGACCCCCCTCGTATCTCGGTTAACCTTTAACTTAACGCAAAGGGAAAAATTGCTGCTTATGCAGTTTTTTACGCTGGATCCAGTGGCGTAGTCATATTTTTCATTTGAGTTGTTATTTTTTAGATATGACCCAAAGTTGTGTTTTTTAAATGGGACACCCTGTCGTTAACAATATCTACATCCTAACAATAAATCAAAATAAATATGTAATTAAATCTATTTATCAAAATATGTATTGATAATTTCGCACCAAAAAAGTACCATCTACCTAGATTTATGTAACACAAGAACAAAACAGTAATACATTATTATGTAACAAGCCTTTCAGCAAAAATCAACTGTCGTATAAGAACTACAGTAACCAAGGAAATCAAAAGAACTGTTCAAACTGATTTCCATTTTGTTCTATGCATGCTTCGCACAATTTTCGTATTCGTTTAGGGAATTAAGCAAAATAACGGGATGTTTTTGTAAATAGTGAAAATTTTCTCTTATTGCATTTCCTAAATGTTGGACATTATCATAGTGGTCTTTGTAAATTCTATTTTCCAGATATCCCCATAGAAAGATATCTAAAATCGACAAATCTGGGGACCTAGGGGGCCATCTTATAAGTCCATTTGTTCCGATCCATTGATTGGTAAAATTATTGTCCAGAATAATCTCGTCATTCCAGAACTGCATGCAGGAGCACCGTCCTGTTGAAAATAAATTTCGTTAATTTGCGCTAGAGGAACATCGTCAAGTAATTCAGGTATAGCTGCCTCTAAAATTTCTATATAGCGATTGGCTGTTAGATTTCCCTCAAATATATAAAATTTTATATGTGTTCCTAATATGAAGCAGGACACATTTAGACCAAATCTGCCCTGCTGTCTTCTGGGAATTATTTGGTATTGATTTTCCTGGGACCAGAATCTACTATTGTGCCTATTGAGTATACCAGAATTACTGAAATGTGCTTCGTCTGACCATATAACCTTCCTTTCAAAATCTCTAACCATATCGCATCTTTCTCGAAACCAATTGCAGAAGACTACCCGACGCTCTGCATCCCGTGGCTGTAAGTGCTCCACGAGCCTAAATTTGTATGGGTGGTATTTGTGCTTTTTTAGAATTTCTTGAACTCTAGTTTTTGGAATCCCTATGCTCTTTTCACTGGCCCTACAAGAGTTTGTGCTTCTGCATTAGCCAAAACCGTAATTTCCTCAGCCTCCCGATTTTCTTTAATATATGTTTTCGTAGGAGGTTTGATAAATGATCCGTGATTAAGTAAATTCTTTTTTATCCGATAAAAAGTGGATATATTAGGTTGCCTCCTTTCTAGATATCTAAATAAAAATTAAGCAATAGTATTTCAACATACCTAAAAATTAACTATTTACCTGTTAAAATACATCTCAGAAGCCGCTTCAACATTTTCATTACTTAATATAAAACAAGCTAACACATCGTACTTTTCATAATATTCGAAAGTTTGGTTTTCTTCCATAATAATACAAACATATTTTTACACAATAAATAAATACAAAAAACTAGCGCTATATTTTATATACGCTTACAAAATTGGGAAATGTCATTTGCTTCCAAGAAAACAAAAGAAAACGGCATCGTTTTGCATGGCCTACTGCAAAATTTGGGATGATAATTATAAAAATTACGATTTTTGTTGTTGTTTATTAAAATAGACCCATACTATTATATATTTTTGAGAAGCTTTTAAAAGGACAAATCAATTTCTGGACAAATATACAGGGTGTCCCATTTAAAAAAACACAAGTTTGGGTCATATCTAAAAAATAACAACTCAAATGAAAAATATGACTACGCCGCTGGATGTAAAATTTTCTATTTCGCCCTATATCTCATAAACGAAGAAGGCTATGAAAATTTTGTTTACGACTTCATGAGTTTCACAAAAAATTAGCTCAGGTTCGTGAAAACCGCAAGGTTCTATCTTTAAAAATAAGCGAGATACCCTGCTTTTGCAACCAAATCTGGACACCCTGTACAGGGTGGCCCGTTCATTACGAGACGATACCTTATATCAGGCTCTGTAAGAGATAGCAAAACAAGTCAAATACAAAAGTTGTTTAGGGTAATCTGAGGTTTTATTTCGGGTATGTTCCATATCTTACAGTTTTTCGTGGACTGGTATCAACGTTCCTATTTCAAATGGATATCGTGTATATTGTGCCATTTTTGGATTTCGTACAAAATTCTAGATATAATTTATGTATATTGGTCTATACCTAAACCTAACCGTTTTTGATACATCTTATGTTTTATATAAAAAAAATGACGTTTGCCCTGCTTAAAGTCTTTATTAATTATTTTGCATAATTTTATAATTTTATCTCATTAAGCATTAAAAATGAGGGTGACTTTGTTAAAGAATGTCTATTTGAAAAATTTTTAGTTTTCGAAATATTGGCAATTTAACATGTATCTATTGAAAAAAATCTATACTTACAGTTTTTAAAGATTGCTATTGCCAGGGTGAAATAAAACATAATCCAGAACTGTCGTTATTTTCACTTTGAAATTAATCTGTTGGTTTTATTCCACATAATTGTTTCTCTTTATTGTTATTGTTACTGTAATGTTTCTTTGTTTTTATTAATACATGTACGTTCTAAAATTTTTTAATGCATACCCCAGAAGAAAGAGCCGATATGCTGGAGTGCTATTTATCTAGCAATAAAAGTCCAGTAATAGGATTAAGAAGTTATGCAAATTTCCTCTGTGACGCCATCCGGAAAAGAAGGTTTTTGCTAGTCTACGAGTGTTTTCGAAGAAATCACAGTTTTATGCACAAAAACAAAGAAGCCGCCATATCTTAAATGACGAAAATCAGTTAAATATATTGTTACATTTTGAAAAGTCGCATGAAACTTCCATCCGACAGGCAACTCTAGACTTGAATTTGAAAAGAACTAGTATCCAGACGTGTTTGAAGATAAATAGCTATAAGCCTTACAAGTATTTGACCGTTCAGAAGAAGAAAACTATAACAAAAGGTTACACTTTAGTTTAGGACAGTTTTACATTTAGAAACAGTGTTTACAACATGTATTGCGGAAAATGGTGGCTATATTCAAAACTATTTGCAATAGTTCTTAATTTTTGGGTTGCATATTGTAAATGTTAGGTAATTTTGTTAGTAAAAATTAGATAGATACCTTTATTATTTGTAATTAATTAAAAACAAGGTTATCCTATCAATGCCATTTAATTTCTGTAGTGCTCGATTGCGTTTTATTTCAGTCTGGCCGTCATTGCCAACTAATAACAAATTTTAAAAGTTATAAGTATAGAATTTTCTCAATAGAAAAGTGTTAAATTGACAATATTTCGAAAACTAAACATTTTTTAAATAGACATTCTTTAACAAAGTAACCCTCATTTTTTATGCTTAATGAGATGAACTTATAAATTTATGGCGTTTCTATTTGAAAAAAATGACTTTTAAAGATTTTCTAATTTAATTTGTATACGCTAGTTTTTGACCACTCTGTATTTGTTGATTACGAAAATATTGACACAGACTACTAAAGTAGAGCCCATTCTTCCAGAAAATAATATTATATAAAAAACCGATTTTAAGCAGGAGAAATCTAGATTTAAGTTGGAGCCTGCAAACGTCATTTTTGACATAAAACATAAGATGTCAAAAACGGTTTGGTTTAGGAATAGAACAATATACATGAATTATATCTAGAATTTTGTAGGGAATCCAAAAATAGCACACATCATACAGGGTGTCCCATTTGAAATAAGAAAGTTGGTACCAGTGAAACATACATAAAATAAAACTTCGGATCACCTCAAACAACTTTTGTTTTTAACTTTTTTTGCTATCCTCTATAGGTTCCGAGATAAGGTCACCGTATACAGGGAAGTAAGAGATAGCAAAAAATATTAAATAGAAAATTTTTTTGGATTAATTTAATCCGTTAAAATATCATATTTTTATATATACAGGGTGGTCAAGTGTCAACTTCTTTCTTTTAAATAAAATATCCTGTATATTATCATATTTTTGAATGCCTCGAAAAAAAAACAGTTGAACACTACAGAAATGTGACAATTTTGCTTCCTGTGACTTTGGAGATCAATGTTTGACAGTTTTTTGCCGCCTAACTTAGTCACTCTTTATTAATATGGTTATTTTGCTTGATTTTTATTAATATGCTATAGCTATACAAAGTATACCTCAGAAGAAACAGCCCATATGATGGAATGTTATTTATCGAGCAATAAAAGCCCAGTTTTGGCGTTAAGATATTATGTTATCAAATTCCCTCTAAGACGACAGCCAGAAAAAAAGATCTTTGATATAGTTTACCAGTGTTTTCGAATAAATCAAAATGTGTTGCAAAAAAAAACAAACGAGCCGCCATATTTTGAACAATGAAAATCATCTTGACAACTTACTGCATTTTCAGAACTCTCCTGAAACCCGACAGGCAGGTCTGGACTTGGATTTTAGAAGAACAACTATCCAAACTTGTTTAGAATTGAATGGATGGAAGTCCTATAAATATTTACCAGTTCAAAGTTTAAAAAGAGGTTATAACAAGATTATATAAAGAGTTTTGTAATATTTTAATTGTTTTTTTTCTGCAAATATTGTTCATAATATTGTTTGGACGGATATTTACCTACTACTGCAACTAATGTGTATAATAGAAAAAACTTGCACTACTCGAGCAATACAAATGAAAAGAAAATAATAGAGGTGAAAACACAAGTTTAACATTTTTTGCTACTTCTTACAAGTTTTGAGATAAGGTATCGTCCCATAATAAAGGAACACCTTGTACAACAAAATACTAATTTAATTGCTATTTTGCTCACTTGAGATATTATAATTTACTTAAAAACTCGTTAATTTGCATAAAAAATGTACATTAAGTATCCGATCTTTATCTTATTTCCTTGGAGGAAATGAATGTACATACATCACAATAATTCCATGTTCGCGCAAAAAGCGGGTTACAAAAGCTCCAAAAATGTTTTTAATGGAACATCAATCATTCGAATTTCGCAACAACAAAAATTGATCCAAAATTTATGCGTTTTAGTCCGAAAGCTAATGTTCAAATTCGTTTAAAATGTAATTAAAGTAATATTGTGCGGGAAATCCTCTTCGCCGAATAGAGAATAAAATGATTCTTATTTTTTGTAATAAAACTATATACAATCCTATACATAAAACCTAATTGGAAAATTTCTCCTGTCTAATAGCAAAATAATGCTCATGTTTCAAAGAAATTTATAAACTTGGGTGTCATTTGTCTTACGACTTCTAAATCAAAAAAGTACTCTCCAAGAGAGTTTAGCGTCAGATGTTGTATTTAATTTAATATTAATGTAATGAACGGAGCTTTTCTTTTTCATCTTCAACGTCGTTTAGGGTAACTTTCCGCAAAAATAATATTTTTACTGTCCACTCAATTTATTTACTAAAATTGTTGACTCATTTTCATAAGAACAAACATTTTTGTCGGATTAATAGTTCTTACCATAACTATAACACTCGGAATACGTCTAATGTCTCTCTTTTAAAGCGCAATTTAGAAATGTATCTCCTCTGTGTGCCGGTAATGGTATTTTTAATCTGTTACCATTGTCGATAAAAACTATCGCATCTACAAATAAATTTAAACCCGAATTAAAAAAAACTATTATCATCTGATGAATTTTATTCCATAAATGAATTTGTTGTTTATTTGGGAAACCTTAGATAATGTGTACGACTCGTATCATTTACGAGTGACCTTCCATTTTGAATTAATAACCATAACAATCCATTCTTAAATTTGACTAACGCATTGTTAGTGTGTGAATTGAATTGACTACTCTGTATATTAATTAATTAAGTATATGTGTCATGTAGTTTGTTCATATATGTCAAGTATTGAAGCATAATTTTATTATTTTTTAGATTTTAATGTTATACAGCTATAACTCGTTTCTATCTACCAATTGTAATATTCGAAATGTAACATATTTTGAATGTTTTTTCAATTTTGAACAAAAATTCGTATATTTCATCTGCGCTGAAAGCACCTCCTGAATTCGATGGCTCGTTGCTCGAAATGCCTTGGATAAAATTAAATAAGCAAGAAAACCTTTTTTTTGTAGAGAATTTTACATGAAACATTTTTAGGAAGTATATAATTCTCTCCGCGACCAATGGTTTCTGAGAACCAAAACGTAGTGCGCATTAAGTGTGGTTTTTGGGGGTGAAGCTCACACTTCTAACATGAGAACTCATTTGATTTTGAAAACAATCCCTTTGGTGCGTATAATCTCCAAATGGTAAAAATTTATATACAGGATGTCCCGAATTGCAGTATTCAAACTTTAACAGCGCATTCTGCGTTCAAAATAAGCCCTAATTTTCTATATAAACATATATCGGCAAATGCTTCGTTTTCGAAATACAGGGTGTTAAAGTTTTAAGAAAAAAATTGTTATTTAGTCATAACTTTTTTAGTACTTGAGATATTGTTATTAAATTTGGTAAACAGCATTTGAGTAACAAAAGGCATTTTTTGATTTGAAATATTTTTTAATTCTTTATCAGTGGCGTCCGTATAGGATTTTTATTGAATATTCTTGAAGAAAAAATGGTACGCTACTGCTTTTTCTGAAAACAAAAATCATTACTAAAATCCACACTCAGTTTGGAGCAAATCTGATCCCTTGCCTTTTTTTCGTGCGATGCAAGGATTTCGAGTTAAAAACTAAAAACTATTTTTATGTATGGCGTAGTTAAATTTTCCATTATTGTTAATTATTTCAGTGTCAAAATCTTTAACATCTTGGTATGCCATGATTGCATTTTTGTGACAATTGAACAATTGCTAGTTTCGTCTTTAAAGTGTGACATTTGAGTTTTTAGAGTAAATAAATGTCAGGTACATTACAGTTTATACAAAAAGGTAATTATCAGTCTAACTAGTGATTTCAAAATGGTGTTATTCAGTAACTTTGAGTATGCTGATATTCATTTCGTTTATGGTTTCTGTAATGGAAATGCAAATGCAGCAGTACGAGAATACCAACGAAGATTTCCAAATAGAAGATTACCTTGTAAACAAGTTTTCATTAAAACGCATTTAATGTTTAGGAATTTTGGACTCAAAAAGAATCCGAGAAACGAAGGTAGGAGAAATGAACAATATCGAAACGTAATTTTAAATAAGTTTGACAACGATAGGACATTAAGCCTACGAAGAACAGCTCATAATTTACAAAGCAACGCAGTTTTTGTTTCTAAAAATAAGGTTCATAGCGTTTTGAGGAAAGATCACTGGAAGCCATTTCAGATGCAGCCAGTTCAAAACTTTCAACCTGGTGATGCCGAAAAACGTGTCAGTTTTTGCAATTGGTTTTTGCGCCAAATAGAGGAAGACGAGAACTTCTCAAAAAAAAATTTATGGACTGATGAAGCCACATTTACCCGAAGCGGCTCAGTAAATTTCCATAATTTACGAATCTGGAGCCATGACGATCCACGTGTTGTACGAACTAGAGCATTTCAGCAAGAATTTTCTGTTAATGTTTAGTGTGGTGTAATAAATGAAATTTTTTGCGGGCCCCATATTCTACCACCACGCCTAGATGGACAGTTATTTAATGATTTTCTGCAAAATGAGTTATTTCAATATCTAGAAAATATTCCTCTAAATCTTAGAAACGAATTCTGGATTCAAATGGACGAGACCAGTTCATACAAGAGAAGAACTGATGTGGGAAGAGCCAATGAATTTTTATACGCCATGCCACTGACACAGTTATAGACAACCCAAATGTGTTAAAGGAGCTTTTGAGCAATTATTGTGAATTTTAAGGCCCACATTAATCCTTAATGATATTTAAAATAAATTTTTTCACGAAAAATTTGTAAAACTAATACGGGCTCCCGCGCATTTTGCACTTGTAAATCGCGAGTGGTTAAATAATAATTATCCAGAATGGTGGATTGGACGATTAGGAGCTACAGCCTGGCCACCACGTTCCCCTGACCTCACACCTGTCGACTTCTTTGTGTGGGGTTATTTGAAAAATTTAGTTTATTCCAGACCAGTTCATACAAGAGAAGAACTGATGCCAAGGATAGAGCAAGCCAGTTGGACGATTCACAAACACATAAAAATTGAACATGTTGAAGTCTGATATATGTTTATATCTGGATACAGTATCCAATTCGGTATTTATATATATATATATATATATATATATATATATATATATATATATATATATATATATATATATATATATATATATATCATATATATATATATATATATATATATAAATAGACATTAAATCAATGAAAAGGGCAGATACATTTCAATATTATATTGCTGACATACATATACAAAAATAGGTGAAAACAGTTGGACGATTTTTTGAACATGTTGAAGTCTGTCTGGATACAGTATCCATATAAGAGTTTATTAGAAATCATTTCCGTTTCGAAATATTTTAAAAAATAGTGAATTTTTTTAATAAAAATCTCTTGAATAAAATCATGATTTTAATCAGATGATTTAAATTATCTCAACCCTGAACTATATTCAAAGCTAAAATATAAAGATTTATTTCTTGGGGGTTTAATTTTCTGAAATGTGTTTAAAATAAGGTAAAATTAAAAAATGTGTCTACAATGTCAATTTTTTATTTTAGGAAAATAGATACAATTGAAAAGCAACATCAATTTAATATAATAATTTTTGGGGAATATTTTCGCATGTGTAAAATTTCGGAAAATCTTACTTTAAGGTACATATCCTCTTGTACTAATTTTTCACCATCCTGGGTGATAATTGTGGTCAACAGACCGTCCCAAATCTTTATACCCAGGCAAGGACATCACCAATCTTCACGCTAGAGGGAATTCCCTGCAGCGAAACAATCGTATCTCGAATGGGATTCTTTACATTAATAAATTTCCTATGTTTGGGCTATCCAATTCATATGTTTCTCTAATACAATACTACACACAGAGATAAGGAATTATGTTCAGCCCCCACTTAGGGAGGCGGTATAAAAGATTTTTTCATTTTTTTTTTATTCAGTTGAAATCGTGATTTTGGGATAATTTTTTTCGTTCTACGATGAAACTCGATGTTGTGAATGTAAGTTTATTTTTGTGGCGAGTGTCCTTAACCGAATTTTGGATTTGGATTAACGTTGTGGTCATTTTGTAAACGGTGGTATAAGTCTAGTTTGTGATTAATGTTAATGCTGGATTTCATAATGTGAGATACAGAATGGCGATTTATATTTTGACTTAAATTGATATGGATTTGCTAGAATAACTTCAAAATAAAGAAAGTTTGAAGGTGGAGTTTTTACGGATATGATGAAAACTTTTTTCGACATTAATTTTATATAGTTATGTTATCTCGTTATAGTGTAAACAAAATAGCAGATTTTCGGATATCAGGAGATTGTGTTATTCTAAATAAACTACTTACCCTGTATATATTTGTAAAAGGGTTTGATTTGAATGATAAAACGTGTATGGCTAATATTATCTTTTGTAAAGTCGTCCATGAAAACACAAGTATATGACACAAGTTTGACAAGCATTTATAAAAATTACTCGGTAAATTTCCTTTACCCGGTACTTCCCTGGTTATGAATCTTTTTTTTAGCTATAGTGAAATGTGAACTAATTTAGTTCCACACATCGCATTCAATATTTATGAAAAATTACAATAATTGAATAAGAAAAAAAAATGACGTTGATTTTTAAAACATTTTATTTGGTCGTTATTTTGTTCAGCCATATTTAATTCGTACCATAATTATACCAGTTTATCTCTAAATCACATTTAATGCAGTGGCGGCTCGCGGGTGACATTTTTTTCAGAATTTTTTTTATATTTTTTTTATATGTGGAAGGGGTAGAATATTATTTTACGACTTACCTAAATTTTGTATACTAAATCAATTCTCCTATCCTTCATAGCAGCAAATTTATCTATAACATCCTCATAAAATGGATGAGTTGCCATAATCTCCTCCAGAAATTCCTTTTGAATTGAAATATTGCCTAGAGAAGTAAGTCTTTCTTGAGATATTGTATTTCTTAAATAAGTTTTTACACGTTTGAGGCCAAAAAACTTCTTTCCACTGAATCACTTGTCGACGGTATTGTCAAAATAAGGGAAAACAATTTATATGCTTTGGTTAAAATATCTCTATTTTCATTAATTTTTTCCACTTGCTCTTGTAGCGATATATTCCAAATACTGTCATTGGCAAAAATAAGACCAAGCTCATTTTTAAGTCGTTGACTTTTTGAAAATATTTCCCCATATAACTGTAACAAATTTTCAAACGAGCCAGTCGGAAAATTTAAATTATATTCGAAAAATTTAGCAGAATCTGCCAAACATAAAAATGTAAGTTTTTCAGTCTTGAAAGCTTAGTGTTATTTCCATTAAAATATGGTCCAATATTTCATAAAAAAGGGTTCTATACTTAGCCCTAATTTCTTCAGGTGAAAGCTTAGCAAGCTCACGTTTGTAATGATTTTTTTCTCTGATAGAATTTGCTTTATCGAACATGGTATTAAAAAAATGTTCATTTCTTTTTTTACAGAGCGCCTCACGACAGCGTTTTATATTGGATATGCAAAAATGAATATCAAGCGATTTTTTTTGAAGAACGCAAATAGTATGTCCGTAATTGAGAAAATGTCATTAAACACTAATGCCAGAAACGTGAATTCAAAATCGTTCATCTCACCTAAAAATTCTTTCGCAAGCCGGAATTGATTTTTCATCAGATTTGTCACAGTTTGTAATAAATTCAAAGACGTCTTTTAATTTATTCCAGTCTTGAACAATCACATTTAGTAACTTCGAATTTGAAGACCAACGAGTTTCTGTAATTGTTAGTATACGCCTCGTAGATGCAGATGTAAGAGCATACGTTCGTTTGGCTGAGTGATGAAAAAATGAGGGAATACTAGTAGGGCCTGCAAAAAAAAATCGACATTTAGAAATATTTTAAAACTTTGCTGCATCACAAGGTTAAGACAATGCGCAAGACGATGGACAAATACAGCCTGAAGCGCTTTTTCTTTTTTTTTTGAAGGCCATTTAGATGGCCAGACATCACACTTGCGCCATCGTAACATTGCCCTATTAATTTATGTTTATAGTCAAATTGGTCCAAAATTTGATCCAATATCAGAGCTGACATTATAAAATCCTAAGAATCCCTCGACTACTGAACCTTCTGAATCAACGTATCTTAAATTTATGGAACACTGGGAGGTTTGCGTAATATCAGTGGTGTCATCCACTTGCACAGAAAAAAACTGTGTGTTCATTATTTCATTTTTTAAATTAAATTCAATTACCAATTAATTATTTCGTTTTGAATAGTTCGAGTCACCAGTAAAAACATTTTAAATTTTTTTGTGATGATCTTTTAGTTCTTGGGAACTTCTCGATATTAATAAACCTAAAAGCTTTTTAAAATTCCCCCTATTTATTGACTCGCTGCTCTAATCATGGCCGCGAAAGACTAACTCTTGTTTTGCAAGGTACAAAACTGCGTCAATTACCAAGCACATAAATAGTCTATTTAATCGGACGTTTTCGTTAAAATGTATTTTATATAGTTTAGCACTTTATTTTAAAGTGTCAGCTATAGTGCTTTGATTTTTTACGAATGTTTTTAGCATTAATTCGCATTTTAAATGCTCCGCCGAGTCTTCATGTCTATGTAAAAACCTTCATATATTTAACATACCTGCAAATCCTTCCTTATTCCACACTGAATATTTATTGGAAACTAGTAAACAAGGCCAGCAAAACAATTTTTGTAATATTTGACTACTACATAACCATTTGTACGCCGAAAACCAGGATGACGACTAAAACTCTAACCTTGTTCCTTCCATCGATTAAAGGGAGTTTCCAACAAAATGCAATTCACAACCGTGATCGGATTCATCAATAATATAAATTAATAAACCCGACACCAAATAAAGTTGTAACAACTCCATAAAAAAACACAAAACAGTCACGCAAACTGCAAAGGAACTAACCGGTTGCAGCGAAATCCGAGAAAATCAAAGTAAACAACCACCCCAAACTGAACCACACGTGGGTGTAGTGTACTGCGTTAGCAATTCAGCGAGAGCGTTGTATGGCGCTGGTTAACATTATTCTTTTCGTTCGCTCGACGTCATCGCGTACGCGTTGTCATGGCAACGTAGTAGGAAAATCGTAAACTAAACATAGCACCTCCAGCAAAGTCGAAGCGGTTTGCGCCACTGTTATAGTTGTTATAATAAAGTTCGATTGAAAGTTTTGTCGCCAACGGTCAAGTAAAATATTTATTCGAGATGTACAGGGTGTCCGGATTTGGTTGCAAAAGCAGGGTATCTCGCTTATTTTTAAAGATAGAACCTTGCGGTTTTCACGAACCTGAGCTAATTTTTTGTGAAACTCATGAAGCCCTAAACAAAATTTTCATAGCCTTCTTCGTTTATGAGATGCCGGGCGAAATAGAATATTTTGCATTTTGGGACCCCCCTCGTATCTCGGTTATCCTCTAACTTAACGCAAAGGGAAAAATTGCTGCTTATGCAGTTTTTTACGCTGGATCCAGTGGCGTAATCATATTTTTCATTTGAGTTGTTATTTTTTAAATATGACCCAAAGTTGTGTATTTTTAAATGGGACACCCTGTATATTTGTCCAGAAATTGATTTGTCCTTTTAAAAGCTTCTCAAAAATATATAATAGTATGGGTCTATTTTAATAAACAACAACAAAAATCCTAATTTTTATAATTATCATCCCAAATTTTGCAGTAGGCCATGCAAAACGATGCCGTTTTCTTTTGTTTTCTTGGAAGCAAATGACATTTCCCAATTTTGTACGCGTATATAAAATATAGCGCTAGTTTTTTGTATTTATTTATTGTGTAAAAATATATTTGTATTATTATGGAAGAAAACCAAACTTTCGAACATTATGAAAAGTACGATATGTTAGGTTGTTTTATATTAAGTAATGAAAATCTTGAAGCGGCTTCTGAGACGTATTTTAACAGGTAAATAGTTAATTTTTAGGTATGTTGAAATACTATTGGTTAATTTTTATTTAGATATCCACAAAGGAGGCAACCTAATATATCCACTTTTTATCGGATAAAAAAGAATTTACTTAATCACGGATCATGTATCAAACCTCGTACGAAAACATATAATAAAGAAAATCGGGAGGCTGAGGAAATTACGGTTTTGGCTAATGCAGAAGCTTACCCTACAAACTCTTGTAGAGCCAGTGAAAAGAGCATAGGGATTCCAAGAACTAGAGTTCAAGAAATTCTAAAAAGGCACAAATGCCACCCATACAAATTTAGGCTTGTGCAGCACTTACAGCCAGGAGATGCAGAGCGTCGGGTAGTCTTCCGCAATTGATTTCGAGAAAGATGCGATATGGTTAGAGATTTTGAAAGGAAGGTTATATGGTCAGACGAAGCACATTTCAGTAATTCTGGTATACTCAATAGGCATAATAGTAGATTCTGGTCCCAGGAAAATCAACAACAAATATTTCTCAGAAGACAGCAGGGCAGATTTGGTCTAAATGTGTCCTGCTTCATATTAGGAACACATATAAAATTTTATATATTTGAGGGAAATCTAACAGCCAATCGCTATATAGAAATTTTAGAGGCAGCTGTACCTGAATTACTTGACGTTGTTCCTCTAGCGCAAATTAACGAAAATTTATTTTCAACAGGACGGTGCTCCTGCACACAATTCTGGAATGACGAGATTATTTCTGGACAATAATTTTACCAATCAATGGATCGGAACAAATGGACCTATAAGATGGCCCCCTAGGTCCCCAGATTTGTCGATTTTAGATTTCTTTCTATGGAGATATCTGGAAAATAGAATTTACAAAGACCACTATGATAATGTCCAAGATTTAGGAAATGCAATAAGAGAAAATTTTCGCTATTTACAAAATCATCCCGTTATTTTGCTTAATTCCCTAAAACGAATACGAAAATTGTGCGAAGCATGCATAGAACAAAATGGAAATCAGTTTGAACAGTTCTTTTGATTTCCTTGGTTACTGTAGTTCTTATACGACAGATGATTTTTGCTGAAAGGCTTGTTACATAATAATTTATTACTGTTTTGTTCTTGTGTTACATAAATCTAGGTAGGTGGTACTTTTTTGATGCGAAATTATCAATTCATATTTTGATAAATAGATTTAAATACATATTTATTTTGATTTATTGTTAGGGTGAAGATATTGTTAACGACTTTAAATAAAAGGCAGCATTGTTTTGCATGGCCTACTGCAAAATTTGGGATGATAATTATAAAAATTAGGATTTTTGTTGTTGTTTATTAAAATAGACCCATACTATTACATATTTTTGAGAAGCTTTTAAAAGGACAAATCAAATGCTGGACAAATATACAGGGTGTCCTATTTAAAAAAAAACACAACTTTGGGTCATATCTAAAAAATAACAACTCAAATGAAAAATATGACTACGCCACTGGATCCAGCGTAAAAAACTGCATAGCAGCAATTTTTCCCTTTGCGTTAAGTTAAAAATTTTTTATTTCGCCCTGTATCTCATAAACGAAGAAGGCTATGAAAATTTTGTTTACGGCTTCATGAGTTTCACAAAAAGTTAGCTCAGGTTCGTGAAAACCGGAAGGTTCTATCTTTAAAAATAAGCGAGAAATCCTGCTTTTGCAACCAAATCCGGACACCCTGTACAGTTTATTTTTTGCCAATTAGGTGAATAAATGAATGTAAAAACTTAAATTTTAAGAAATATATAGTAAATATAGTTAGATGTTTGCTTGTTTATTTTTCCTGGTAAAGTAGCACTTCACCTGAAGAGCCACTGATTTAATGCTTGCACGCAATTTGGAATTAATATAGAAAGTAGTATGGTTCCCAGGTCATCCCTATAAGATTTATAATTTTCGACCAAAATTTCAAAGTCAATCGGGTAAGTAGTTGTTTAGCTGTCTCAGATTGACAGACAGATAAACCGACGGAATTGCCATTTGGGTATTTGGAAATGCTAAAACTTGAAGCTATGTAAGACGTTAGTGGGAAATGTTTTTCACAATTATAAACATTTTGTTTGGTCGCAATTTTATTCCGCCATTTTGAAACGTACCAAAATTTTACCAGTTCATCTCTATATCACACTTAATGTTTGAATTTGAAATCTATCATAAGTAGTTTTTTTCTGGATGATTTTTTAAAATTTTTTATTAAGTCACCATTTTGTTTCACCATCTTGAATTCGTACCAACATTTTACCACATTATTTATGTGCAAAATTTCAGATAAATTGAATAAACGGTTCTTAAGCAATAATTTTTTACCATTCCACTAGGCCGCCATTTGTTTTAAAATGTAACCATTTCATCCCTTTATGTCTCTTTATTTTTGGTGAAAATTTGAAGTGCATCGGATAAGTAGTTTTTGAGATATGGTGCGTACATACAAACCGATGGACAGACCTACAGATTTACGTAATTCAGAAAAAATGTTTTTTGGCATCGAGGGACCCTAAAACGTGAGGATCTGTAAAAATCTGGAAAGGTGATTTTTTCACGATTACAACACTTCCCTTTTCTCTTAAAATGAATGAGTTGTAAACTGTTTTGTAAAAAATATACCAATAAACAAAAATAAAAGAAATTATGCGTGTTTCACCCTTGGCAAACTTACGTTTTTTATTTTCAGTGAGTTGTTTGACACCTCTAAATCTATCCTGTATAGTAAAAAAGTATTTTTACATATAAAGAGTTGAGATAAATTTGAAATGTTTCATAGTTTTTTAAAAGAACTAACCTTTCTGAAATTAAAAAAAAATTCTAAAGGACTGTTTCATTCCCCTAGGGCTACCCTGTATAGTGGAATCAAAATATTTAAAATATTGGTATCAATTAGTAATAGTCGTTAAAATGATTTGTTGCTTCTCGCCAAATCATTGAAACTACAAAAGGTATTGAAGAACATTACATTATTACATATTTGTCAACATACGTGAGGAGCCAACATCAATATTTTCACTTAAATCCTAACACTGGAACCTGTGGTGGAATATAGATCAAAATACAAAAGTTCTATAACCACACTACACCACAACTTGTTACGTTCTGGACGCGCGTTTCGCTAACCAAGTTAAATATGCTGCTGATGATGCTACGCGCGTCCAGAACGTAACAAGTTGTGGTGTAGTGTGGTTAGAACTCTCTCCTACCCACAAACAAAAATCTAGTTTTTTCGTTTCACCTTCCTCTTTCAAAGTACATCGTTAAGTGTCATATTTATTTTTAGAAACTAAATACTCTGATTAAAGTTGTACTTGAGAATATTTGGAACTATAAAAAGTAATGTGATCTAGGCTTAGGATAATTATGCATTTAAAAATCTAAATATATCCATGCAAATATGCTCTGAAACAAGGGAAAATATGCACTTAAAAATGAATTTATTATCATATCAAAAAAACGGAAATAAAGCAAAAGTATTCTGCATTAGTTCTCCATCTAGTTACAATTAGCGATGGGGGCAGGGGGATGTTTTCTGCAGTTTCCCTAAATTTTTCTACCTGAGTCGGAGCTTTTAGGAATACTTTCTTCACCGAGGAAATCAGATCGTTCACTCGTTGATAAAAATCACGAATTTGTTCTGCAACTCAATGAAGTCCATGGGCAAGACATGTGGCATATATCGTTTTAGGGTACAATTTTTGTAGACCACTCATTGTTTTACACATGTATGGAGCAGCATCTGTAATTGCCACCAACACTCTATCACATTTAATACCACCGGGCCATAAAAGAGTGAGAGAGTTTTTGTAAAATCCAGCAACAGTTGAATGATTTACTTTGTCTAAGATCTTTAACACACCGAAAACAAAATTAGCAACACATCTCTGTTCCACATCAGTTGTTCCTTCTAGTGACACCCATATACTTCATAACCCATATCTTCTACTTTTTCCCGCAATTCGGTTAACTGTCTTATTGTACAAATCTAGAACATAGTTTTTCCTTAACGTGGATTCATGTGAAATTGATGTGTTTGTGTACTGCTCTAAAAATGACTTCAGGACAGGATTGCTAAATTTATTCAGTGGAATATCGGCACTAATAAACGCTTTGCACAAATCCTCCTTGAACTTTGATCGTTTGGGTCCCAGTCCTGGTGAAAATGCTGTGGTGATTAAAACTTGTTTCTGAGCACACTTTTTACTTTCTTGGATCTGATGCTTTGTAGTTTCTATGTGTTGTATCACTTGGAATTTCTTGTTCATAATAACAGGAACATTACAATATTTACAAAACAGCACAAAACCGTTAGTCGTAAAGTCTTTCACGAATTGATTTAATACCGCACTTAATGAACGCTTTTCTTTTGGCATATTGGACAATGTTCACGCCACAATGTGTAAACTAAACTGAATTGAAAAATTATTTCTAACATTCTTAAAACATGCATATTTATGATTGTAAATCCGTGGTAAATCCATAGTTTTTAAAGCACAGATGTTTTATTGGGTACCTATAACAATTTTAAGAAAGGATGGGTAAAACCCTTGGCTTGCCAGCAACTAGATATTTTTTATTATTTTATTTAAAATACATCATATTTGTCTTGGGAAATAAAAATATATTCAGAAAAATTAGAATATATGCATTTCTCCTGTAATAACTGCAAAATATGCATTTAAATACAAAAATTGTCAAAAAATACATTTGCATATGCTTTTATGCAAATGCATATATATCCTAAGCCTAGTGATAACTGATACTCTATATTTTGATGTCTAATGAGATCTCCCTCTTCATTTTGTCTTGCAATTATCAAATAATACTTCTAACTGAGACGTGGCTTATAAGTGATATTTCCAGCAATGAAATAATTATTAATAAATATAGTTTTTCGAAGAGACCGGAAATATGAAGAACTGGATTGTCATCGTGGTGGAGGCGAGTTGATCGCCGTTTCTTGACTGTTCCAGGCATTCACTGTTCTTCAGTTTGAAGATGTTTGGGTTCTTATTAAAATGGACAAGATTAATTTGGTACTAGGATGTGTTTATTTTCCACCGAATTCTAACCAGGAGTGTTATCAGTCATTTTGCGATACTTGTGAATCTCCGAGAAATAGTTTTGAAAACCATAAATTCTTTATTTTCGGTGATTTTAACCTCCCTTTGATAGAATGGATTTATGAGGATGATACTCTAGTTCCAAAACCTTTGCCTAATTTAACTTCTGAAACTTTTACCGTCTCAATGAGTTTTCTTGAGCTGCAGCAAGTGAATCAATTACATAATCATATGGAGATAATTCTTGATTTAATTTTTGCTGATATTCCCGTTAATGTATTTATTTCATCCTCTGATTTTCCCCATGTAAATATTAACCCGTACCAACCAGCGATTAAAGAGTAAATTATAAACTACAATATGTCCCACCAATAAAAAACTACAATCGAGTGAGTGTCTATGATTTCCAGCGGGCAAATTTCAATAATTTCAATCTTTTTACGAGTACGGTGAGTAGTCATTTCTATCCTCTGAATCTGACATAAACAAAGTGGTTCAACACTTTTATAAGGTTTTGTTTGCTATAATCTATAAACATGTCCCTAAGAAAATTTTTCTGACTATAAATATCCAAAATGGTTTAACCTTCCATTAAGAAAAAATATGACTGAACAAGTTGACTATTTAGCCTACTCTAATATCCGATGTGAGGTTAAACGTCGAACTGATATGTATTACCTTACATATGTCACATAAACTGAACTACTTATTCCTGAAACTATTAAATATTTTTGATCGTTTGAACCAATGCTTTTGCTGTTCACTTTCACTCCTGCTATTCTAATCACTCAAACACAGATTTAACTAAGATCGGGCTGATAAGTTCTTCTGGAAGATCACTGTGCACATATCGTTTAACAGAGGCGGAAAATCAGTGATAAAATAAAGGCACTAGGTATTTCCAAGAGGGCTGGTCCAGATGGAATACCTGCCATTCTTATGATAAGATGCTCTCAGTCTTTGTCTGGGCCACTCTGTAAAATTTTTCATACATTCTTTAGTCATCTAGGGATAGATGCAACTACAGAGGTATTTCTTTGCTTTCACACATACCAAAGTTATTCGAGACAACTGTCGCTGATGAAATTTTTGAATCACTTAAACATTATATTTCGAGGGAGTAACATGGTTTTTATCCCGGTCGCTCAACGGCTACAAATCTGGCGGTCAACAGATTGATGTCATCTACACAGATATATCCAAGGCATTCGATAGTGTCGCCACCCTATTCTAATAGTCTGGTTTTTATGGAAACTACATTGATTGGATCAAGTCATATTTATTTAATCGACGTCAACTGTACGTGGTACAGTTTCCAATCATGTGGTTTTAACGTCGGGTGCCCCGAAAGGCTCGCATATCGGTTCAATTCTATTTTTACTTTTTATAAACGACATAGTCTCTTGTTTTAAAGTATCTAAATGTCTTTTACATGCAGACCACTTGAAATTATTTTCACTAGTTTCCTCCAATCAACTGCAGTCTGACATTGAGACACTTGTCGAATGGTGCAGCACCAATTGCCTGCTTCTTAACATAATTAAATTTAAACGATGCAATACATTCATTCCACGTACTTTATAAACGATGTCTTGAAGTTGTTACTTCTTTCAATGATTTGGGTGTTATTTTTGACGAAAAACTGACTTTTAATTTGCACATTCATAACATAGTACTTAAAGGTTTCAGATTGCTAGGCTTTATTAAACGATATACTAAGCATGTCACTGATACTAAAGCTCTTGTTTGCCTCTATAACTCCCCTGTTCGGACTGTTGTAGAGTACTGTTCTACAATATGGAGTCCTTTGTAACGTATGGGTGATATAACGAACATAATATTACTAGGCAAACCTCTTAATAATAGGGCCTAGGCACGACAGCTCCTTTTGCCGGCTCTGGCATGAGTTAACAGGCGGGGTTGTTTTAACTAATTTAATTATTAATTCTGTCCCTTTCGATAATTGAATGTATACAGTATCCTTTACAGAAGACACGTTTTATAACACGGAGCTTAAGTAAGATATTAAAAGGGCGCCATCCGCCATAAAAAAAAAAGAAATAAATGTGCTGCCGTGTTATAAGTCGGACTTTTGAAATGAAAGAACTCATGCATCCTTAGCGTCAAATAAATACTGAAATATAGTGATATAACAACTCAAATATACACAATAATTATAATTAGCCTATTTACGTACAACCGCAAGTTTAACTGAATCTAGAAAATAATACGCGCAATATAGGTCTGTAAGTAATAAAATATGTAAATTATCAAATACTAAATACGTTAACTTAAAAAAATATAGATTTATTATCATGATAAATTGTCTGACCGTAACGCACGACAGTACACCGTTACACCTTCATATCAGTGCTACATTGACAGAATTGAAAAAGTTCAAAATAAATTTGCAAAGTCTGTCTTATAATGCAAGAGTTCTTCTTTGTGGCATACAAACCCTTGGTTTCGGAGAAAAATGGCACTTCTAGTTTTGTTGCACAAGTTAAGTTACTAAATGGGGCGATTAACTGTGAAATATTACTGCTGTCAGTCTCGTTTTTAGTTCCTATGAGGAGAACAAAACAAGCGCAGCTGATTTTTGAAAGATATCACCGTACAAATTATGGGTTTAGTGTATTTATTGATCGACTAGTATACAATTACAATCGACATTCTCCCGAATGTGACCTTTTCAGACTCAGCATTTTACAATTAAAAAGACAAATAAAAGGCTTGGTTATGTGACTATCTTCTGTTTGTATATGTTTTGTCTGATATTTGTTTACTCATTAAATTGTAGTATTGTGTAAAATGTCTTTTTTATTTTATTATTTGACATACATTTTTTTAGTCTTATTTTACTCTTATGATTATCTTTTTTGTCTTTTGCGAATTCGTACCATTTGGTTTAGCATTCTATAGTATACGTTTCAGAAAGGCCACTTGTCCGATGCTTGCATGGGCTACGTCCTTACATTCATTAATTAAATCTTGTAACGAAATGTTGTATTTCTGCTTGGGGTTTAATTCAAAACATGTTTAATATTCCTACTCTTGAGAGAAAATTATAAACGAGGTATGTTTTTTACGCAAAACAACATTTTTTTATTTTTTCTCCCACTGTATTAAAAATGAAATTTTTTGATGTCGCAAACCTTATTCATTTTTACTTACGCAAAATAACAGTTTTGTGTTTTTTATGCCTCCTGTATAAAAAAATTAAATTTTTGAAAATGTGAACCTTATTTATTTTTGAGAAAAACTTATATCAAGAGTGAGTTTGTTCTTATCTTTCAATTTTTAGTCCATTTGTCCTCTTGTAAAGCCCATCCACTGGTACACTGTATATATATTAAAATAGATATAAAACTAAAAAGCATTATACAAAAGGTCTTATATATTCTGGTTAAGCATCAGCACTAGTTCTCCTAAGGGAATTTGGAAATCGTAAAATACAGACAAATAAAAATCAATAACCGTAATTAATGACTATGAAATGGTAACAAAGTATTTTCTTAGAACATTATACAGAGTGTAACTTTTTATTGAGGTCACGACCTCTTTGACCCCAAATTTTTTCATCGGACTTCCTGTTTCCTCGCACCGTTTCTAAGTGATTTAAAAAAAAGCGTTGGACATTTTTAATGGTTTTTAGCTCATAATTTAGAAAACAAAAGCTGATACCATTAAAACTGTTCATATTTTTAAACATATTTTTCTAAATTCTGACGTTTCTATAAGATTTCTGTAATGATTAATATTCTTAAACGATAATATAACAACAAACCCACAATTTTTGTATTTTAAACTTGTGTAATGACACAGCGGTAAGTAGGTATCAAAATATAAACAAAAACCCTGTATATTGATAGTAATAGAAACTAGTAATTCCAGACATTCAGTTCTTATATTAACTATTTTAGTTAGTTTTATTTCAATTTCAAATTTCGTTCATTTTATTCCAATAGATAATATGGAAATTCATTTTGGTGAGTTACATAAATGCAGCTGATGATGACTATAACATCTTGCACAAAGATGGATCCTTCGAGTTTGGGTACACAAATCCAGATTCCTACCACTTTGCCAATGGGAATAGGAACAATGTTGTGAGAGGAGAATTTGGTGGTAGAAATCCAAAATCCGGTAAGTCAGTTTTAAAAACACGCCTTAGTTTGCCAGATTTTAATTTTCAAAAATCGGGAAAAAAATTAAATCCAATTGGCGGTGGGGGGGGGGGGGATGAAATAGTTACGAAGGCGAACACCAAATATTAAATAAAAAAAGGTCATTTCTTTATTTTAATATAATCACGACTAACTCACACCAGATATTTGTTAATCGAGAGAGCTTTTTGAAGCTAGGAAAATGTAAATGTGTCAATTCAATTTTAGAATATTTTATTATACAAAAGTTACATTTCTTTTATATCGAACGTACAATTATTAAATATGCACTGCATGAATGGCATGTTCCTTGAACTATTCGGTACAACCTCTGAATAAATAGATAACAGGAAAGAGCCCCATGCATTATTTTAAATTAGCAGGCTTTGACGGACCTACGTCATTTTTGGGAACTTATTTTTCTGATGTTTACGTTTTGGTTTGTTGACATGTGTTGTCAAACCGTTGTCTTTACAAATTTAAGCTTAAGTTTTAGCAGTTTATAAATAAAACACACATCGTATTAATATAAAAGTTGATTAATAAGTCGTGTTGTGTGTTATAAAACGTAGCAAACACATTTTTGGTCGTTTGCATTATCCTAAATACAAAAAATGGTCAGTTGTGGGGTATGCAGTCGTACCCGTATTAAAAGTACAAGGAAGAAAGGAGTTTCGCTGCAGCGGTAATCGCTTTTGTATTTTCGTAAGTAAAGAAATTAAACAAAACACTTTTAAATGCCATTTAAGGGCAGAAATAATTGTTTTTATGGGTCTTGTAAACAATTAAACCCACGGAATTTGATAATTTTTTAATATAAAATAGAAAGTTTACCTTCATTTAACTGCTTTAAGAAAATAAAAGAAATGGATGAACCACTTTTACTATTAAAAAAACCAAAAAGAAATTCGATGTTTTCACTGTATTCCAATGCGCTATATTCCTTAATATGACAATTCGAAGAAAGGCTATCTTGCACTGTTGCCAAACTTACATTATTGTATTGTATTAAATTTTTCATGTTTGTCTCCCGACAGTAACGCATTTGGATCCCTGTGCCGATTCCAAATATTAGACTTTCGCCAGTGATGCACTTCGCTGTCGTTCGCCTTTTATATTAGGGCTTTAATTATGATGCCTACGGCGCCTAACCTGGTACTAACTCGGTACCAATCTACTTAGTGCGGTCAACACTAATCAACAGGCGGGTGCATCACTGGCGGAAGCCTAATTCGGCATCGGCCCAGAGGGGACAGTTAGACTTTCGCCAGTGATGCCCTGCGGGTTCGATGTATTAGGCCCTAAACTTCACTGGCCCAAACAGTTAATACCCCTAAAAGACATTTGCCCGAACCTACATTACACATAACCGTCACTGGCGCTAACAGTCGAAATCCCGACACATTGGAATGCATGGAATTTGTCCTTGGCCTTAAACGTCGAAATACATAAATATGTACGCCAATGACGTAAGAAACTTCTGTCACTGTTGCCAAAGTGCGTTATTGTTCAGATGAAGTACATATTTCCGAAAATATTAGTAAAATAATATGGTGTTTTTTTTAATTTATGGTTGATAACATGTTATTAATATTCCTAAATAATAAGTTTTAAATCGTTCTCAAAGAATTTTGTTTATAAAAATAGCAAATAGCTACGTATTAATTTTACTGCGTCGTATCAGTGTTAGAATACAATAAAATAAATTTTACTAACATGATGTAAATTGTTAGTTGGTTCGGTTGTGAAACATGCAGAAATAATATGCAAGAATGCAAGCTTTTACTGTGTTCCGGATACGTCCTGAATTCTCAGCTCTTCGCCCATTCAAATGCGATTTCAAGAAAGGGAGTACTAGAAAGTTAGATTCGGCAATTTAAAAGGACTATCAATATTAGGACATCAGAAAGTATATTGTAATGTACAAATTTCATATTGGTAAGTCACCTAGATTCTTTTTTTGTGTAGGTATACATTTTTTTCTTAAATGTTCCTCTTCGGATTTTCTACAATATATTGGGTTTTTAATGTATAGTGCACACTAAATGTTAGTTAAAAGAAAAACCTCAACAAAAACATTTGTATTTGGATGATAACATGATTTTGACATGTAGTTGTGTTTGCATTTTTACAAAACCATGTAAATTCATGGATGTATCATCCACAGTGGACTCCATTTTGGCAAATCGGGGTATGAATCTTAGACAACAATAAAAAATGAAAATCAGCTTTTCATATAAAATTATGAGTAGACAGACATAGCAGTGAGGAATGGTTCTATGATCCATCTGAGAATAAATACAGAACTGCTGAGGTAATTCATATGTCAAAATAATTAGATATTTTAATAGAAATGAGGCATTTCTCCTTTTCAAAATATTTTCTTCTTACAAAGAAAACTTTGTTAAATAGGTTGCTAAATAAAGTGCTTAGAAGAAAAATAATATTTTATTTCCTCTTTAAAATTTTAGTTTGTGAAGTTAAAGTCAAAAGTGTTATTTCCTGATAAAATGGTGAACGCGTTGCGTCAAATAAAATATTTAATCTAGCGTCATTCTGCTATTCTTTAACTTTTTTACAATAAACTTGCTGGGAGACCACTTCGGGAATATCCTGAAAATTTCATCCAAATTGTTGAAACCACCGCAGAGTAATCGATATACATACATAAAAAAAATACATAGGGTCAAATTGATAACCTCCTTCTTTAGTCTTTTAAAAATTGCATTAATATTTGTGACATGGCCATCTAAACAAAATAAAGAAAATGCCTGCAGATCCGCCATTTTTTGTCCGATTTCAAACATTTAAAAACTGATATTCATAGAATTTAAAGTTTTATCGGAATGTAAAAATTAATAGATAATAATATATTTTATTCCCATATATCTAGGTACCCATTATATAAATGTCTGTGATTAAGTTATTAAGAATAAGTTTGGAGACGACTTCATAAAGTCAAATTTTCAATGTGGAATAAAATATTATTTTTTACTTTTTAGTTTTGTTTTTTTTTTTGAAGTTTTTTTATTTTTTATAAATATTTATGTTTGGAGAACAAAGCTTTCTGAAGTAGATATTGTGAAGAAACGCCCCAGAAGTGAATCCCATACCTTGTGTCTGTGAAATCGAAACCAAACTTATTCTTAATTACCTAATCACAAAACTATATTTATGTAATGAGTGTTTTGATGTCTAATACCAAGAGTATAATGTTTTACTATCTGTATTAATTTGGTGCTGACTTCACAGACTAAAATTTTCAAGATGGAATAAAATATTATTTTCCATTTTTAGGTGCATTTTTTGAAGTTTTATTTTTTTATACAGTTTTTTATTTCATCCTTTTTAGTTCAATTTATATGAGTTTTATTTTAAGTTATATTTAACAAATAACCATATATATCTATGTAAATTCCTAATAAAATGGTGTACGCTTTTATTGCGTCGAATAAATATTTAATATAGCGTCATTCCGCCTTATTTAACCTTTTTACAATATGCTGGCTGTGGGACCACTCGGGCAATATCCCGAATATTCCTTGAAAATTTCATCAAAATTGTTGAAACCATCGCAGAGTAATATATGTACATACATACAAAAAATTCATAGGGTCAAATTGATAACCTCCTTTTTTGAAGTCTGTTAAAATTTGCATTAATATTTGTGACATGGCCAGCTAAATAGATCCGCCATTTTTTGTCCGATTTCAAACATTTAAAAACTGACATTCATAGAATTTAAAGTTTTATCGGAATGTAAAAATGTATAGATGGTACAACTTCTGATTAAATCAAATGTATTTATAACATGCCTAAGATAACACTAGAATAATACTTCCACAAATAAGCATTTAGTATGATCAATTTTTTTGAAATTATATGGGCTCATTATTTAAATATAATATGTAGTTTTTATTTGTTTTATTTTTAAAATTCAAATAGCATAAGTTCACCAGGACCTGGTTATTTTTCTAAGTAGTGCAATATCTATTTCATTCATTTCTTTTTTTTTTTAATAAGAGTATTAATTTTTTTGAAAGTAATTAAGAAAATTCTTTATTTTTAGTATGCCTAGGGACGACCACTATGTAATAAGATCACCAACAAGATGTAAGCTCTAGAAAGTTAGTATGTATGTCATTGATTAAAATCTGGCCTTCTTACCAACTACACCAATTCAGTTATTGCCAGGGGCGAGGCAAGTGAAAACAATCCCTTTGTGAGTTGAGAAGACTGATTACATCATACGAAGAAAATATTTACTGTAATGTGTTTTAAATAAAGTTAATGTTTAATATAATCTTAGGTTTAGATTTATTCTAAAAATAAACTATATCTTCACCATTTTGTCAAGTACCATACAATGTGTCTGACCTACAATGAATAGACTTACTTCTTAAAACTTTTTATTATTTTTTATTGCTTTATTTACCAACAGTACACTCAAAGAATCTATGTTAATTTAATTAAAATTTGGATGATTAATTTATGCAATTGAATAAGTTAGTTTTCTTTACATTAAGGGTCAGTTATCCAAAAACTATTTAACCTTATTCATATCCTCAATTAATAAATACTGCAATTCTTCCCATGTATTACTGGGGAAAATCAAAGTGGAGTCATCAGCATAGGCAACCACTTTACCCCCTCGTGCCAAGATTACAAAGAATGTTGATATACATGTTAAAAAGCACAAGACGCAGCACTGTACCTTATGGTACTCCAATTTTGATTTCTTTAGGCTTACTCATAGCTCCTCCTCCTACTTTAACATAATTAAGTAGATACATTTTGAAATCATTCAACACCGATTCTCCACATCATATAGCTATCCACAATGTCCAGTAAAAAAGACATATAACTTTTACAAATATTTGTGATTAAATACATAAAATGATTTAAAGTATCATTTTTTAAAATATAGCTATTATTATTACATCCAGGGTTAGGCTAACTCCAGACTGGACTGGAAAAATTCATAAACACTCTCAATACATAAACTTAATTAAAGTTATCATAACAAAAACACAGTTGTCTGTATTTTAAAAAGAAGGCAATCTATCTTGTTAATATTTTCAGAATTTGAAAGCTTGCTTCTTTAGCTTTAAGAAGCCAGTTATTTTGATAACTTCTTCAATTTGTTAAAAATAGTTCGTTCACACCTTAAACGTAGCTTCAAAATCCACCTAGCATATTTAGTCAAAAGTAAGGGTATCTGTAATTAATTTCTTATGAAATTATTTGTAATCACAGACTTAAATTATTCATATTGTTAACAAGTGATATGATTTGTAGAATTTTAATCAAAACCAATGCAAACTAAGCTTCAAAAATGATCATTGGAAATTGAATATCAGTATTTTTTTATTGTAAGGTTAAAAAACTCACAAAATTATACCTGGCTTCAAAACTGTTTTTGTAAAATTAATAATTTTAGTCTGTTGCATTTGGAGAAATTGAAAGAGCAAAACATAATTATAGGCTCTGTTTACTATATCCGAGCTAGGCCCTGAAGAATGTTGTCACACCAACCAAGTTATTTGTTTGAAATTGTTTTTAAATAATTTTAATAAGAAAATTGGATTTTATTGTATTTAATAAATCAGTGGTTCACCTGCCCAGACAAATTGGCATTTTATCACCTTAACAAAAATATCGAACCTTATATTTTTTTTTTATTTGAATTAATCTGTGCAGGTAATTTTTACTCGACTTCCAAAAGGAGGTTATCAATTCAATCCTATTATTTTTTTTATGTAGGTACATTGACTCCTGATTTGACCAATTGCGCCCAAGACAAAATATCTTACATTCACCATACTATCAGGAAAAAAAAATATGCCTGTTAATATCATGATTTGAGTTAATGTCACAAAGTTCAATTTTACTGATCATTTTAAATTTTAACAGTGAATATAGCTAGTTTTCTATAAATGTGTAGAGATGGCACATTTTATACAATATTAATATGGTGATTGTGGTTAGCTACTTATTTATTTTGGATGGCTTTACCAAGTTTAGGTAGGTAGTAGGTAGACCAGGTAGTAGTATATATATATATATATATATATATATATATATATATATATATATATATATAAGGTAATTGTATGATTAGTATGCATCTGGGCACAAACAAATTAATCAGTAAAATTATGTGTTTTATTTAAAAAATTACAAAACTTATTCCTAGCTATTATATATTATATTTATTTTAGCACTTAATTTTTTCTTTTAGGGTTAAACTTACATTTTACTTCTTTTAGTATCTGAGTTTTATTACCTGACTGTATTAAATATTTTAAGATTCATTACTTAACTATTGTTCTATGTTTTGTTCTGTTTGTTACTATTAAGTGTATTTTCTTTTGTAAAATTATGCTTTTTTGTATAATAATATATTAAATAAATACAAACATTGTGAAATTTTAAACTATAACAATAAAATATATTAACAATGACAGGCAAATAAATAGTATTTTTATCATCTACAATGATCAATTATCATCTAATAATGTACGGGAATATTGATTATAAATAGAACCCTCAATTTTTTTATGGGACACCCTGACTATTATATGCCCATTAAATAGGCATCTTTTTGCTAATCTTAAATATGTTAGATTTGATACCTTTACCTTTAAAGACAATGGAGAAAAACCATGCCATAAGAGGCAAGTTATTAATATCGGTGTTATGTTTTCTCTGACATCTCTTATAATAGGTATATTGTCAATTTTCTCAGTTGTGATTCACGATAAATGTTTCAAACCTAGTATAATTATAATTAGCAAGAAGAGACCCATTTGATGGACATATACAGGGTGTACCAGTATTGATAGAAAATAATGGATTAAAAATCTATAACTTCTACATTTACCAATTTTTTTTACAAAAAAGTTAAATGAACGTTTAATTTATGATCAATCGAAATTCGTATGCAATCATGAAATGCTTACTTCATTTGGAAGTATTCAAGATTTTTGTTTAATTATATATGTTATATATTCTTGGCACCATTTATTATTAGTTTATTTTGACAAATAATGACATTATGTCAAAGTCAGTTAAATAATAAATAATAAATATTTAACATATAATGTTTAAACTAGATTTTTGTCAATTAAAAAATATTTTTCTTAGTCGGACATTAAACAAGGCACTACAGGTATTATATGGGATAATGCTTTCAGTCAATGTCTATCCTTCTTGAAACACTGTCTCAACCTTAAGTATTATTAATCTTATAATATAATACCTTAATGTACAGCTGATTTAATTGTGATATGACAGAATCTATGTATAAAGCTATTGTAGGATACCTTTTTTACTGGTTTGGAACTATTTATTTAAAATTAACATTTACTTGAATAAAGACTATACCATAATTTTTTCAACAATACGCAGTCTTATAAGTTTGACAGCCAGTTCCCAACATATGGTAAAATCAACGATAAGATCTAATATTTTTACGAAATTTTATAAGATTAGGCCATAAAAGTTTATATTTTAATAAGTTAATTGATAAAATAATTTACAAGATCTAAACTACTTTATACCAGTTAATAAACTTAAGAACCTGAAAGCATGAAATTAATTGAAGGTATCTTCGAAAGACTTTTGTTCTTTATAATTATATCATCTACCTAACTTTTTCTTAAGGTGAGATGTGCAATATCTTGCATACTTACTAAATTAACTTATTACTCAATTGTGTATATCTAGTGAAGAAAATATATAAATAGGCCACAGTTAATATTTTTAAAATATGGGGAAAAAATCTTCAAATTTCTAATCCACTTTAGCTATATATCTTTAATCAATATACAAAATATGTGATACACTTTAAAGTTGACCCTACATTTATCATATGGTGCATCTTTTTTAGTTCTTAAACTACACACTTTCTCAGCAACAGTAATTGTAAGTACTCAAGTATCACTATAATATACACGTCACTACTATCTGCAATGCACATATGAGCAGAACTAACTTCCTAAGCCTTGTCTACGATACCTATATCAAACATCAAGAAGACTTGGTCCTAAAACAAATTATAATTAATAAAGTACCTGCACGAATAACAAGCTTAGGGAAAATCATTAACAATCTTATAAAATACTAATCAATATGTGTCTGATAAAAACTGATTTTTAGATAGGTATTTGCTTGGGATCAGGATACAAAATTAAAAAACTTAAAAAAAAAAGTTGAAATTATGTGTCTCAAAAAGCTCACAAAACATATTAGTTAAAAGATACATGTTCAAGCATCAAGGCTTTTGTGGATTTTTATATGGTCTTTAGTAGACAACTTTGTTTTATTTTTAGGTAGGGAACAATATCCACATTAATAACAGATGGGGACTCAATCCTATATACTAACAAATAAGATTATCTGAGTGTAAGAGTCCAAAAACTGAAATGGTTGCAACTTTATACCATATTCACACTATTCTAAAATAAACATACTCACTTTATATGTAGAAGCCTTGTTTATATATAGACAAGGGTAGAAGGTTTAAAATCATCTCAATGCAAACATGCAATAACCTCTTCCTGGGCTTTCCAACAATAATTTTTTTTCAATATTCAATCTCCATTAATTAGATATTATCCTGTGATAAACAAATGCTTTATAATAAACCAAAAAAAAACAGTCAATATACGGTTAACAACAAATATATTTATTTTTATCAATAAAACTTGACAACACAGCAGGCCTATTTAAAGAATTTTTAGCCAGTAGCGTAGCTCGCCAATTCGGTATTTAAAGTGTCGGGCTAGCGGCGCATTCCACACATTCCAATCTGTCGGGATTTCGACGGTTTGGGCCAGTGAAGTTTCGGTCCACTAACTGTTTGGGCCGGTGTGGTTTAGGGGAAAATACGCACTACCGCCCTGCGCTGTTGTTTGTCTTTTAGGGCTTTAACGATGATGCCTACGGAGCCTAACCTGGTGCTAACCCGTTACCAATCCACCTAGTGCCTTCGCGCTCCTGCTGGTACCGATCCACAACCCACAAATGCATTTTGTTTTTCTTATATAATTTATATAGATCATATATAAAATAAACTTGGCAACGTAGCATCCCCAGCACACTGGATTTCCGTCCAACAGACGACACTCCCGCTCTCTCTTTATTTAGCAGCTGTAATTATGTTTAAAAACATTTAATAATGTCAAATATAATAATTACTTCTAACTTTTAGTTAGAAATAATCATTTTTGTGTTATAAAGCATTATGATATAATCAGTCTTTCACGTAGTTCATAAATTAAATTTGTGAAAAATATGTTTTTAGCGATACGCCAAAAACAAGTTCAGTGCAACCTTCCGAAACCTTAGTTTTTTTGAATATAATTTGAAAAAGTGCCGCATCCATAAATTTTTCTATATAGGAATTATTTAAAAAAGGTAATCTTTCAAATGTATATTTTAAATTTGTTAAATTCCATTGGTAAAATTCTTTACAAGAGTCTGTTTTTATAATGAAAATCATAATTCTTAAAGAGTCAAACAGTTAGGTTAGGAAACAATTGGTATATATAAAATACTGTAGCGTAACACTTCATGTAATATTTTGTTAGTTCAGATCATTTAAATTACCTTAAGTATGTTTTAAAACCGAAAAAAAGTTGAAGTTATGAGTTTCTAGGAATAATTTTTTTGGGACAAAATAAGTTTTAATATCTAACATTATATTCTCCTTTTTTTGCGTCTGATTATTGTGCTGAAGACGAAACAGTTTGATTATATTACTCAACAAATGTTATTTGTTTAACAGACAGTAAAGGCAAACAAAAAAATATGAAATCCTCTTTCGCAGATTTTATTTCATCTTTTAGACTTTTTAGGAAAAATAGAATATACCTATACCTATAGATACATACATCTTTTTTTAATTTCTATAAACACTTAAGATATTTAATTTTTTGCAAAAATATAGTGTTTTTCTTGTATTTATTAATTTATTGCAGATAACCAAAATCTAACCCTAAGTAGCCAAAATATTTGTGCTTTCATGAGCTGTTCTTGATGTAATATATTTTTTTAAGTATAACGCAAATGAAATTAAAAATAAAGAAACTAACCTAATCTAACTTTACATCGTTTAAGATATCCCAAAAATTCTAACAATAATAATTTGTATTCTGTAAGCGTAAACTATATATATATATATATATATATATATATATATATATATATATATATATATATATATATATATCGCTTGCCTAGAGTTACACAGTTGTAAGTACATAAAAGCAAATTTTACAGGAGAAAGATTTGAAAATTTTGTGGTTCCTACGGAACATAGTTGTAAAATCATGATGAAACTAAATTTATACTTAAATTACGAAAATTGAGTAAGAATTCGATAGAAAAAAATAGTTAAAAGTAATTTTTAAGGAAAATAGGACAATTTAAAAAATAACATACAATTTTGTTTCTCTAAACAAGATTTAAAAACTTTATTTATGCTACACATACAACTTGGTTGACCTAACTAAAACACTTAAAGTTGTACTTAAAGTAACGAAACGTACCAGTAGTTTTATACAGATTACATTTTCTAACTAACTAAAACATTTAAATTAGAAAAAATCAAATACTTTTCTTTTTTTAACGAAACCAGCGGGTTTTACCCTTACAAATCCAACTTAACTAAATACATGAAACGTTCGAAACAAAAAAGATATTCACAATTTTAAAATAGTGGTGTAATACTGCCTATCAACTTCGGGCATGTGGGTCAGCATTGCTTTAATAGCAGATATTTTTTCGGCGGATATAGTATTCTTTATGTCTGCTTGCTTTGGAATCGGCACTATTGATGACGCTGTTGCTGTTCTTGTTCGAGGAGTGGAGGACTTCAGATTAACTTTTATCCAGCTTTCACCAATAAAAGAAGTTTTATATTCCAATGCAAAAAACGCTTGTGAAAATCTTAAGGATTTAACTTTGGAATACGGTACTTTCTTATAATCAAGTTGTCCTGCACAAGTCTTGAAGTCTCTAAAATGGTTAGCGTTCATTTGAATTACGCAGTAAGGTTTTCTGAGGTTGACTTTTAATAGAAGTCTAATCAAAGGTACTGGAGAGAAATACTCGGTTTTTTTGAGCACTCTTTCGATACAACTATGCACATTGTCTATTTCCTGGACACAAGAATGTCCAGGTGTTGAAAATTTCATTGTAATAGTAGCTATATTAGGGTGCTTCTGTAAAAAAAATGCTATAGCGTATGACATCAATGAATTCCGGTTTTGTGGAACACAACTATCACTCCATAAAACTATATTGGAGATATCTGGATGATCACTGAATACCCTTTCCAAAATTGTTACTACAGCACTAGCAATATCATTGCCAGTTCGTCCCATAAACATTTCATGACAAATTGCACAATATACTTGTTTAGTGCTTGATAGGATAGCTGTCAGGTTGTAGACATTAAACTTGCTTCTGTAGTAAAAACTACTTATTTCTGCTCGTGGGCATGACAAAACATTTTGTAAGTCAAAACACAAAAAGACCGTGTTTTTATTTTCCCTGTCATTATTTTTTTCATTTCTGCAAGCAGTTTTTTCTGTGGTATGCATTAAATATTCTTCATTTTTTTCAGCGGTTAGTCTATTTTCTTTTGTCAATAATTTTACTTCCTCACACAAGTCACATCTGTCCTTTTTTGGCGTATGGAAAAAAAGATTATATTCATTACAAAAAACATGTCTGTAGAACGATTCTTTAACAGGTTGTTTATTTTTTGACATGCAAAAATCCACATAGAGCAAATACATTTTTGCAATACTTAGGTTTGAGTCGAGGTACTCTCTACTACTATTTGCACGACAGTAGTGAGATTCTACTTTGGGGAAACTTTCGATGTGCATTTTAACCAAGTTTTTAGCATCATCAGGAATTTTGTGTTTGACATGTTTTCCTTGCTGACTTTGTCTAGGTGTATTCGACTCAACTTGCTTTCCTAAGTGTGCGTTGTAGATCGGAGTTTGACTTATACTTAAGGTCCCCAGATAAAACAGCTTGCAAACTTCAATCGTCTGGTCACGTACGTTGAAAAAGTAATGAAAAGTGTATTTTCGACGACTGTTTTCTGCATTTTTTCCTTTTCTATGCCGTTGAACAGAAAACTTTTTGGTAGTGGAGATCAAAAATAATTTTTTTGCTAATTCATTAAGCGTATAATAGTGTTGAAAAATGTTGGCTCTTCCTTCTTCACTAATAAACTTTTGACATTCGTAAATACAGCGATTTAAAGAGTTCTTTTTGTTTGTCACATGTTTTGCAGGAACTAATTCTTTCCGTGCTGATATGTATTCTTTTCCTTCATCATGAGCTTTTTTTCTTATATTGCACTTCCAAGACTTTGTGTCCCTCCTTCTTTTGCGAGTTTTTTTCTTTTCTTCGGTCTGACTATTTTCTGCTGTAATATGACCTTCACCTTCTTGGAAATCGTTTCCTTCTGGGCTATATAAAGCAAATCAAAAATTAATTATAGTTATTTTTATTAAATACTATATTTACAAACAAACCTGCTAGATTCTGTAGACGATTCTGACAAATATTTTTTATCTACGTCAGAATCATAATTATCGCTGTCGAATATATCATTTTGTGTGCCTTTTGAAGTACCCTCTCCCATTCTAAAATAGCATTACTGTCTTACTTCATAAAAATCTTAATTTTTCTTAAAAAAAACTTACTGGTCTTTTTGATGTCGGCGTCGTTTTTCTCGCATCATTATTGTTTTTAGATTATCCTCACTATCAGAAGAACTATCCATGTTGATTTGAAGCACTAATACTATTATATTTTTTGTCACTGAACCACCTATTTTGTGCAAATAAAACTAATAACTAAACTCAAACACGCGTCAACAGGTCGTAAACGCCGGTACTGTAGCAGAAAAAAATGTAAACACACATACAACTATGCAACTTAATCCACACATTCTAGTAGCAATAACAAAATTGTATGTGAGCACATACAACTTTGTGTTATTATCTTGTTTGTTTCAAAACATACCCTTATGTATTCTTGGTTGTCTAACCTAAAAAACATCGACATACAACTTTATTATTCCGAGAATAGCTAGAGACACGCACATACTACTCAGTAATCCCAAAATACCATTTTTGGAAAAAGTGGCGCTTACAACTTTGTAACATTGGACTAACGATATATATATATATATATATATATATATATATATATATATATATATATATATATATATATTATATAGTACTTACTTTTTTAATATTTACTGTTACCCATTAATTCCACAAACTGAATATAGTTTACTTCATGCTTAGTCTAAGTAAGTTAAACAAATAGCATTTGTTGATAAATATAATCAAACTGTTTCCCCTTCAGTATAGTGTCAGACCCAAAAAAAGGAGATTATAATGTTAGATATTAAAACTTATTTTGTCCCATAAAATAACCTATAACTTTTTTCCTTTCGTTTTAAAACTACTTAAGGTAATTTAAATGTTTTGACATAACAAAATATTACATGAAATGCGTAACACTGTGTTTTTTATATACCACTTGGTTCCTAACCTAATTGTTTGACATAATAACAATTATTTTTGCCTTTAAATTGGATTTAAAAGTGTCTAGTTAATTTCTTACTTACGAAAATACAAATACACTTGTGCTTTTAATACGGGTTTGAATTAAAAATTAATATATATATATATATATATATATATATATATATATATATATATATATATATATGTATTCACCATTAATTTTCCCAAAAACTATTGCGGTAAAAAGAACAAATTGCGCTTTCTAGAAAAAAAATGCACACTGACATCTTATGCGAGTGTTTTTGCACTTCGAAACAAGAATCAAAACTGACTATTGTACTTCGGTTTAATAAGATTTTATGCAAACTAGGAGGTACTAAATAAAAATGAAGGCGTAGGAACTTCTGGTACCTATGGAACCTTCATCTTACAGACGACACTATTTTTCATATTAAAATGTTTAGGTAGTACTTTTAAAACATTCGATACCTACAATAAAATTTATTGGTACCATATAATAGCAGTTCTATTTTAATTTGTTCTGTTTTTATTTGAATATTTAATATAAGTTTTACTGAATTTTCTTCTGACCGAATGTGTTTTAGATGTTGATATTTCGTAAATAGGCATTTATCTAATGTTTTGTTCTGTATTAAATTTGAGTAAATTTGAATGAAATAATAATACTTGTGCTTGTTTTTATTTAAAACGTTATTTAGACTGTACTAATAAAATTATTTATATTTAGTTATTTCTGACCTGTTGTGACTTAAATGCTTTGATATTTTTTTATCTACTTAACTTTTTTAAATAATTTTTGGTTACTTAGAAAAAATATAATTTCCTAGTTCAACTAAGAATAACCATTCTGCTTATTAAAAAAAAAATCATTAAATTTTATTTATGAAATTCGTGTAAAGTAATAAAAACAAAGCAGAAATACAAAAGGACAGCCGAAATGAAACAAACAAGAAAAATTCGCCGTTGAACTTAAACTTCTGAGTAACTAATATAAGGGTATTTATACGAAAGGTTTATTATGTAAAAAGTAAAATTTAATATTATCTAAATTGAGCTGTTAAAGACATGAATTTTAATGTTTCACCAGTTTTTTGTTAATTTAGCACCTGAAATAATGTATCACACTAATATAACACTTTTTCAAAGGTATAGGTTTTCAAATAACTTCCTAAATTTCAAAGTGGATACGCAATATTAAATCGTCGTTTTTTCGTCACAGAAAAACAGAGTTTATTATACATTGGAAAATATTAGATTTTAGTTCTCGGTTTTTTTGTCTCCTTGGGCTAAAAATCTAATACTTTTCACGTGTATAATAAATAACTATTTTAGACAGCTGCAGTGTCATTTCACGTGTATTGTTTCATTGTTTCAGGAGCAATAGATGCGACCGTCTATACCGCAGGACCTAGAGGTTTCAGACCTCGCGGCAAAAACGTGTACAGGAAATACGATTTGAATCAGAACGGACCACGCCCAGTGGGTTCTGCCGACGACCCATATTATGACCCATACGAGGACCCCAGTTATAATTTCGCGTTTAGAACGCGAACCTACAGTAGACAAGAGAACGCCAACAGAGCTGGTGATGTTACGGGCAGGTAAGAAACACTTAACTGTAATATACAGAGTGGGCTTATTTACCAAATCATAACAACGGTTTTTACGCGTCCAATTGGTTTATCCCATGTTTTAATAAATACGTTTTGATCATCATCTATGCAGTGGCGGCTCGCGGGTGAAAAAGTAAGTGAAGTGCAAATGAAGCAAGAAAATATCGCAATCATTTTTTTTCAGTATTTTTTTATATGTGGAGGGGGTAGAATATTTTTTTACGACTTACCTAAATTTTGTATACTAAATCAATTCTCATATCCTTCATAGCAGCAAATTTATTTATAACATCCTCATAAAATCGATGAGTTGCCCTAATCTCCTCCAGACATTCCTTTTGAATTACAATAATGCCTAGAGAAGTAAGTCTTTTTTGAGATATTGTATTTCTTAAACAAGTTTTTACACGTTTGAGGCAAGAAAAACTACTTTCCACTGAAGCACTTGTCGACGGTATTGTCAAGATAAGAGAAAACACTTTATATGCTTTGGTTACAATATTTTTATTTTCATATAACAAACATAGAAAAAGACTCCAAGTCTCGGTCTCATTAAATTATAATTTTACAATTCACAACAAACATGACACGTGTTTCGCCCTTTCGAGCATCATCAGACCTACAAACAACAGAGAGAACCTTAGTAAATAATCACACTCACAAATCCTAAAACAATAACTTACAAATAGAATAAAACACACTAAAGCACAACAAAACAAACAACTTCTTATACATATTTGATGGACATTAAAATGATGTTAAGTCTCACAAATAAATAAATAAACAAAATAAAATATTAAAAAAATGTTAAAAAAAGATTCATGTCTCTAGACGGGATCGAACCCAGACCACCCGAGTGAGACGCCGAAGCAACCACCCACACGCCCCACTAGACTAGTCGAGGAAAACAACCAAAAACCCTCACTCTATGAATTAGTGAATGAAATGAAGTTTGCCTATAATTATTATTACATTAAATTGTTAAATATTAGGTTTGGTTCAAAATTAAAAACATCGTTAACGCAAGTGAGAATGGGACTTTTTATAGCTTTTCCATTTAACATACCTGCAAATCCTTCCTTATTCCACACTGAATATTTATTGAAAACTATTAAACAAGGCGAGCAAAACAATTTTTGTATTATTTGACTACTACATAACCATTTGTACGCCGAAAACCAGGATGACGATTAAAACTCTGATCTTGTTCCTTCCATCGATTAAAAGGAGTTTCCAACAAAATGCAAACCACATCCGTGATCGGATTCATAATGTAAATCAATAAACCCGACACCAACTAAAGTTGTAACAACACCATAAATAAATATAACATAAAACAGTCAAGTAAATTGCGCGAAAATAAAAGTAAACAACCACCCCACACTGAACGACACGTGGGTGTAGTGTACTGCGTTAGCAATTCACCGAGAGCTTTGTATGGCGCTGGTTAATATTAATCTTCCAAGCGGTCGACGTCATCGCGAAAACGTTGTCATGGCAACATAATAGGAAAATCGTAAACCAACCATAGCAACTTCAGCAAAGTCGAAGCGGTTTGCGGCACTGTTATAGTTGTTATAATAAAGTTCGATTGAAAGTTTTAAAAAGACATGCCGCCAACGGTCAAGTAATATATTTCGACATGTACAGTTTATTTTTTGCCAATTAGGTGAATAAATGAATGTAAAAACTTAAATTTTAAGAGATATAATAAATATAGTTAGATGTTTGCTTGTTTATTTTTCCTGGTGAAGTAGCACTTCACCTACTTTACCTGAATAGCCGCCACTGCATCTATGCAAGAATTCTGACTGCGTACAAATTACCAAAAAAGGTTTAAATAATCACGTTTGTACTTAAAGTATAAAGCCAGTGATATGCAAATATAAAAAAGGTCCTTTTCCTCCCGCGTGTAGACTTAATTTCTATATTATCGCTTTAAAACAATTGCCATCGGATAAAATAAAATAATAATAAATATAATATAACTAATATATAATGTTTAAAATTTATATTATCGTTGTTATTGTAGGTTTACTTATTTGGATGATATCGGCGAACGGCACAACGTGGAATTTATAGCAGGAAAAAATACTGGATATCACGTCAAAACTCCATTTCCAGACAGCAATCCAAGAGCTTATGGTCCATTATATTTTAGAGGAAGGGGACGTCCTATACCCAGAGGACGTACATCCATTCAACGCGGCCTCGATGGAAGTTACAAGTATAAAGTTTTTATTAATTATTCGGGCATACACCTAGTCGACGATGCATAATTTTCAGTAAACTTATTTTCTCAAACATCTTATCAATCGCAACCTTTGTAACCGAAATTATTTCAAATAGTTTTCATATGTAAAGTGAAAATAGTTTTATGACCTTAACTGGTTGAATATTCCTTAATCCTTGAACCACTTGTAAGTTCCTCTATTGTCATCAATTCTGACAAAGATTTCTTAATGGACTTTTCAGATTACTTAAAATTTCATCGTTCAATTGTTCTGAATTTGATCAATTTTTTACAACTTTTTCACGAAATTTTTTTTTATTATTTCTTTTCTTACTGCAAATGTCAGTTATGTCAGTATATTATTCTTTACTGCCAGAATAATAAAATTACTATCTGCATATCAAGCTGGTCAATGCTTATGTTTAATTTAAGAACTAGACTTTGTTTAACTTTCCTCAGAAGCATGTTTTTTATTTATTCTTTTTAACAAACGTCCGCCTATGGCTCTTACACTCAGGGACCAAAACCTGGTGTGAGGCCTTTCGGCGAGAGATATAGGACATTGAATTTGATTGTATGTATTTTTAGAGGAGACGTGGATCTCGAGGTTTATTTGAAACATTTTTACCTTTGATACCGTAGATATAGTACCGCAAAATTGACTTAAAAATAAACTTTCTGGAACGATGATGCTTCCGGTCTTACAGAACCCTATTGTTTTTAGTTTGGTTTCGATTTCGTTTGACGACTTTACGAATTTTTTTCTTTCGAAAAAAAGGTTGTTTTGGGGCGCTTATATCTCAAAAAGAGTGAGTCCCATCGAAATTTTCCAAGAGACGTTTTTCATAGGAAATATCTAGGAGAACAAGAATCTAAATGCACCTCAGTCGGAAAACTGGCGAAAAAATGGAAATTTAAAAAAAAAACTGAAATTATCTTTTTTATAAAAAAGTAGGCACCTGGTCAGAAAATTAATTACGTTACCGGAAAGCTACACAAACTGGACTATTTTGGAAGGGTCCCGGATTATATACAGGGGGTACACTAACGATGTGGGGTTTGCACCAAAATTCCCAAGAATGGGTACATTTTATAACATTATCCTGTATTACAAGGAAACAAATATATCTAAGCCCAAAGGGTATTTTTTTTTACGAAACAAGATATTTTTAGGTAGACCGTGACCAAATTTCCAGTTTATAATTTTACCGGTTAAATTACTGCAATTTTTTAAAGTTGATAATTTAAATTCCAACTTTAACCTCATTTTGCCACTTACTGCGAATAATAATCGAAATTACTTCCCTACCCGCGGATGGAGCATTTATTTGGCTACAAAAGAGCTCTAATAACATTTCGTTCTAACTAGTCAGCAAGTGGGAAAAAATTCGATTTAATGAAAAAAGTGCACATGTCGGCCAAAAATTGATACATACCGATCCATATACGATGCGAAGTGATAGGTGGCCTTGGCCTAGGATGATTTACAGAGATATTTGACATGTCAGTTGTGATAGATGTTTGGTTTGTTTAAAGTAAATATTTCTCTGATATTTTTAATCGCTTCAATTTATGGTTGTGGCCCATTTACGCGTCAAAAAGATAGACATTTTTGAGAAAAACAGATTTTTTTTTCAAATAAAAAAGTAGGCGTTTGGTCGGAAAACTGGTTACGGCGCCGGAAAGTGGCGGAACGTACTCAAAAAGATACACAAAATGGACGGTTTAGGAAGAGTCTTAGAATATGATCTCTCCGAGAAGGCTGGTCCAGATCGAATTTCCACTATTCTATTGGTAAGATGTTATCAGTCATTGTCTCAGACTCTGTGTATAATCTTTCAAATACCCCTCAACGTAAGTTCCTTTCCTGAAATTTGGAAGTTTTCTACTCTCTTGCTAATCTTTAAATATGTATTATACTTTAAATCTGTATATTATATAGTATTTCTTTAGTTTCACACATACCAGAACTATTTGAGGCAATTATCACCGATGATATATTCGAATCATTAAAACACTACATTACAAGTATGCACCATGGTTTCTATCGGGGTCGCTCAACGACTACAAATCTTGCAATATGTCAGATTGATGTCATTTACACTGACATATCTAAGGCTTTTGACGGTGTTTGTCATCAGCTTCTATTATGGAAATTGCAGCAAATTGGTTTTTGTGGAAACTATCTGGAGTGGATCAGATTATATTTGTTTAATCGTCGTCAGCAGGTCAACTTGTCTGGTTCAGCTTCCAGAGAGGTTGTTGTTGGAACGTCGGGTGTTCCGCAGGGTTCACATATTGGACCAATTTTATTTTTACTCTTCATAAACGATATAGTGTCTTGTTTTAAAATGTCTAAATGTCTATTATATGCAGATGACTTAAAATTCTTTTCACCGGTTTCCTTTGACTCTAATCCACTGCAGTCTGACATTGAAAGGCTCGTCAAATGGTGCCACACTAATTATCTGCATCTTCAATGCTTCATTTCGATAAACGTATTAATCCCATGCACTTCACTTATCTCTTAGGTGATGTACATCTTGAAGTTGTTACTTCTTTCACCGATTTGGGTGTTATGTTTGATGAAAATTTAACTTTTAATCTGCATATTGATAGCATTTTTAGGGTTTTAGATTGGTGGGCTTTATAACACGACATACAAAGCATGTGACTGATATCAAAGCAATTGAGTGTCTTTATAACTTATTGGTTAGGAGCGTTTTGGAATACTGTTCTGCAATATGGAGTCCTCCATATCAGTGTCACATTGACAGAATCGAAAAAGTACAACATACGTACATAAATTTAATTTTCCATATCAAGGTCTGACATATAATACAAGAGCTCTTCTTTGTGGCCTGCAAACCCTAGAGTTTCGAAGAAAGAAGGCACTTCTTATTTTTCTACATAAATTGCTCAATGGAGGGATTGACTGTGAAATATTGCTGAGTCGGTCTCATTGTTGGTTCCTATTAGGAGAACGAGACAATCTCAACTATTTTTAAAAAGATATATATCACCGTACAAATTATGGGCATTTGTTGGCCGGCTAGTATGCAACTACAATCGTCGCTTCCCGAAGTATGACATTTTTAAGCTCAGCACTTTGCAGCTAAAAAGGAAGTTAAGCAGATTGATTTTGTGATGTTTTCTGTCTGTCCTTGTTAACGTCGATTCTATGTAATTTTGTTATACTTATGTGTTATGTTACTTTTTGACCTGAAATCGTTTAATCATTGTATATCCCTTTTTTTTATTTACCTGTTTTTCCCGAGGTTATTTGACTTGATATTTTTTGACGTTTTTTGCGAATACGTACAATTTGGAATGTTTAGCATTCTGTAGTGTACAGGGTGTCCAATTTTGGTTGTAAATGGAAGGTATCTCCGTTATTTGCAAATATTTAGGGTTGGATTTTCGCGACACCGTGCCACTTTTTTGTCAAACTCAAGCTGCCGTAATCAGATTTTCCATAGCCCGCCTCGTTTCGGAGATACAGGGCCAAATTGAAAAAGTTTTTTTGGGGACCCCTCGTATCTCGGTTATCTTTTAACGTATCGAAAAGGTAAAAACTGGCTCTTATAGAGTTTTTTCACGTAGAATCCAGTGGCGTAAACAAATTTTTACTCGGGGCTGTCGTTTTTGATACATGACCCAAAGTCACGTTTTTTTAAATGGGACACCCTGTATATTTTTACGGAGTCCTATTCGTCTTATTATGAGCTTTTCAAAAATATATGGTTATCTATACTTGTTTTAAAAAATAAGGCTGCAATTTGGGTTTGTAATAATATCTATCTATATTTTTCATAGTAAGCCATGGACTGATTGTCAAAAATGGCTTTGTCACTGCTTTGTCATAAAGTAAATGAAGTTTTGATGTTAATAATAATAGACGTGTTAAATTAGTCGCTCTGATTATTACTTTTTAACAAATGGCTGCAAATCACTTATTTGAAAACTTTGAGCAATATGATATGCTGACCTGTTTCATAGAGAGTCATGAAAATATAAACGCTGCTTCTGAGCTTTATTTCATTCGGTAATGTTTTATTTTCATAATTATTATTACAATCTTTTTTAAAACTTAAACTTTTATTGTATAGATATCCGGAAAGGAGGCAGCCAAATAAATTAATATTCTATAGGCTGAAATCGAATTTAATAAATTTTGGCTCTTTCAAAAAGCCCAGATCAAAGAAATATAACAAAGAGAATCGTGAGGCTGATGAAATTGACGTCTTAGCGAGTGTAAATGTAACGCCTGTAACGTCCTGTAGAAAAATAGAGAATGAAGTGGGTGTCGGGTTCAAACGATTTTAAAGAAACATAAGTATAAACCTTATAAAGTCAGAGTTGTGCAAAATCTACATCCTGGAGATGCAGAACGACGTATTGATTTTTGCCAGTGGTATTTACAAAAAATTTATACTAACCAAAATTTTGGAAGGGCGGTTATATGGTTCGACGAATCGTATATAAGTAGTGCTGGAATATTTAATAGGCACAATACGAGACACTGGTCACCTGAAAATCAACATTTGATATTTCCACGCGAGCAACAAGGAATATTTGGCTTTAATGTCGGGAGTTAGTGAAGGAGGTCTCACTGCTAATCGCTACCTTGAAATATTGCAAAATATATTGCCAGAAATCGTAGAAGATGTCCCTTTAGCACATGTGAATCAAATATATTTCCAACAAGACGAAGCTCCAGCACATAACTCCCAAATTGTGAGGCGGTATTTAGAAGAGAACTTCCCGAACGCTGAATTGGAACGCACGGACCTGTCCGATGGCCTCCTAGGTCGCCTGACCTGTCCATATTGGACTTCTTTTTATGGGGTCACCTAAAGAATTTAATTTTTCGTACCCCACATAACACAGTTCAAGACCTACGTAACACCACTGAGCAGGCATTTTTGCAAATACAAGCACGCAATGTAGTCATTTCAAATGCACTGGATAAAATTGCAAGAGTGTGTGAGAGATAATGGAAATCAGTTTGAGCAGTTCTTTTGAACATGGCTAATTACCAAAAATAGATATACTTAATATATTCTTAAAAACTTAAACTGTAGCCTTATTTTTAAAATAAATATAGATAACTATATATTTTTGAAAAGCTCATAATAAGACGAATAGGACTACGTAAAAATATACAGGGTGTCCCATTTAAAAAAAACGTAACTTTGGGTCATGTATCAAAAACGACGGCCCGAGTAAAAATCTGTCCACGCCACTGGATTCTACGTAAAAAACTCTGTAAGAGCCAGTTTTTACCTTTTCGATACGTTAAATGATAACCGAGATACGAGGGGTGTATCAAAATGCAATTTTTTCAATTGGCCTTGTATCTCCGAAACGAGGAGGGCTATGGAAAATCTGATTACGGCAGCTTGAGTTTGACAAAAAAGTGGCACGGTGTCGCGAAAACCTCAACCCTAAATATTTGCAAATAACGGAAATTTTTTAAATACGGTTTTCAAAATTCGATGTAACTTTTAGGGGAGTAATTTATTTTGAAAAAATATTGTGACGGCTTTCAAAAATAATTGTTTTTTGTCTGTAACTTCTGAACTTTTCGTAGTTCCATGTAACTTTTAAGGGCGTTATTTATATGAAAATTTTTTTTGACATGTGTCAAAAAAACATTTTTCCCGTAATTTCATTTTCAAATACGGTAGGTACCTTGTACTGAGGTAATTAAAAAAAAATTGACACGTCAAAAAATTTTTTTTCCTCATAACTTCTGAACTGCTTAAAATTTTTAGATACGAGTTTCACAGTTTCTTGTAACTTTTAATGTCGTAATTTATTTTAGAGAAATATTTTGCAGCTGTCCAAAAAAACGACTAGTATTCCTAACTTTTAAATAGCTTTTTTAAAATGATATTTCTACTGATAAATATATAGCATATATATCCGTAACAGGATGTCACGGACTAGCGGACGTTTGTTAATCAAAAATAGGCATCAAGGTTACGATAATAGGAAAATAGGATCGAAAATAAGTGTGTTGGACTAGACACCTAAGGTCACGCACACGACTCATACACGCGCCCAGAGTTCACAGGGACAACCTGACATTACTTGTTTAACAGTAAAGCTGAGGAGATACTTATCCCTATATAACCTTAAATCCTTCCAGGATTTCTTTTACGTCCTTTATAACTCTACCTTAATTGTAACTGTAGACTTTCTTGCCAAAACATTTTGTGTACATAACTAACTGTTAAGTAAATATATAATTAAATACAAAATACAGATATTTTAGATAGGTAACAGTGCCGTATCCGGTTGTCTGCTATTTTATCGACGTTTGCAAAAATATTTAAACTCATTTATTAGAATGTTGACAGAAACTGCAAATCCGCTTGCGATTTTCAAAAAAATTGCTTATTAATTAATTATTGTTAATTAATAAAGTTTGTCAAACTTTAGGGACCCGTGGAGTGAAATGGGGTGCTGGGTGGGGTATAATATATAAGGAAGTATCTCTGTACATACTACACTAAGTAAAAAAGCAGTTCTACACAAAAAATCGAATTTAAAATGCTTTTTTTTAATAAAAACGTGAAAAATTAGATTTGTTCAACAACATAACCTCAAATTTATAAAAATATTAAATATTGCACAATAATCACGTCAGTAAAAAATGTGGCAACATCGCAAGATTAATAAAGAAGGGTAAACGGGTAAGAGTAAATTTTCCCCAGTTTTTGTCGGGTACATATGAAAAAATGTTTTTGAAATAGTAAATTGCTGGTTAGAATATTTTCCCGTTTTCGAGATTATAATCTTGAAATTAGAATCATAGATGCTACAGCATTTATCTCCTAGATGTATTATACTAATATTTTACGCTAAACTAACAAAATCTAACCTATCCTAACCAAACCTAACCTAACCTGACATATCCTAACCAAACCTAACCTAACCTTTTCTAACCAAATTAACCTTAAAAATCCATAGTTTATTTTCTCTAATTAGTTATAAGGATTAAAATAAAAACAATAAGTAATTTTATATTTATTTATTTAAAACAAAAATTAACAAGTCTTAAAAATATTTAATCTAAATTAGGTGGATATAAGTGAGCTAATTGAATCAAAAAATGATGGATATCATCTGAAAATAAAAATGAACGTTTAAATAAAAATTCTGCTAAATATCCAATAAAATGTGCTTCATTCCTCCCATATCGTGGAATTGCACCTCTTACGTCCCGCCAAGTGCGTTCTATATTTTGGGTATGAATTTGTGGGTTGGTAGGATCTACAAATTGAAGTGAATGATTAATTAAGGTGTTGAAAACCTTCATTCTGCAAAACATCATAGGATTTCCAGCAATCGGACACAATAATGGAGCCTGGACGTTTGATAACTGCCATCAAAGATTGTGTAGTTCTATTTTCAACAGGAACTAAAAAAACTCTCTTTCAAATCCTCTAAACACCCACTTGCCTTCGATTCTACGTCCCCGATTATATTTTCTCTTTCCAAATTTGGCTTCATCTATCTCTACAATTTTTCCAACTCCGCCGATTTGTCGCGAATTGGTAAATACCCACTGAATGCATACCTCCCTGCAGAATGAAGGCCAATCAACTACAACATGAATAGTCATAGTCAATAAGCTTTATTGTATAAAGAATGACGTTCCTATTTACAAAGCTGAAAAAACACAAAAACAAAAATATATACACAAAAGAGAATATAAAAACAAAGGAAAGAAATTTATACAAAGTTAAAAAAAAAGACAAAAAAGTATAAAAAGGTCAATTTACATACACACTAGAAACAATACAAAATTATATATATATATATATATATATATATATATATATATATATATATATATAATATATAATAATAATAATTGAACTCTTTATTCAAAATAGTACAAAAAATGTATAATACACTTTTTTTATAAAGGATGAAAAGGCGAAGTTCACCTCATTGAGACAAGTCTTGATAAGGTGTTTTTACACTTAACCCAAGAGTAGTAGTAAAAAATGCATATTGCTCTACACATAGCACAATATTATAATAACTAAACTTAACGTTCAATAATTTAATTGATACTGACTTATAATTTTTGTTTTGTAAAACAGGACTATCTGGTCGAATTTTTGAATATGAACATACACATGCACATACACATACATATATGAAATGACCTAAAAAAAGTATCATTTAGTTAAATAGTAAAAAAAAAACACAAAAATGAAATAAACAGTATTAAGTCAACAAAATAATCAACCAAGAATGTAATATAATCCATCAGCAAACTATAACTCATCTCCATAATATTCATCCAATTGGTAATAAGCTTTGTCAATTAGCAATAGACGAACACATTTTTTAAACACTTTAAGTGTAGGCGAACCTTTTACCAGATCTGGCAGGTGATTATAAAGCCTTATACCTTCACATATTACCGATTTTTTTATTAAGTTGGATGATGGGATAGGTAGACGTAAATTCATTTGCCGGCGGGTCACGTACCTCTGGTCCGCAACAATGTACTGATCTCTATTAATATATATATACGACATACAGTTTCCAGAATATACAAACATAGAAGAGTAGGAATCCGCAGACGAACAAACAGGGGCCTACATGTGTCGCGTGGCCGAGCATGACATAGATATCGAATTGCTCTCTTTTGAATCACGAACAACATGTCAAGCAGATGTTTAGTTGCCAAGCCCCAAAAAGCAATGCCATATCGAAGCCGCGATTCAATCAGTGCAAAATAAACAGTTTTAGCCAAATCAGAACCCAACTCCTGGACTACGACTTTTACTGCAAAGCAGCCGCACGACAATTTTCCGCCAAGGGTGACTATGTGGCTATCAAACTTTAGACCGCTATCAATGATGAGGCCCAAGAATTTGGAGTTCTGCTGCCTGACAAGAGATGCACTACCAATTGTTATGTTCTCTAGATCACATTTAAAGCAGATCATGCTAGTTTTATTAACATTTAGCGACAACAGGTTAGAGTCACACCACTCCTTTACCCTTCTCAAGTCAGATGAGACTGAGGCAGACAGGGAGTTAATGTCTGCATCGTGCCAGAGAATGGTAGTGTCATCCGCAAACATTGTGAATTTACCCCGGACATCCAATCTGGCAAGGTCATTTATGTACAATAGAAAGAGAAGAGGGCCCAGAACTGACCCCTGCGGAACTCCCCAGTTCAAGGATCCTGACGAAGAACAATTGCCACTTAAAACCACACGCTGCCGACGCCCTGTCAGATACGACGGAAAACCATAGTGATGGAGTTTCTGCAGCAGAATTCTGTGACTCACGCAGTCAAAGGCTTTAGATAAGTCACAGAAGGCAGCTACAGAATACTTGCCCTCATTGATGTGAGAATACAATTCTTTAAGTAGGCTAAACATAGCATCATTTGTACTACTATTCTTTTGAAATTCAAACTGTACCTTGGAAAGTATGGCGTTGTGCTCCAAGTATGAGACCATTCGACTTTTAACCAGCTTTTCGATGATTTTAGAAAGGGTAGACAAGAGCGAGATTGGACGGAAATTGGATGGATCATTCGAATCACCACCCTTGTGAAGAGGAACCACTTTAGCAGAGGTCAGACATGAAGAGAAAAAACCCCTCTCCCACGACATTGTTTTTTTATTGTAGTTGCAATGTTGCCCGATTTACATTTTGGTGGCGATTATTTGACAACAAAACGAAAAATTGTTTATAATTTGGAGAATCAATAAAATTATTATAAATCGCAACCGAGGTGACCATCAGATCAACGAATCGAAGAAATTCATGCAAACATTTTTTGAAAAAGTGAAATATTCGCAGAAAACCGTTTACGTATAATTACCTTTAGATATTTATTTTTTTATTTTATTTTATTTATTAGTCTTTTGTTACTATACATTTAGTATAGATATAAAGACAAGTCAGGTAAAATACTATACACTTATTACATATAAACATACACATTATAATTATGTATTACGTGCTGAGAAACTGCGAGCTCTGGCTGACATATTCTTTCACGGTAAAAAAAAACAGTTTTCTGTAAGAAAAGATTTCAATTTAAGTTTAAATTTATTTAAATCAGTAATGTTTTGAATCTCAGTAGGTAGGAGGTTAAAAAAGAATAATCTGAATCTTGAAACGATTTATATTAAAGTTATTTTTATTTGATGTAAAATGTAAAAAACAAACACTATTTTTTACAAACACTTCCACTATATTTAATTTAACAAAGTGATATGTTTCACTACACAGTAGCTTCTTGGGACGTTACATCTCAAATGCACAAGCTTACAAGTTAAGGTGATATTTATATAACTAAGTATAATAAAACCATTTGGAAATTTTAATGCATTAAAAAAGATCTGGGAATTTTTACGTACTAGCAATAAAATAAAAAGAAATTACCTAAAATTATTAGAACATATTTAACAAGGGTGAATTATTGAGATCTGCCTGATCAATTAGAATGTTTGAGTTATTTATTTCTAGAGACTCGAGTATATTCAATTTATGACCCTTATTTTCTAGGTGTAAAATTCTAAAATTTTTATTAAACGTATGACCGCTGTCAATTAAATGGTTTGAATAATTAGATTCGGTTTTCTCTCTATTCTTTTACCGAAATGTCTGCCTGTTTCACCTATATATGTTTTATCACAATCTCCACAGTTTAATTGGTATACACCTGATTGTTCTAGTTTATCAGACTTAGTTTTATTATTTTTGATATATCTACTTAAAGAATTATTTGTTTTATACGCTATTCTAATATCTAAACTATTTAAAAGTGCACCTATTTTAGAACTAGAATTACCTATATAGGATATAACTTTGTACGGACTAGTGTTTTCATTAATATTAGGATATATCATAGATATAGCTTTTTTATATAATTTTTTTTGTAATATTTTATCAATAATGTTTAAAGAATATCCATTGTTAACTGCTATCTGCTTAATGATGTTTAACTCGGTCTGATAATTAGTTTTATTTAAAGGTAATGAGATAAGTCTGTGAATCATACTCTGGAAAGCCTCTGTATGTGTTGGTTTATGATATACCGAAAAATCAAGTTTATTGTTTATTTTTTTAATAGTTAAATCTAGAAAGTTTATGCTGTTATTTGCTTCTAGTTCAAATGTAAATTTTATATTAGGATGAAGGCTATTGATATAATCAAGAAAAATATTTAATTGACGTTCAGTTCCCGTAAAACATGGTAAAACATCATCAACATATCTATGCCAGTATATAAAATGTTTGAAAAGGGAGTGCTTGTTAATCTTGTTTTCCAAGGTATCCAAAAATATCTCTGCCAGCAAGGGGCTTAATGGGTTTCCCATAATTAAACCTTCTTTGCTGGTATAAAGTTTATTATTAAATTCAAAATAGTTTTGTTCTAAACATTCGGTAAGTAGGTGCAATATATCTTGTTTTTTAACAACATTAACTGAATTTTTGTTTAAAAGACCTTCAACAAGTTTAATGGTATCTTTAGCAGGAACACTAGGGAATAGATTAGTGACGTCAAACGAAATTAGTTTAGCATTATTTGGTAACTGTATATCTTTGATTTTATTAACTAAATCTAGAGAGTTTTTAATTTGATATTTTGCTGAGAACTTCGTATATGTTTGAATGATGTCTATAAGTTTCTTAGATAGTTTGTAAGGTGGTGCTGAAAACAAAGAAACTACTGGTCTAATAGGGAATCCCGGTTTATGTAGTTTAATTAAAGAATATAATTTTGGTGGTTTAGGGTTCATAATGGTATATTTACAGATGTCTCTGTCATTAAACAAACTCTTACAGTTTTTGATACAATTTTTGATTCTTTGTTGAAAAATATCTGTAAAATTATATTTTAAAATATGATATTTATCTGGGATAAGAAAATCTAATGTTTTGTTAATATATTCTAACTTATTAATAGCAACTACAGTATTGCCTTTATCAGCTTTCGTAAAGATAACATTATTAGATTTATTTTTAATTTGTTCTATGCATTGAATTTCTGAATTTGATTTGGAATCTTTAAGACATTCTTTTTTAAGGAGTTTTGAACTTTCAAATTTTAAAAGCATATTTGCAGGGATGTCTCGAAGGGCTAATTCAGTTTCAGCACCTAATAATTCTAAGTTTTTAGTTGAAGTTGGTATAAGAATATTGTATTTAAATCCTTTTTCTAATAATTTAACTTCAGTATCTGAAAATTCGACGCTCGATAGATTAGAAAATCTATCAAAAAATTGGTGATTTGAAATCTGTGCTCAATTTGGGCTTATGTTATTATTTTTATAATTATTAGATATTAGAGAACAAAGTTTCTTGTTTTGTATAAGGATTTTTTTGTGTATGATTGATTTAATTTTTTCTCTTATATTCCGATCAAATTCGAGAAATTCAATGTAATGCAGTTTAAATAAAAGTTCAGTGTGAATTACTTTTAAGTATGTGTTGTAAATACCTCGTTTTTGGAATTGTATCTTCTTTTCTCGCTGATAGCCATTTCTTAAGACCATCGGTGGAGCCTTCTTGTTATTGCTTTTGAATTTGATATACTTTGGAAAGACGTTGTTTTTTGAACACTTATCAAAAAACCACAAGTTTTACGGGAACTGAACGTCAATTAAATATTTTTCTTGATTATATCAATAGCCTTCATCCTAATATAAAATTCACAATTGAACTAGAAGCAAATAACAGCATAAACTTTCTAGATTTAACTATTAAAAAAATAAAAAATAAACTTGATTTTTCGGTATATCATAAACCAACGCATACAGATACTACTATACACAATTCCTAATGTCACTCAATTCAACATAAATTAGCGGCTTTCCAGAGTATGATTCACAGACTTATCTCATTACCTTTAAATAAAACTAATTATCAGACCGAGTTAAACATCATTAAGCAGATAGCAGTTAACAATGGATATTCATTAAACATTATTGATAAAATATTACAAAAAAAATTATATAAAAAAGCTATATCTATGATATATCCTAATATTAATGAAAAAACTAGTCCGTACAAAGTTATATCCTATATAGGTAATTCTAGTTCTAAAATAGGTGCATTTTTAAATAGTTTAGATATTAGAATAGCGTATAAAACAAATAATTCTTTAAGTATGTAGATATATCAAAAATAATAAAACTAAGTCTGATACACTAGAACAATCAGGTGTATACCAATTAAACTGTGGAGATTGTGACAAAACATATATAGGTCAAACAGGCAGACATTTCGGTAAAAGAATAGAGAAGCATTATAAATGTTTTATTAAAGGGAAAACCGAATCTAATTATTCAAACCATTTAATTGAGAGCGCTCATACTTTTAATAAAAATGTTAAAATTTTACACCTAGAAAATAAGGGTCATAAATTGAATATACTCGAGTCTCTCGAAATAAATAAACTCGAACATTCTAATTGCAATAATTCACCCTTGTTAAATATGTTCTAATAATTTTAGGTAATTTCTTTTTATTTTATTGCTAGTACGTAAAGATTCCCAGACCTTATTTAATGCATTAAAATTTCCAAATGGTTGTATTATACTTAGTTATATAAATATCACCTTAACTTGTAAGCTTGTGCATTCGAGATGTAACGTCTGAAGAAGCTACTGTGTAGTGAAACATGTCACGTTGTTAAATTAAATATAGTGGAAGTGTTTGTAAAAAATAGTGTTTGTTTTTTACATTTTACATCATATTATTATGGATTTCCACCGAGTATCGGCTGACACAATCATATTATTTTTATTTCTTGTCTCATACGAGTGAGTTTTTCCGATTTTTTAAAAATCTTTTTAGTTTGTTAAAATATAAGTTAGTAACTTATATAGGTATATACAAGTAACCGTCAAGATTTTGTTATCTTTAAAGGTCTGCCTGCAAGTCTGAATATAACCCAATCCAAATATTAGTCGTATGAATCGTTTCTGAAATACGAATACCCTGTGACCCTGACCCCAGAGCAGAATGTGCGCGCTTATATGGGGATATACTAAAGAGAAATAAATATTTAGCAAATATTTCCAGTCAAAATTTTGTCATGAAACAATAAAACGTTTGTGACAATCTATTACGTATTGAATCAATATGTTCTCTAAAATTAAGTTTTTTATCCAGAATGCAACCTAAAAACCTTGCAGAAACCTTGGTTTTTATTAAATGATTATTGTGAGTAATTTGGATGTTACTTGGATGTCCATAGTTTCCGATGAATTCTAGACACACTGTTTTGTCATAATTAATTATTAAATGGTTTTGTTTACACCAGAAGTCAAAGTTAGTCTGTACAGATTTTCCTTTTGTTTCTAATACTTTTTTTGTATTTGCAGTTACAAGAATCGTGGTATCGTCAGCGTACATAAACGTTGTGCCATCTTTTATGTGATAGGGCAGGTCGTTTACGTAAAGTAGAAAAATTCCGTTCCAAGAACGGAAGCGAACCGTATATTTATTTTTATCAATATGGTCATAGACCGTCTGCACGAGAGCGGTGGATGCTGTATCAGTAGAAAGCTGTTTGCGAAAACCATGTTGAGATACTGTTAAGATTTTATTTTTATTTAAGTACTTATGAATTGGTACCACTTTTGATGTTTTAAATGTTCAACTAGAAATGGGTGGTATTCTATAATTAATTTAGTTGGTACCTCATTGGGATAGATATTTCTCTGCAATAAGATTATATTTTTTATTTCTTTATCAGATACTGGTCTAAAAAACATTGAGCCAACTGCTTTTGTTGGTTGAGTGCTACAAACAGTATTATTAAAACCAAGTGTGTTTACCGAACGTGTTAGCGGTATCCAAATTTTTATCGCAGTTAGACAAGGTGATCGCGTTATTTTTAAATTTTTTTGATTTTCCCAGAATTTCATTGGTTATTTGCCAAAGAGTTTTTGTTTTATTTTTTGACTCATTTATACGCGAGGTATTAAAGGACCTTTTCTCTTTTTGTATATTTTGTACGATTGCCTTTTTTTCAGAATTATATTTATTTTCTATATCTTGATTACGGGTAATTTTTTAAACCAATTTAAAGCTCTTAAATTTTCAAGTTCTGTTAGCAAGTTTGCAGAAAATTCATAATCTACTTTTTGTGTCTTTTTCGTAACGCTTTTTGTGTTTAGGAAAACTTGTATTGAAGCACCACACGAAATTTGAGTAAAACTTATCAAATGAGACATGAATGTTTGTTTCATATGGGTTATACACAACATTCCTTTCAATTAAGAATTTAAACTCTGCCATATTAAGCTCTGTAAATTGTCTAGCTATATACTCGGGGATAATACCACGAGTGCTTATAAATTTCCGATAATTTTTCACGAATGCGTGTTTTCTTATAATTTTCCGAGTCCGAAGGATGAGTGGAAATTATCTGGTTAATTTTTAAGCACGAATGGTATTTAGGAGGAATATTCCACGAATCAAATACAGGGATACCTATTTCAAGTTCAGAAATTTGATTTTTGTAACAAATTGAACACAAATTGAATAATAATATACTAATAAAATTATTTGTCTAAATATTGAAAAGTACTTAATATAAATCTAAATATTCAATTTTAATTATTGATTGTATAATAAAAGGTACAGGGTGTTCCAGCGAGGACTGAACAGGGACCTATTTTCGACCTTCCTTGTGTTTTGGAAAAATTCAAAATAGCCAATCGATGTATTTTTTCTTGTAGAATCCAAAAATTTCATCGAAAAAATATTTGAACCAGAAACAAAAGAGTTACGCTATGCATCAGGTGTTTTTTAAATGGAATGTATCGTTTTTTATACGATTTTTGGAAAGAGTGATTTTTTTATGTCCGTTATGATTAAAAGATTTGATTTTGCGATAGCTGTTTATATTACATTTTAATGTTTTACAAACTAAAATTTTAGCTTCACCTGTTTAAAATATACGATAGGTTGGTATAGGTGATCAAGGTAAAATGACGTTTGAATGCTTTGTCAATAAAAATTGACATTATTTTAATTATTGTCGAAGTCTTCACCTAAAAAATATATATTTGACTCTGATCGAAATGAAATACTCTTTGGACGAGAGACTACAGATTGTTATGCTATTTTACAAGTGCCAAGAAAATGCAAGAGAAGCAAGAAGAAGATTTATTGCAAATTTTCATAGAAATATATCCATCAATACAATTCTAAGGATAAAAAACCTATTTGAGGAAAATAAAACTTTACATGATAGAAAAAGAAATTCAATAAAAAATAATTATTAAATAATAAAATAAAACTACTAATAACATAAGTTTTCAATGTGACCGCCGTTTTTCTCGAAACAACATCGATAACCCCTTTGTAGCCTTTCTAAACTTGCTGTTACAATATGATTTTCCTGGTTAAGGCGGTTTATTTCATCGACAATTTTTCCCATGATCTCTTGAATATTTTCGTTTCGTTGTCTGTATACGACGTTCTTCAAATGGCTCCAAAGAAATGTATCCAAAACTGAGAGGTCGGGGCTATTGGGCGGCTAAGCATATGTTCCATTTCGCCCTATCCATTCGTTATGGCGCCGATTTAAAAAATGAACCACATCATGCACGGCATGAGGAGGCGCCCCATCATGTTGCCAAATTAAATTCTGATATTCTGCCAATGGTAAGTCTTCCAAAAAATTTTTAATTTCGTTTTCTAAAAACTCATAATATCTGTGCCCATTTAAAGTCCCGTTAAAAAATATTGGTCCCAAAATTTTATTGTTTTTTATCCCACACCAAACACGAGTAGAATTCCTCCCTTGATAGTCTGGAACTTTTTTGGATTTTCAACGGCCCAGTGGTGACTATTATGTCTGTTGAATACTCCCGATGTTGTGAAAGTAGCTTCGTCGGTCCATATATATTTTTGAATAAATCAGGGTCTTCGTTTTCTTGCCGAGTTACCATTTGAGAAACAAATTGGAAGCGAAGTTCTTTTTGTGCCGGTGTTAGGTGCTGAAGTGGAAGGATACGAAAAGGCCTAAATTTATGAATTTTCAGAGTCCTGTGAACAGTCCCTCGGGTAACTCTTCTGCGCCTTACACCGCCACCGTACTGAACTTCCCGAACTGCATCCGAAATAGATTTGGTTGGATTAACTTGAAAATAATTTATAATGGCCTGGTCTCGATTTCTTCTTCTTTGGTATATATTTCTTTTTCTATCATGTAAAGTTTTATTTTCCTCAAATAGGTTTTTTATCCTTAGAATTGTATTGATGGATATATTTCTATGAAAATTTGCAATAAATCTTCTTCTTGCTTCTCTTGCATTTTCTTGGCACTTGTAAAATAGCATAACAATCTGTAGTCTCTCGTCCAAAGAGTATTTCATTTCGATCAGAGTCAAATATATATTTTTTAGGTGACGACTTCGACAATAATTAAAATAATGTCAATTTTTATTGACAAAGCATTCAAACGTCATTTTACCTTGATCACCTATACCAACCTATCGTATATTTTAAACAGGTGAAGCTAAAATTTTAGTTTGTAAAACATTAAAATGTAATATAAACAGCTATCGCAAAATCAAATCTTTTAATCATAACGGACATAAAAAAAATCACTCTTTCCAAAAATCGTATAAAAAACGATACATTACATTTAAAAAACACCTGATGCATAGCGTAACTCTTTTGTTTCTGGTTCAAATATTTTTTCGATGAAATTTTTGGATTCTACAAGAAAAAATACATCGATTGGCTATTTTGAATTTTTCCAAAATACAAGGAAGGTCGAAAATAGGTCACTGTTCAGTCCTCGCTGGAACACCCTGTACAGTTCTGATAATTATTAACCACATTGTTGTTTTGCGACGACGTAGAAGATGCCGTCAGACCACTACTTGTACTTGTGCTGGGTGATGCTGCTACTGAGGTGGTTCTTTTCCAGGTTCCCTCATTTTTTCAAATTTTTTTTGTGGTGATCTTGATTCATTTGCAAATAACTTGATAGGGATTTCGCATTCGAATGACCTGTAATTTTTATCAAGTTTTGCTCCGACACTTAGCTTTTGGCCGCCAACTTCGACACGGCAGTAGCTCTGAGGAAATGGTTGGTAAATTTTTTTGTATTGAGACCTGATTTCTATGCTTGTTGTTTTTGTCCAAGTTGAAATCTCGTTTTCTCCTACTGGGCTGTTTTTGAACCATTTTCCGGAAATTTTCCAATGGGGGTTTGGCGTCAAAAATAGTCGAGTGTTGGAGATACTTTTCCTTTTATCGTGCAATTCTTTATAAATTCTTACTGGGCAAAATCTGGGACTTCTATCGTTTCTCTCCAACCACTTCGAATCGGCGAGTTTTCGGCCACCACCTTGACATGTTTTAGAAAAAACAGGGTTGTATTGAATTCTAACTGTTTTTCCTCCGAAGTTGTCAGTTTCTTCTTTGAAAAAAGTTGTTTCGGCCCTTGCACCTTCTCCTCCTCTCCAGGCTAATTCATAGGACAACAGAAAAAAACACTTCTTTTATAAACCCTCTGGAGTTGATTCATCACAAGCTTCGATTAGATTTTTTAATTCATTGTATGTTAAAAAAACGGCCGATACTTGCCTTCAATACCTTGCAAATGTCTCCTTTTGGCATTTTTTGCGAATCGGGCCAATTTGAATTCGATCTGCTCGAAGGGATTTATTTTAATTTTGTATTCATAGAAATACCTTTCCATCAATAATTTCGCCGTCACATTCCAAATAATTTTTACCGTGCCTTCTTTATATTCCTCCCCGTTCATTTTTCGCATATTGTAGCCCCAGCTTTTCAAAATAATTGCTAGTTGGGATACTGGAGTATCTTGGTCAAACGTATAGTTTTTTTCATCGCAGAATGACATAAACTGTCTCCAGATGCTCTTCTTGTATTTAACCGTGTTTCTTGGTTCGCTTCCAATTATATTTTCATCAATTTCCTCTTCTTGAACTAGACCAAAGCGATTATTCATATTGACAACTTTTCAAAAATGTTTGAAAGATTCTTAAAAAAAATCAGTTTCTAGGGACTCTAGCGTCTCTCAAAAGCAGGTTTCATATTGTCAAGATTTCATTTTTTGGTTAGGTATATAACCACACCTAACCAGGTAAGTGGAAACACCATGTTTCCCAGACGACGTGGTATTTCCGCTATAATTTTTCGAAAACACCAGTCTTACGGGAAAATTTGCTCATGAGTGGAATATTCAGAGTTATTGTCGGATGTTTTCGGCTCTACAGATTTATCCCATTCAACTTTTTGTGCAAAATGATCCGAGAAACCGCATTCTATAACCTCGCATTTTAATGTTTGTGTATCTAAGTTAGTTATAACATGATCAATAGATGTACTGCTGATTTTGTTTCCTATTTTTGCTATACGCGTAGGCTCTGTAATTATTGATGCCAAATTATATGAATGTATTAGATCATTTATTTTTATTTAATTATTAGATTGTTTTAAATTATCAATGTTGAGATCTCCATTTATTATAATTGAATTATATCTCCCGAAAACAGAAGTTAACAGATGATATAATGTATCCATGAATATGCTAAGATTTCCAGATAGGGCTCTATAAATTGATAAAATGCACACTTTTTTCTCCAGTCAAACTCCAGCACATTCAAAATCCGAGTCTATCGATATTTGCTCAATAAAAGGTAAATGTTCTATTAGTTCTTTAAATTTAGATTTTATGCAGTACCAAGATACCATTAGATAATTTAGATGATGATAATTTTAGATTCGTTTCTGCCGGACCAGACCAAAGGCGCACAGAGGTTAGTGATTCGACAGGACACGTAAGAGGTTCTTATACGTACCTGGACGACAAGGGTGTTCAGCATTCAGTTCATTATATCGCAGGTAAACTAAAATATGAAGTTTTATGTTAAGTGTGGTAATTTTAAAAACGGTATACTTACTTATACGATAGACAAAAACATTTACATTGTTAATTCTGGTCAAGTTTTTTACCGTGTTTTCAGTTATTTATAAATTATTTAAAAAAGATGAAATACACGAGATCAGTTATTACCGAACTATCTCTGTTATCTGCAACTACAAATGTTGGAAATTTCATTACACACCATAATTTTGCGAAAAGTTGAAAATGCGGTATTTCCTTTGCAACATGTCTTTATGGAGAGCAGATCTACAACAACAAACCTTATGTACAGGGTGATCAGTTAAGGGTAGCGAGCGGCCATATCTCATAAGGTATTGGTCGTATAGATTTGAGAAAAAAAAATCATAATAAAAGTCGCCAAGAGAAATTGCTGAAAATTATTTTCGAGTTTGTCAAACGTCCGCTAGAGGACGTAACAACCAACACCAAGTAGAAAAATGGGGTTTTTATAGAATTTTGCCTAATGAAAATATATCGATGATATCATTTTCATATTTAGTGACCATTTCCCTACACTTTTTGTCTAAAATGTTTTGTTCTATATATCAAAATAAAGCGGTGGGGGAAGTTCAATTGTTTTTTCAAACAAACCTAGATGTCTCCCGTTTCTTTTGACCGATTTTAGCAAACTTAGGCTCATATGAAAGAGCATAATTTGCACTACAAAACGCTTATTTGGTTTTGAATTTTTGACTTTTGCTGGCGTCGCTAGATGGCGTTAACTGAATTAGTAGCATATTTTTTAGTTTTTTTCAAAAAAATCAAATGTAATGGTATATTAATTTTTACATATTTTCAAAGGGGATAAATTTCTCTATAATTTGATGAAAATAATTTATCATCTACCTTTTTTTGAACCGTTGATATTGACCAAAATATTATTTTATTTTATTAAAAAATGGCACGCCACTGCTTTTTGTCAAAATAAAAATCATTTTCGTAATCACTTATTAGTTGCTAACAAAAAGAACCTTTTGACTTTTTTTCGTTAGACGAACGGTTTTGGATTGAAAAAATAAGATGTTTAACAATGAAAAATCTTAATAAAACTGTCCAACAACAACATCTTATTTTTTCAATCCAAAACCGTTCGTCTAACGAAAAAAAGTCAAGAGGTTCTTTTTGTTAGCAACTAATAAGTGATTACGAAAATGATTTTTATTTTGACAAAAAGCAGTAGCGTGCCATTTTTTAATAAAATAAAATAATATTTTGGTCAAAATCAACGGTTCAAAAAAACGTAGATGATAAATTATTTTCATTAAATTATAGAGAAATTTTTCCCCTTTTAAAATATGTAAAAATTAATATACCATTACATTTGATTTTTTTGAAAAAAATTAAAAAATATGCTACTAATTCAGTTAACGCCATCTATCGACGCCAGCAAAAGTCAAAAATTCAAAACCAAGTAAGCGTTTTGTAGTGCAAATTATGCTCTTTCATATGAGCCTAAGTTTGATAAAATCGGTCAAAAGAAACGGGAGACATCTAGGTTTGTTTGAAAAAACAATTGAACTTCCCCCACCGCTTTATTTTGATATATAGAACAAAATATTTTAGACAAAAAGTGTAGGGAAATGATCACTAAATATGAAAATGATATCATCGATATATTTTCATTAGGCAAAATTCTATGAAAACCCCGTTTTTCTACTTGGTGTTGGTTGTTACGCCCTCTAGCGGACGTTTGACAAACTCGAAAATAATTTTCAGCAATTTCTCTTGGCGATTTTTGTTACGATTTTTTTTTCTCAAATCTATACGACCAATATCTTATGAGATATGGCCGCTCGCTACCCTTAACTGATCACCCTGTACTTCACTAATTATCAGGTTCCCGATCTTTTTTTAAAACTTAAAGGGACTTGTTTCACAAGTCTAAGCTTTTGCATAATAGGATGATGGTTGCACTCAAAAATATGGATTTCGTACCACCCAAAGATTGAAGAAGCTTTCAAAACGGTAATAGAAATATAAAAAAATAAAAAATATTGGTAATAAAAATAATGCTATAAATTACAGAGCTATATCTAAAATATCTCTAATTTTAAAAATAATGAAAGCATTGATTTCAGTAGGAATGTCATTCTGCCTAACCAATAGCTTTACGAAAAAGAAGTCAATTACTACAAAGACTTGAAGCAGGGAAATGATGTGGATGCTGTATACACAGATTATTCGAAAGGTTTTGATAAAATAACCATAGATAATTAATTAATAACTTATCCTTTTATGGAGTTTCGGGTGCACTTTTGAAATTATTAGAATCTTACTTAGCAGGAAGACAACAGTTTATTTAAATTAAAATTGAATTAAGAAGATCTCGATAAATTTTACAACTGGTGTATCATAAATGGAATGATTCTCAATATAGATAAATGTAAGTTTATTAAATTTAGTAGATCTAAAAATATCCAGCCACCATTTAATTATCAATTTAACAATATTCCTTTGGTACAGGTTAACATAATCGGAGACTTTGGTGTTCTATTTGATTCTAAACTTTCCGTTACCACCCACATCATAGCCTGTTGCAATAAGGCACTTCGAGTTTTGGGTTTTCTCAAAACAAGCACCAAAAACTTTAAAAGCATCGACACTATAAAACTGCTTTACACCTCGCCAATAAGACCCCATCTGGAAAACTCTTCCATCATATGGAATCCTTATATTTCAGACTTATAAAATAAAGTCGAGTTAGTGTAGACAAGCAATATCGAGCTCCTGAATTATATACATTTTAAGCTAAAATACTGCAGTGAATAATTGTTTTTGTTGAGTACTAGTGAATTACAGTAATCTTCAAGTGTTTTTGTTTGTCAGTTTTTTTTTAAAGACTTTCACTTAAAAGGTAAATACCGTAAATTCCATTATAATGACCGTTTGCGTATTCTGTAAAGAAACTACAAGCAGTAGAAAAAAAGTCTATTGTGAAGGTAAAAATACATCTGATTCTGCTCGCATTCATATGTGTAACAAAGATGGTAAATGAGCAAATTCAAATTGCTCTTTCAACCCTAACAACTTCCTTCGAAAATTTAAAGAATGATTTAGTGAAGATCGTTTTTGAAGAATGTGGACAAACACAAATAACTGCGTGTTTTGAAGAACCTGTTAGTTATTCTAAGATCGTTAAGAACAATACCCAGCCAGCCATTCTAGTAAGACCAAAAGACCAAGAGCAGTCAATCTCTCAAACTAAACATGATATCTCAGAAAACATTGATCCTACGGAATCTCAGCTGAGGATTGTCAAAGTAAAAGCTGTTAACAATGGTGGGGTATTGATTGGGTGTAAAAGTCTGGAGGAATATGCTCGTTTTAGATAACTTGCTGAGCAAAAGCTTGCGAACTCTTATGACATCAAAGAGCTGCGTGGAGTGAATCCAAGGGTGCGCATAGTAGACTTTACACATGCTTATGATGAGGACAACTTGCTTGCTGTTATAAAAAAATTCAACTCTGATATATTTTTTAATTATTCATCTTGTCATATTGTACAAATTAGTAAAACGAAAAAAAATCAAATATTTTTCAGGCTATACTACAGTTGGATCGCCTCACATATGATGTGATGTGAATTATGAGGGTCGGCAACGTATTTGTAGTTTATGATGCGTGTACTGTTTATGATGGAGTCCAAGTTTCGAGGTGCTATAACTGCAATGAATTTAATCATTCTTCAAAAAATTGCTCAAGGAACGTTTCTTGTCCGAGATGCAGCAAAGAGCACTCTTTAAATGAATGTACGTCAGATATCTTTATATGGCCTAACTGTTGTACACTGAATCGGGAAAATAGCGACAACACTGTAAAATCAAACCACGCTGCTTGGGATGTTAGTAAATGCTTAGCATACCAGGCCGCGTGCTCTAAACTAAGAACGAATATCCTAAGCCAATAGCAATTATCGACTATTCCCACCTATAGTTCCTTATCACAGTTGTACGTGTCTGACTATTCTGATGCTAATGCGAATGATGCCAGAAGAATATTTCAGTCTATTATCAGAACGTAAGAGGTCTTCATAGTAAAACGCGCGAATTTTTGCCAGGCGTCATGAGTTGTGATTTTGATTTGATTGCGATAACTGAAACTTGGCTCAACTCTTCAGTATGCAGTAGTGAACTGTTTTCAAATAATTTTCAAGACTTTCGTGGGGATAGAAATTTTGCGGCTTTGAATAAATCCAAAGGAGGAGGCGTTTTGTTGGCGGTGAATCGTAATTTTAATTGCACTATTTTAGAGTTTTAAAACTATAATTTTAATTTTTCTCCTAATATAGATTTTTTAGGTATCAAAATGGCTTTTGCCCATTGTACGGTTTTTGTATTCATCCTATATATTCCGCCTCCGGTTTTACAAAACGATCTTGAAAATCTGTTTGATTTTTTTGTCATTTTGGACTATATCTACGGTAAAAATATATACAATATAGGAGATTTTAACTTACCAGATTATGAGGGTTTTTTAAGCGGAAACTCTCAACGAAATAGTAACTGCATAAATTTGTTAAAAAAATTTATGGAATTCTTTAATCTCGAGCAGTATAACTTTATTAAAAATAACAATCAAAGGATTCTGGATTTTATTCTGACGAATAGCAACTCTAATTGTAACGTAGAGTGATCACTTGATATTCTTATCAAAGAAGATATTCACCATCCTGCTTTAACGATTTCCTTTAAAAGACCAAAGTCAAATAATTTTCTAAAACTCTATAAACTTAAATATGAATAATCTATACAATTTTCGAAAAGCTGATTTCAACTTGCTTTATAACTCATTTCTTCAGCAGGACTGGTCCTTGCTGGAAAATCAGACAACGGTGGAAAATGCCTGTAATACTTTTAATAACTTAATATACTCCATATTTGACCTAGCAGTTCCCCGTTATCGCCATTCGTCAAATAGAAGATATCATCCTTGTTTCACTTCAGAAATTATGAAAAATATAAAAACTAAAGATAAATTGCATAAAAAGTACAAAAAATATGGCAGCATACAGGATTTCGAAAGATTGCAGACTCTGAGATCAAAAATCAAAACTGATATAAGTATAAAAAATATATTCAAAAAATGGAGACGGATATCAAAAAAGATCCCAAACGCTTTTGGAATTTTGTCAAAGGCCGGAGAGAGATAACAGGCATTCCAAACATTATGCACTTTGATGGTCAGAATCTAGATAATCCACCCGATATTTTGAATTCATTTGCTTCATTTTTTAAGCAATCTTATTCAGTTTCTAACAATATCCAAATTTCAAATAATTCATTCTCGTGTAGTGATCAAATATAAACATATCTACAGTTAGTGAACGAGATATTATTTGTGCTATTAAAAAACTTAAACCTAAATACACTGCCGGACCAGACCTTATTCCAGCATTTTTGATACGTGACTGTCGATTTGTGTTAATAAAACCTCTTCAAATCCTATTTAACATGTGCATTGAACAACAGACATTAACAAATATATGGAAAAAGTCGAAAGTATGTCCAGTCTTTAAGAAGGGTGATAAATCAGACATTCAAAATTATAGACCTGTTTCCATCAGATGCAACTTCTCAAAAGTCTTTGAGTTCATATTGCACTACATCATTTTTCCGTTGGTGCAAAATAAAATTGTTCCTGAATAACATGGTTTCTTTAAAAATCGTTTCACAACTACCAACCTGACCCTTATAACACAATATATTGCGGACTCGATTGATGAGGGTCTGCAATCTGATGTAATATATTTAGACTTCTCCAAAGCATTTGACAAGTTAAATCATGACTTGTTGATTAATAAACTTTCAAATATCGGATTCTCGGATTCCCTAATACGGCTCTTTACATGTTACCTTTCAAATCGCACACAATATGTAGCTATAAATGGTTTTCAATCTGAGAACTATATAGCATGTTCGGGGGTACCGCAGAGTTCCGTTTTAGGACCCTTGCTGTTTAACATTTTTATTAACGACATTGGTGGTTCTCTGGATATTGGTTATTTACTCTACGCTGATGACATCAAACTGTTCGCTAACATTAAATCTATGGAGGACTGCTTTAAAATCCAACAAAATTTACAGCATATTATTGACTGGTGCCAGGGAAATTGTCTACAGCAAAATATTGGAAAATGCAAGGTTATGTCGTTTACTACAAAGTCAAAACCGATTATTTTTAACTATAACTGCAATGGTGAAATTGTAGGCCGATCCAAGGAGTTCTGTGATCTGGGAGTTACATTCGATCAAAAATTATCATTTACCTCACATTACAGCGCTATTAGGTCAGATCCTTTTAAAATGTTAGGGTTTATAGTTCGTACTGCTAAAGAGTTTAGCCAAGTGGAAGCCATAAAGCTGCTGTACTATAGTTATGTCCGATCCAAACTTGAATATGCGGCAGTTGTATGGTCTCCGGGATATAATATACATGTGTCTAGTATTGAAAGTATACAGCGAAAATTTGTAAAATATCTAAGCTTTAAACAAGAACTTTTAGATAAAGTTTCACTGGCGAACTTAAAAATCAGACGAGATAACCTGCAAATGATATTTTTGTATAAGCTATTAAATAATAAGATAAACTGCCCCTGTTTACTTTCTAAAATAAATTTCAACGTGCCTCGTTTAAGTTCACGCACAAGCAGTGCTTTTTACTTGCCGACTTCTCGTACAAACATTTTAAAATTTCGCCTATTTATACAATGTGCGATAACTTTAACAAAAAAACTAATTTGGATCTTTTTTCTGATAGTTTAGAATCATATAAAAAAATTACGACGCCATACCGTTTTGCTAATTTAAATTTTATTCAAATATCAGAATTTGGAAAATAATTACTGTTATTATTAGTTATAAACTTCTTTTTATGTGTAAAATGTAATTTTTTAGTAGCCTTGAATATGCAGTTTTTCACCGTCTTGTAATTGGGATCTTCCTGTAAGACAGTTAACTGTAAATAAATAAATATCAACAAATTAAATCAAATGATAATAATTATTGCAGTCTAGAAAAAGAACTATACTTACAAAATATTACTGAACGTCTAAAAACAATTGATATTCTCTTTTGCTATAAAATTATAAACAATCATATTGACTGTCCGGAATTGCTTTCCAAAATCTAATTTTATGTTCCTTCCAGAAATCTCACGAGATTTAAAAACATTTGAAATTAAATATCGTAAGACCTTCTATGGACAAAACACACCTCTCTCAACGATTATGAGAAGTTCAAATTCATTGAAGAGTGACTTGTTTAATCTGTCGTTAGACTCTCTTAAACGTATGTTAAAGAAACAATAAATGTCCTTAGATCTGGCCGCTAACGTTAAGCATTGTATTGTTGTATTGTGTTCCCATTTCTTCTTTGTTTATTTTTATTCTTCAACATTTTAACACGACTGCCAACTCTATTTTTAAAATACTTGACTTAAATACCTAGTTAGTGAATGCTTTGACTATGTAAACATTTCTTATTAGTTCATATCTTTTTTAATGTGTATTAGGTTTAAACTAGGTACAACTATATAACTTTAGATGCAAATAGATTTTAGTTATAGGCATTAGTACATTGTACGACTGGGTGTATCCCGTTTGTTAAATAAATAATAAAAATTTTTTAAACCAGCCTGATGATGGCAGCAAACACCTGCCGAAACGTAGTGAAATAAAAAATACATGATATTGTTCTATTTTTGCAAACCTCAACCCTTTAAGATTTAAAAAAGAGACTGGGAACTTGATAATTTCTAATCTCAAGACTGGAGATGTACAGGGTGTCCGGATTTGGTTGCAAAAGCAAGGTATCACGCTTATTTTTAAAGATAGAACCTTGCGGTTTTCACGAACCTGGGCTAATTTTCTGTGAAACTCATGAAGCTGTAAACAAAATTTTCATAGCCTTCTTCGTTTATGAGATACAGGGCGAAATAGAAAATTTTGCATTTTGGGACCCCCCTCGTATCTCGGTTATCCTTTAACTTAACGCAAAGGAAAATATTGCTGCTTATGCAGTTTTTTACGCTGGATTCGGTGGCGTAGTCATATTTTTCATTTGAGTTGTTATTTTTTAGATATGACCCAAAGTTGTGTTTTTTTAAATGGGACACCCTGTATATTTGTCCAGAAATTGATTTGTCCTTTTTAAAGCTTCTTAAAAATATATAATAGTATGGGTCTATTTTAATAAACAACAACAAAAATCCTAATTTTTATAATTATCATCCCAACTTTTGCAGCAGGCCATGCAAAACGATGCCGTTTTCTTTTGTTTTCTTGGAAGCAAATGACATTTCCCAATTTTGTACGCGTATATAAAATATAGCGCTAGTTTTTTGTATTTATTTATTGTGTAAAAATATATTTGTATTATTATGGAAGAAAACCAAACTTTCGAACATTATGAAAAGTACGATATCTTAGCTTGTTTTATATTAAGTAATGAAAATGTTGAAGCGGCTTCTGAGATGTATTTTAACAGGTTAATAGTTAATTTTTAGGTATGTTGAAATACTATTGCTTAATTTTTATTTAGATATCCAGAAAGGAAGCAACCTAATATATCCACCTTTTATCGGATAAAAAAGAATTTACTTAATCACGGATCATTTATCAGACCTGGTACGAAAACATATAATAAAGAAAATCGGGAGGCTGAGGAAATTATGGTTTTGGCTAATGCAGAAGCTTACCCTACAAACTCTTGTAGGGCCAGTGAAAAGAGCATAGGGATTCCAAAAACTAGAGTTCAAGAAATTCTAAAAAAGCACAAATACCACCCATACAAAATTAGGCTCGTGCAGCACTTACAGCCAGGGGATGCAGAGCGTCGGGTAGTCTTCTGCAATTGGTTTCGAGAAAGATGCGATATGGTTAGAGATTTTGAAAGAAAGGTTATATGGTCAGACGAAGCACATTTCAGTAATTCTGGTATACTCAATAGGCACAATAGTAGATTCTGGTCCCAGGAAAATCAACACCAAATATTTCCCAGGAGACAGCAGGGCAGGTTTGGTCTAAATGTGTCCCGCTTCATATTAGGAACACATAAAATTTTATATATTTGAGGGAAATCTAACAGCCAATCGCTATATAGAAATTTTAGAGGCAGCTATACCTGAATTACTTGACGATGTTCCTCTAGCGCAAATTAACGAAATTTATTTGCAACAGGACGGTGCTCCTGCACACAATTCTGGAATGACGAGATTATTTCTGTACAATAATTTTACCAATCAATGGATCGGAACAAATGGACCTATAAGATGGCCCCCTAGGTCCCCAGATTTGTCGATTTTAGATTTCTCTCTATGGGGATATCTGGAAAATAGAATTTACAAAGACCACTATGATAATGTCCAAGATTTAGGAAATGCAATAAGAGGAAATTTTCGCTATTTACAAAATCATCCCGTTATTTTGCTTAATTCCCTAAAACCAATACGAAAATTGTGCGAAGCATGCATAGAACAAAATGGAATTCAGTTTGAAGAGTTCTTTTGATTTCCTTGGTTACTGTAGTTCTTATACGACAGTTGATTTTTGCTGAAAGGCTTGTTACATAATAATTTATTACTGTTTTGTTCTTGTGTTACATAAATCTAGGTAGGTGGTACTTTTTTGGTGCGAAATTATCAATACATATTTTGATAAATAGATTTAATTACATATTTATTTTGATTTATTGTTAGGATGTAGATATTGTTAACGACTTTATATAAAAAGCAGCATTGTTTTGCATGGCCTACTGCAAAATTTGGGATGATAATTATAAAAATTAGGATTTTTGTTGTTGTTTATTAAAATAGACCCATACTATTATATATTTTTGAAAAGCTTTTAAAAGGACAAATCAATTTCTGGACAAATATACAGGGTATCCCATTAAAAAAAACACAACTTTGGGTCATATCTAAAAAATAACAACTCAAATTAAAAATACGACTACGCCACTGGATCCAGCGTAAAAAACTGCATAAGCAGCAATTTTTCCCTTTGCGTTAAGTTAAAGGATAACCGAGATACGAGGGGGGTTCCAAAATGCAAAATTTTCTATTTCGCCCTGTATCTCATAAACGAAGAAGGCTATGAAAATTTTGTTTACGGCTTCATGAGTTTCACAAAAAATTAGCTCAGGTTCGTGAAAACCGCAAGGTTCTATCTTTAAAAATAAGCGAGATACCCTTCTTTTGCAACCAAATCCGGACACCCTTTTTTTCCTCGTGTTTCACAAGTCTAAGCTTCTTATAAATTTTTCCTACCACCCAAAGTGAAGAAACTCAAAAATTTTCAGCCTGATGATGGCAGCAAAAACCTGCCGAAACGTAAAAAAAGTAATACATGATATTGGTCTATTGTTGAAATTTGATAATTACTAATATCAAGACTGGCGATGTATTTTTTCCGTTCAGTTCCAAAAATCTAAACTTCTTATAAACGATGGGATTCCATGAGGATTGCACTCAAAAATATGGATATCGTACCACCCAATGATTGAAGAAGCTTTCAAAAAATTTAAACCAGCCTGATGATGGCAGCAAACATCTGCCGAAACGTAGCGAAATAAAAAAACATGATATTGGTCTATTTTTGGAAACCTCAACCCTTTAAGGTTTAAAAAAAGACCTGGAACTTGATAATTAATAATCTCAACACTGGAGTTGTATTTTTTTCCTCCTGAAAGATACGAGCTGCGGTGTATAACACAAGTGGAAACCAACCGTTATACCGAGTCACGATTCATTGACCACAGGCTAGACATAACAAGCAGGCCTAGAACTCTGTGAACTTTTTCAATGTTCCGATCTCATGATGTACAGATCCCTGAAGAGACCCCGTGCGATCGAAGTCGAAACGTCGGAAAGTCTTTTTCCATTTTGAAATTCTAATCCCAAGAATCGTAATTCTTTAATTAACCAGAGTCGTGAAAGCTTCTGTTCCAATGTATTATTGTCACATGTAGGAAATTAATGAGTAATTTTAGAAATCGAAGAAATTGTCCATATTTCTCAAAGAGACCTAGTTTTAATAACAAACAAAAAGACTCCAAGTCTCGGTCTCAGTAAATTATAATTTTGCATTTTACAATAAACATGACACGTGTTTCGCCCTTTCAAGCGCCATCAGACCTTCAAACAACAGAGAGAACCTTAGTAAATAATAAAAATAGTTTTGGTTATTCCCATTTTTTCTTGAAGGTCAAGCTTTTTCCTCTCCGGACATTCATGTAAAACATCAACGTCAGAAATGGAAAATTCATGACCTGACTCTAACAAATGATTGGCAAAAGCTGAAAGAGTCTCGGTTACATCCGTATTTCTAAATTTGTTGGCAAGGCTTAAATGTCCTCTCACCCTTGTGGAAATTTTTCTACCTGTTTGTCCTACATAGGTCGTGGAACATTCGTTACAATTTAGCGCATAAACCCCAGATCTTATCGTTATAATATCTCTTGAGAGTATTTACTGTTTTGAATGAAATATGGATATTTTTAATATTTAAAAATAATTTAGCCAATTGGAGAGAAATACTTCCGAAAAAAGTAATGCACTTGAAAAAAATGTCTCATCCCTAAGTTTTGAATGTATGACAGTATAGCACTTGCACTTGTTTATAAATTTGTGATCTGTAGATACTTACTTCGGCCCCCTCTTATTTTGTGTATTCACGTGAGACCTCATTTCAATGTCAATCAAATATGAATAAGTAGTTATTTGTTTTGTTGTGCTTTAGTGTGTCTTATTCTATTTGTAAGTTATCGTATTAGGATTTGTGAGTGTGATTATTTACTAAGGTTCTCTCTGTTCTTAGTAGGTCTGATGATGCTCAAAAGGCCGAAACACGTGTCATGTTTATCGTAAAATGTAAAATTATAATTTACTGAGACCAAGACTTGGAGTCTCTTTCTATGTTTGAGTAATTTTAGTATTTTAATTCCATCTTATTTTCATCTCTTTCAGGTCCAGAAACGGGATACAGAGTATTGAAAACTGTAAAAGGAGCCCACTTACCTTCAGTGTATCCATTCGACAGACCGGAAATTATTCCTCCAGATTTCTATGGGTACGGGACCGAAGGTGATGTATTTGATACCGCTGCAAGCGGACGACCTTTTAAACCAGGAGGTATTTACTGTTAGTTGTTAAAAAAAAACATATCTTAAGATTAAGCAAACATAATTCAAATGTACGTCAAAAGCTACAAATGCATACTCAAGAAACACCGTTAGTTTTGTGAAGCGATATGGAAGGTTGTTAAAGCATATTTTAAATGTCGTCATAACATCTAATGGGAAGGTTGTAAGTGTGTTAAAGAACTAATAAAGGTTTTATAAAACCAAATTTATAATTTTCTTAAAACTTATTGGTTTTATCGGAATTTTTATCATTGCATTTCATTTATCTGTTTAAAGCAATCTGCATCTAGATTAGAACTATATAAAGTAAGTTGGGTTTAAGATGCTATAATCCCAGGTGTGCTTTATTAATTAATCACTAAACATTTGGTGACTGCTGTACCCAAATTGCGAAATTCTTTAAACCTTTTTATATAACAATTGTGTTTAAGACTATAAACAACTTGAAAAAAACATTTGACTGAACTAAAAGACAAAACAGATATTTTACCTAACTCTGGTGTTTATTCTTTACAAAAAGGGTCTTCAACCTTTTTTAGTGCAAGGGCCAAAAATCGGTTTCACATCGTCCGAAGGGTCACAATGGTCCACGTTACTTTACCACCATATCAATATAATAATTTCAAAGTGTTAATGATCTTTATTGGTAAAAAAGTTCAATCAATCAATACGATTTTTGACATTGTTTATTTTTGACAAGTGTGTCGATATTTGGTTTTATTTTTGTAGTTGCAACCCGCAAACTTCCTTCCAGATGTGCGTCTGTAACTCTTGACCTTGTTGTAGACTTCACATTCTTCATACGAGAAAACAGCTGTTCGCCCACTTATGTGCTCCCAAACAGAGACATCATTTTCTAGGCATGTTTTCGGATTTCAGGAAAAGAGTTTTGATCGACATACTTTGATTAAAAATCAAGAAGGCCCATGTCGAACTTGTCTTTTAGTTCAGAATTACACTGCAAATAGATAAGCGCCATCTGACAATTTTCTGGCATGTCTTCAACGGATACACTGAATGGTCTGGCAAAGAGATTGATGTAATTTTCATTATCTCTGAAGTCAGAAAAGCTTGATTGGAGCTCTTTTCTGAGTAAATCTAGTGCTGCGACATATTTATCCACATCTGTACATTCGCAACTCTTCAGTTTAGGAAAGTGCGTAAAATCATTTTTCAGCAATTGATTTTTCCATAAATCCAGTTTAAACTGAAATGCCTTCACGGTGTCAAGTAGGTTGTTGATGAGATTTTCTCTTCCTTGTAGTTTGGTGTTCAAGTCATTGAGGTGCAGCGTGATGTCTGTGAGAAATCCAAAGTCGCGCAACCAGTCGGGTTCAATAAATTGATGAACTGGTTTCCCTTTGGTTTCCATGAAGGAGGCGATTTCCTTCTTGATATCAAAACGCGTTTTAGCATTTTTCCTCTGGTCAGCCAACGAACATCAGAAAAATATGTCACATCACTATACATACTCCGCTTGCCGATAGTGCTCCCAACGTGGACTGTGTGGGTTGTAAGATAAACTTCTTTAATTTTGTTGTTTTTATTATACTTGTTTATATTCCTCCTCATATCAGCAACACTGAACTGGAAGTGTTTATTGACTGCATTCTTGCTGCCGAGCAACTACTAGACAATAAATTAGTTATTATGGGTGATTTTAACATACCGGATTATGTAAGCGACACTGTAATTGAATCGAAATGCGGCTTAATCTGTAACTTAGCAAATATATTAAATGTCAAACAGGCCAATAACGTTTTAAATTGAAATAACCGTTTACTCCATCTGGTGTTTTGTTGTAGAAGACACACATCATCCCTCTCTTTTCATTACTTTTGAAGCTATTCATCCTTCATTTAATAATTTTCCTATTAATAAGAACAGTTCTAAACAATACAACTTCAGAAAGGCGGATTTTCCTCGCTTATATAGCTTGCTTCTTGAGGCCGACTGGTCATCAATACTGGAAAGTCATAACGTCAATACATGCTGTGCAGCACTTTACCAAGTAATGGATACAATTTTCCAAGTCTGTACTCCGCTAAAACGGCAACGCCGCCGTCGCTTTCCACCCTGGTTTTCGCATGATATAATTGAAAATATATATAAAAAAGAAAAAGCACATAAAGAATACAAAAAATATAAAACACCGGTTCATTATCGGAGACTCTGCTCGCTCAGACGTCTTATTCATGCTCACAGTAACGATGCATATAAAAATTATATAAGAAACGCTGGTCTTTTGTCCGAAGTAAAAAAGGGCATACCGGCATCCCTGGTACCCTAAAGGAGGGTGACAACGAATACACAGACCCTCAAAGCATTATTAATGCATTTGCAATTTATTTCCAAAGTGTTTATACTATTTCTTCTCCCAATAACTATGTTAAGTCCCCTATAGTGTTAAACTCCGATATAATAGGAATTCACACAATGTCCTCTCAAGATATAATACTAGCTAGCAAAAAACTCAAAGACAAACCAACAGCCGGTGTTGACGAAATACCCAGTTTTATAGTAAAAGATTGCGCAGGAGTCCTTTCTGTCCCACTTCTACACGTTTTTAACTTAATACTTGATAAGGACATTTTTCCGGATACTTGGAAAACAGCAAAACTCATACCTATTTTTAAGAAGGGTGATAAAACATTGATACAAAATTTTAGACCCATCTCGATACTCTGTAATTTTTCTAAACTATTTGAAATTATTCTGTATTATCAGTTATATTCAGGGGTTTGAAAGCTTTTCTCTCCCCACCAACATGGCCTTCTAGATTCACGTTCTTGCACGACCAACCTGGTATCCTTGTCCCAGACTGCCTGCGAGTCACTGGATTGCAGGGGATAATTAGACGTTGTTTACACAGACTTTCAGAAAGCTTTTGATCAAATCGATCTCTACGTCCTCATCCATAAACTGGAGAACTTTGGTATGTCATAACAATTCTTAATAATGTTCAAATCATATCTATTAGGACGTTTCCAGTTTGTCGAATATGAGCACTTCAGATCACCATCATATAAAGTCTCTTCTGGTGTACCACAGGGGTCCAATTTGGGGCCCCTGCTTTTTCTCATTTTTATTAATGATCTCCTTAATATAACTGAATGTCATACACTGGCATATGCAGACGACTTAAAGCTGTTTAATAAAAATCATTATCTATCAGATTGTGATCACCTACAAAAAAATCTATCTATAATTATGCTCTAGATGGTACGGTGCTTGGCAGACCGGATAGTAGTATTCGAGATCTTGGCATTGAATTTGACCCTAAACTTACCTTCATTCCCCATATAAATTATCTAATAACAACTTCCTTCAAAACACTAGGATTTCTTATGCGGAACTGTAAAAATTTTACAGAGACACAAACAATGATATTATTATATTGCTCTTTCATAAGATCAAAGCTGGAGTATGCCGCAGTGGTTTGGAATCCTATTTATAATTGCCATGTTCAGGCTTTAGAAGCCTTGCAGCGACGTTTTCTAAAGTATTTAGCTTTTAGGGCAGATGGTGCTTATCCTCCAAGAGGTTGTGATCACGGTCAGCTTTTGCAGAGATTTAATATATCATCCTTAGAAACAAGAAGAAAAATTCAAAGCTTAAAACTAATATATGGCCTCACTCATAATAAAGTTGACTGTCTATTTCTTCTTGGGGAGTTGTATTTTCGCGTTCCCCGCCTCGAAGCACGGCATACTTCGGTGTTCTATCTCAGTACAGCCAGATCAAATATTTTTAGACGGAGTTCGGTATACTTTATGTGTTCAGTCCTCAACTCGGTGTCTCATGCGTGGGATTTGCACTTTGACTCATTGAGTAGCATCATCGATTCCTTTATAAATCTGGAGTGATCCAAATGCTCATTAAGTTGCTTTTGTTAATACATGTAATTTACCTACTTAATTTTCTATTTTTTATTAAATGTTAGATCAATTAACTTAGGTACTGTAATACATATTTAGATTTAGATTTAAGTATTGTTGTATCTCAAAAAACAGCTGTTTTGTTTTTTTTTTCTTGTGTTTTTCACTTAATTTTGTTATTGAATTTCCTGTAAGTGGGTTTTTTACCTGTTGGAAAAAGGCTATTTATTTATTTAAAGGCTATTTATTTATTAATTTCGTGTAAAAAATTTTGGCATTCTCTATGGTTGAGGCCGCGTGATTTAATGAAATTCGCATTTTTTACGACCACTTTCATCACCTCATCCTTATTTGTAGATTTTGCACAAAGATTTTGTTGATAAACGATACAATGGTAATGCATCAAAGGAAGATCTTTCTGCTGTTTTTTCATCAAACCCACGAGCCCTTAATTTTTTCTTACCATGGATGATGCACCGTCTGTTACAACTGCAGAAAGGTTTATCAATTCTAAATTATATCGTGTCCAGGGACGAAGCGTGATTTTTTATGATGGATAGGCTGAGTGGGACATAGCAAAGGTATCACCATAAGAAAAATTTTTTGAAGTGCCACGCCCAAAAATTTTGCTTATAAATAATAAATATTCGCTATACCAAGAATTAAATTAAGCGCAATAAGTTATAAAGCATTAAATAAAACTTACCGTTACTGTAATTATTCCAGATTTTAATAAACTAAAAAACCAGTTAACACACAACACAAGTATTTGTTCCTTTAAACATTATAAAATACAAAATTCAAATATTAGTTTGTAAAACTTTAAATGTTTGTAATTTTGAAGTCTATACCTTTCTGTAAACAAGTTCTATTCGCCTATCCTTTTTCTCGGCAAATAAGTCTATCACACGCGTAAGAAACTCTTGTCGCTTGGAAGAATCCTTAACAAGTCCAAGTCCTTTTTCAATGGCTAATGTTGACAAATTTGATAGGCGTTCATTGGACATGCTATTTCGCAGAAAAGTCTTTATTCTCTTCAGTGTACTCATACTTCTCTCACATGATGCTGATGTTGCCGGGATACTCAAAATTAGTGATAGCAGTTTTGTAGTTTCAGGTAAATTATCTTGAAGCTTGTTAGTAATTAAAACTTTAAATAACTCTTTAGGGGGCAAATATTTATCGGCACTTCCATAAATATAAGTAAGTTCTCCTTTTAGTTTTAGTTCGTCGAAAAATGGATAAACTGTGATGAGTTTTTTTAGATGCTTGTGGGGAAAATTCTGGGGTGAATTAAAACTTTCAAATTTTTTATCATTTAAAAGCTCCAGGAAATCTAATTTTTCCAGTTCCTTAAATCTATTTTCCATATTGACAATAATATTGTCCAGTATTTCAAATGAGAGAATTCTAAGGCGCCTAACTAATTTGTCATTAAATTTTAAATTACTTGCTCTTTCATCTCCATCATCTTCACTTTCTGTGTTTTCCCGAGTATTAACTTTGATACATAATATTTTTTGAGCGTCCATAAAACATTTTTCTATTGTTTCATCAGTTCTTAATAGTTTAACTGAATTTAAGCAATTTTGTACCTCAGTATTACATCTATTGATATCCATAAATTTTTTTTGTAAGATGTCAAAAAAAAACACTTGTATATTCAAATATATAATTGTATAAATGCAACAAAAATACAAATTTAGGATCACTAAGACTTCTTTTCAGCCCAACTGCTGAATTTATAGATATACTATCCCAGCCGCTATCATTAAGAATACTTTGAAATGCCGCTTTTAATTCTGAATAATTGGCAATTATAGTGGAAACACCGCGAGAATGATACTTCCATCTAGTTTCACAAGGGTGAGGTAATTTAAATCCTTTTTCCCGAAGGAGCATGCTTCTTTTTGTTGAGCGACTAAAGAAGGTATGAAAAGCTGTTAAACTAGCTACGAACAATTTAACGTCTTTTATGGATTTGCAAGCATGGATTAATACCAAATTTAGCTGATGAGCATAGCAGTGAATAAACAATGCATGTGGATAAGTTTGTTTGATGATAGTATTAACTCCTCCCGTTGTTCCAGCCATAGCGCTCGCCCCGTCATATGTTTGACAAATTAATTTATTTTTATTTATTTTCCAGCTTTCCAGAACACCTTGTATTACCATTGCTAATCCCTGTGCCGATTTATCCTGAGAAACGTCATAAAACCCAACAAATCTTTCCTCAATTTCCCCATTTACAATATTTGCGTACCGAAAAATTATGCTAAGCTTGCTTTCGACTGAAACATCCGTTGTTTCATCTGCTTGAATTGAAACGTAGTATGCGTTATTTATTTCGGTTAAGATTTTTTCATTAATTACACATGTAACGCATTCAATCAAATCATTTTGAATGTCCGATGAGGTACCCTTAAATACAGTGGAATGAATTAAATGATTTTTTAGGTGTGTTTCCTCTTCCGCCAAAAAATCTAAAATTTCTAAATAATTTCCTTTATTTAAGGAATCCTCTGACTCGTCATGCCCACGAAACGCCAGCTCTTGTCGTGCTAAAAAACATGTCGTTGAAACGAGTCTTTTTAAAGTTAGTCTATTTTGGTCCACCTTTTCATTATGTTTTATAGCACTTAAACGGGCACTTTCAGACAGAACATGGTCTATTCTTACCTTTCCGATTTGCTTAAATTTAATAGAAGATGAAATATGGCTTGCAGAACTTTCGTGTTTCTTAAATTTTGCGATCATATTTTTTAGGCTTTCAACCCCAAGGCCTACCTTACAAAATTCTTTTTCACCTGACGAAAATAGTAAACAATAAAAACAAAACAGTTTATTTCTCTTAACACTTCCTGTCAACCATTTATATTTTTGATACCACACATTCTGAAATCGACGCATAAATTTACCATTTCCCTCCTGTTTTTCCATTATCAAATTTGGAGTCGGTTTTTTCTCTTTTATTTTTAGTTTGTCCTCTAAAGATAAATGCGAAAAATAATTTACGTTGCTTAACAAAAAGTCTACTAAATCATCCCACATTAAACCGCTAATCAACTTCATACTGTTCGTAAAACCGAAAGAACCATCAAACTAAACGACAAACACAACAAAATAGTACCGCGAACTCTCCGTCAACTCAAATATGTCTTAAAGCTGTTCTCCAGGCGAGCCTAAATGCCTGCTAGTCTGCAATCCTTTTTTCCGCATCATATATGACAGAAAAGCCGGACCGACGCGACGAATGCCGATCACCCAGGGCCTCGGGTAATTATTTTATTAAGGCTAAACTCGCATAGCCTTCTCTGTCGAGCGCCAATCGCCATGCCTCCGTCTGCAGCAAATTTAGAATGTATAGGGCGACCGCGCCGAAAATGTTATATGTTATATAAAATATGGATATCATAAATGTTTTAATTTTAATGCGAAATGATCGAATTTCATTATTATTTTTGTATTTAATTATGTAAGTAATTTTGGGTAGGCTGCGCCTTACAGCCTTAATGGACGCTTCGCCCCTGATCGTGTCAGTACTATCATCAAACACTTATAAATATCACATCCTTTTGTAGTTCCTTTAATCGGAAAAAGGGCAGCCATCTTTTCAATGATTTCAAAATTATTATCAATGCCCCGAATAAATATAGCTAATTGAGCGGTATCGGTTAAATTTGTGCTTTCGTCGAGCGTAACAGAATATAGTATACGAACTTCGACGCACGTTCTTTTAGTGAATTTTAATGTCTGCCGCTAACTCTTCAATTCGTCTGGTGACAATAACACCGGACAAACTAACTTTAGAAAAAAGTTAGCAGACGGGCACATAAATTGATAAATTCACCATCATTAAAAAGTTTTGTTTCAAAGCTATTTTTTCGGATATAATGTAGCTAACCTTCAACAACTATCTTGCTGTCATTGAGAGCTCTCACTTTATCTTGCCATAATTGTCCTTCAAACTTTTGTGACACGCTTTGTATCGTAATCTTTTTTTAGGTTGTATTCTTTCAAGGTTCAAAGGGATTCTTGACAGACCAAACAGACGAGTTTTTGATTAACACTAACAAACAGGTTCAACTCTCAAGTTTTCTTAAAAAAATGCGCTTTTCTTCACTAACTTTTTGTTTTTTACCCGAAGTAGAAGCCATTTTTAATGTCAAGGTAGAAGAAACGAGTTTAATTCTCCGATAAAAATATCTAACTAAAATTGCGCGACTGCACGCCACAATACAGTATCCGGCGTACACTAAACTCAACTCACTTAATCACGTATCGCACAGGTAGCAACGTCATTGTTAGTTGGCACTCTTTTGCTTGTATCGCTTCGTTCGCTCTTGGAATTATGTTGTTTGAATTGGCCGCTGCCGTGTGATGCCGCCTTTATATAGGCCGAGAGCGTCAACTTTGAATCTCTCGAAATTTCGATCAGCTACGAAACTGGACTGGTAGGTCCCTCTAGCAGTGATACTCATGATAATGATAATCATTAGAAAGATTCAATAGGCATGCAACACCATCTAGTGACCTTGGCGAGTTCACTTTTTGTGCGAGTTGCTTTAAAATGTTCTGATTGTCCTGCCACCTACGTAAGGCAGTCGGGTAGAAAGGTTTCCACCAGAGTACAGCAAAATCTTTCTTTATTTACTAAATATAAAAACACCGATATTTTCAACACCAAGTCTTAAATTATTACACCAATGCAATAGAAGCGAAAAATTAAATTTATTTGAGAAATAGAAGATAACCAAAGCCAAGAAAAGCCCCATTTTTTAATTGTGTTAACGATGTTTTAAATTCTAAATCACATTCATACAAACAGCTGTTAGATTGTCAATTGTCAACTTGTCCTTATGGCATAATTGTCCCTCTTCTTCTTTTTGAGATTATCGACCTCAATTACCAAGACTATTCAGCCGTTGTTTCTTTTCATATTTGGACAAACTGCCAGCTCATCTTTCCTTAGCTCTTCTGTTATGTAAAACAATGCCCTTTGTAGTATTTTTTCTGAACTATTCTACCCTTCGTTCGTGTCAGTCTACTTAACGTCTATTATGTTTGTAAGTTTGTAATATTTTGTTTTATATACATTTACTTTATTTTATTTGGTGTTAGTAGGTATAAATGATTGTTTACTTTAATTATTTTCGTGTATAAAATTAGTTGTTTTTACATGCCACCTTAGATATACTAGACTTAGTCTAATCAAATATATTTGAGACCTTTGACATTGATTTTAGTTTTTTGTTTATAACGTTTTTAACTGTACTCTGGTCTCATAGAGTTATGGTCACCTTCTTCGATTTATTAAAACCGTCACGCCATTCGTAAAAGCGGAGTAAAATGTAGTCTTTTCAAACGAAGCTTATAGGAATTGGAGAAAAGGACATCTAGTTCTTTTTCATCATTGATCCTACTTGTCCTTCCCCTTCGTTGCAAAAAGTGTTAAGCAAACTGGAGAACCACTTCAAACATCAAAAAAAAATCTATACATCATGACGATTAGCTTTGTTTCTTTTTTTTCATCATTTCAGAAACCACCGAAACAAAATATAACAAATGCATTATTTCTGATAAATAATATCCTGATCAAATATCAGCCTGTTCTATTTGAAAATATCGGTAAATTCGCCTTTCCCATAATTTTACTACGTATAGATATCACAGTTTATATACAGGGTGTTTCAGTTTTTTGTGACTATGCGAAAGCCTTTGATTGTGTTAGTCATGAAATTCTGATAAACAAACTAAATTTTTATGGAATTCGTGGTACTTCTTTAAATTGGTTCAAATCTTATCTTGGAAAAAGGCAACAACTTGTAAGGGCTAATGGTTCCGATTCTGATTGTAAGTTGATTACAAGTGGAGTCCCTCAAGGTTCAGTCTTGGGACCTATTCTTTTTTTGTTATACATTAATGATATCCCGAACCTTAAAATTAATGGAAGAATCTCCCTTTTTGCTGATGACACAAGCATAACATGGAGTGATTTTGATACAACGTCTTTACACTCTAGTATCTCCAAAGACTTGGTTATAATTAAGGCTTGGTCCGATTCCAATATGCTTTGTTTTAACGTCGATAAAACGGTGGCGTTATCTTATAAGGGAACTTTACAACCACTTCAGGTACATAACAGCAATATTGAATACGTAGAGTCGGTTAAATTCCTGGGTTTAAATATAAATAGCAACCTAAAATGGTCTAATCATATTGACACCTTAACTAAAAAACTTTCTACCGCCTGCTTCGCCATTCGATCAGTTTCAAAAGAACTAGACGTTCCTTCTGCCAGACTTACTTATTTCTCTTTATTTGAATCCCACCTCCGCTATGGCCTTCCCTTTTGGGGCTGCTGTACCACCGAGCAATTTCGTAGTATTTTTATGCTTCAAAAGAGAGCCATTCGTTATTTGTTTGGTCTAAATAATAGAGCTCACTGCCAATACTATTTCAAAAAACATGAAATATTAACACTTCCTGCATTATTTATTTTGGAAACGGTATGTTTGCTGAGAAAACATATAAACACCCTCCCAGAAAGGCCACAACATGTATACCCTACCAGAAACTCTAGGCATGATATTTATCTTCCCATTCCTTCCACAGAATTAATAAAAAAATCAATTATTTACAACGCCATAAAACTTTACAACAATCTGCCAGTACATTTAAAATCTATCCCTATGCTTGCACAATTTCGAAAAAACACCAAAGCATACCTCATTGAGAGACCATTTTACAGGGTTAATGATTTTTTTTTTCAGTAAGTCTCTTTAAATTGTCACTAAACTCGCTTGTTTACTTAAATCTTTTGTGAGTCATGTCCTAACTCGTAGCATAGAATTTTGTAAATCATTATATAGGGAAAAGAACTGTCGAACATTCACTTAAAACTTAATTATTTTTGTTAGATATTGGATTAAAAACAATTTAATTCTTTTTGTATACTACATTCTACACTAGTTCAATATACCTTCTGTTTAACATCACAATTATTTGTATAACTATAATAACATAGAGTTTAAGGTCGCATAGTTGCAATTTTGATTTCAATGTCATCGAAATTATTCACCTCGTACATGTGTGTTTGTTTACTTTTATAAGGTTATCATGATTCATTTACTGTTTGCAATGTTATGTTATATTCTAACGTGTGTTTTACGATTTTGTAAATTTATAATTTACATTTAAAAAAAAAAAGCACTGACCTGTCGAAATTATTTTCGATTAATGTTTTGATATGTCTTATTTTTAGGTATATTTTGCTTTGTCCATAAAATTGTAAAATTTTTCTGCGGCAATAAAGCATACTTTTGTTTGTTTGTTTGTTCACCCAGGTAAGTGTCGATATTTACTGAATAACTTTCCGCCGCTTCCCTCGATTGAGGAGGAGTAAAAGTGATTTCTTCTGGATCGCTGGATCTTTGAAAACACTCTGTTGATGATCAATCTATCAAAAACGCAACTAATTTAAGTTTGTATGCTTGGCTTCTTTAGTACCATAATAACCATTGTCATTGCCCATGCTGGATTTTTATAAAATAGATATGTTAAGTAGCTCATAGAGGGTCTATGAGCTATGAGAGTCAAAAATTACATAACAAATCTATTTTCTCAGGAAAACCCTCACAACCCAGTCCAGACATTGGCAATGGCATCGACGTCGGCAAAGAGGACTATGACGCTTTTGGGGGTGAAAAACAAGGAGGAGATGGAATAGGCAGCGATGATTTCGGATTTGGAAGCAAAAAACCTAGTACTACTTCGGGTAGTCTGGATGGAGCACCCACTGCAACTAGTAAGCCAGGTGGTAGACCCGGAGGTAGACCTGCCACAACTGATACTGGTGCAGGAGGGGGATTCGAGGGAGAGGGTGATGAAACATCGTTCGATTTCGGCGACCTGTTTGGTGACGGAGGTACGACGGCGAGACCCGGATTTAAGCCTACGACAAGTAGACCGTCCACTGGCCGACCGACTATAACGACTTTCAAGCCTACCACAAAACCAGGATTACCTTTGGGGGAGGAGGATGATGGATCATATAAACCTGATGGTGAAGATGGTTCATATAAGCCCGGGCAGTTCGATGGTAGTTCAACTACTGCCAAACCAGGTAGTGACTTTATATTATTTACCTTAATTTAATTGGATGAAAAATTATAATATTTGAAAGAAGATTCCCATGAAAATGTCAAAAATGACCAGTTTTTTGGCTTTCTGTCCATGTGCTATTTTAAATGACTTAACTTTTAAAATTTAGATCTCTGAAGGTATGTGAAATTTTAAACCAAATGTTAAAAAGAGAGTAATTTTAAAAGTGCTCAAAGTGTGAACAAAATTTTAAATATCATTATCTTTAACATCATAATCCTGGGCTAATGTTACGAAGAGAAGGTTCGGTAAGTATTGATCTAAATTGGTTTAATCTACATTATATATAATACTTATATATATATATATATATATATATATATATATATATATATATATATACCGGGTGTCCGGGAAAATGTGAGAGATCTCTCGGACTCAGATAGAACATTAAAAAATAAGATGACAAGTTCCCATAAATTTTTTTCCTAGCGGCCCTCCCTAGGGAGATACGGCCCCCTAAAGAACCCCACTGGAAATCGGTTTTTCTAGAATAACTTTTAAACGACTCAATATAATTTAACGAAAATTTAATATGATAGACAGTAGTAAGGACCTCTCAAAATACTCCCTTAAAACATAATTAGCTTGTTTAGTTTACCAGGGACGGACTAGATTGTACATTTTAACGCTCAAATTTTTAACACCCTGTATGATAAGGAGTTAAAAAAAATAAATTTGGATACCTTGAACATTAAGCTAAAGAAAAGGTACTCTTGTTCATTGTCGATAAAATGAACGAGAGAAAAAAAATAATAAAAGTATTAATGTTTTATTATTGTTTATTTATCAGTATTAAAGAATGCACTTTTTTACAAACGTTACTATGGTACGAAATAAATAATCTCGCATTGACGTGTGCATTTGAAATCTTCTTGACACGTTGATCTTTTTGTACCTACTTCGATATTAATTTATTAAATTTTGAATACCTTGGTAAATTTAATTCGATAATGGGATACACATTTAGTGAGTATGCAGATATGCATCTTATGTACGGACTTGCATCTTGCAATGCTTATGAAGCAAGAAGGTTGTATGGAGAAAGATATCCTAATCGCAATATTCCAAATGAGAAAACATTTCAGCGAATTGACCAACGTCTAAGAGAAACTGGTGGGCAATTCTCAATTAATAAGGTAACATTATTGACGTTCATTAATTATTTTTAGGAAGTTTTGGGAAAAGGAGTACTGATGCTGGTGTGAGGAGAACAGTACGTACGGTGCAATTGGAGGAAGATATTTTGGATACTGTAGCTGATACTCCCTCAATAAGCACTCGAATATTAGCCGCGCAGCTTCATGTGTCAAAAAGTACAGTTGCTGAAGTACTTAAAGAACAGTTGTTATACCCTTATCATCTGCAAAAAGTGCATCAACTACTTCCTGAAGATTTTCCTCGAAGAATCCAGTTCGCAAACTGGTTGTTAGATCAACAACGAACAAACCCAAACTTCATTAGCATTATTCTTTTTACCGATGAAGCAGGATTTACCAAAGATGGTATTGTAAATTTACATAACTCGCATGTATGGGCTGATGAAAACCCTCATGCCACTGTCGTTCATCATCATCAACATCAGTTTAAATCCATTAATGTTTGGGCAGGAATAATCGGCAATTTTTTCATTGGACCATGCGTATTACCGGCACGATTGAATGGTGAACTTTATTTAGAGTTCCTTCAGAACGCTTTTCTAGATTCAATAGAGCATTTGCCACTTGAAACCCGCCAAAGGATGCATTTTATGCATGATGGAGCCCCACCCCATTTTAGCGTTGCTGTACGGGACCACCTAAATAACGTCTATGGAAACCGTTGGATAGGCAGAGGAGGTCCCATTGCCTGGCCTCCACGGTCTCCCGACCTAACGCCAATGGATTTCTACCTGTGGGGTCATCTCAAAACCTTGGTGTATTCCTCTCCGGTTGCTACTAGGGAGGAACTTTTACAGAGAATCACGTTTCATTGCGATATGATAAGGAACAATGCTGGGTTGTTGTGGCGAGTACAGCAGTCCTCTATTCGTCGTGCCCGCGAGTGCATCACAAATCACGGAGCACATGTTGAACCCACTTATGAAGTTTTTAATTGACTTTTTTCTATTTAGCGTATTAGGTTGTTCAGGATCAAAACATATTTAATACTCCCAAAGTTGTATTCTTTTATTATTTTTTTTTCTCGAAAACGGTTCATTTTATCGACAATGAACAAGAGCACCTTTTCTTTAGCTTAATGTTCAAGGTATCCAAATTTATTTTTTTTAACTCCTTATCATACAGGGTGTTAAAAATTTGAGCGTTAAAATGTACAATCTAGTCCGTCCCTGGTAAACTAAACAAGCTAATTATGTTTTAAGGGAAGCATTTTGAGAGGTCCTTACTACTGTTTATCATATTAAATTTTCGTTAAATTATATTGAGTCGTTTAAAAGTTATTCTAGAAAAACCGATTTCCAGTGGGGTCCTTTAGGGGGCCGTATCTCCGTAGGGAGGGCCGCTAGGAAAAAAATTTATGGGAACTTGTCATCTTATTTTTTAATGTTCTATCTGAGTCCGAGAGATCTCCCACATTTTCCCGGACACCCTGTATATATATATATATATATATATATATATATATATATATATATATATATATATATATATATATACCAGTAGTCACGAATTTATTTATGATATATTTCGAGAAAGAAGCTCTTGAGAAAGCAAGTTTAAAGCCCAAATTATGGATTCGTTATGTGGATGACATATTTATTATATGGCAACATGGTCATGCAGAACTCGAAAAATTTCTGACTCACGTAGGGGAGACTGTTGTATACTGGGACAATATTTTTTAAATGAACATAAAAATTATATTTTAGTAGTATTTTGGGATTTTTTGTGTTAATTACATTTGAAACACAATAGTACTTCCAAAAATAAATTTTATTATGAATACAGTAAAATGCTGAACCAAAAAAGGCATTGTCCCACTACACGCCCGAGTCCCACTATACAACAACCCCTTGTTTTATAGTGGGATCTGAATGTGTACATACTGGGACAACCTGATAATAATAATGTTTAATTGAAATAAAATACGTATAACTCAGTAACAAGATACAAAGACATATTTTATTTATAACTCATCAAAAATATGAAAGCATTACTTTTTAAGTTTGTTGGTAACTAATATAATATATGTAAAACAAACAAAACTAATTGAAAAACAAATTTAAATGAACAAGAAAATTATTCTATGTTAAAAGAAGAAAAGTCATAATCAAAACACCATATCTTGGCTGCTCGTTCGGTCCCCCCTGATATAAAAGGAACAGGAAGTTTAATAACAATATCATCCTTTAAAATTAAATCGTCGTCTCTTTTTTCTGGGAAGAAAAATTTATAATTGGCAGTCTTTTTTAGGAAATTGACAAGATATTCGTTTGCTTCAATTTTTTCTACTTGACCAACGTAATATTTTATTCTCTTTTTCAAAGGATATTTTAAAAGGACAAAATCAGTAGGCTTTAGTTCCAAATCTGCTTCTCCTTCAAATTCATCCGAAATATCAGAACTGTCATCACACAAATCTTTTATGGATACGTCACTGTCACTAGAGTCTATAAATAAATTCTTTGTAACAGCCTTTACCTTTGCACTCTTTTGTATTCTTTGTGTATCTTTCGCTATTTTTTCTTCTTCTTTTCGCTTTTTTTCTTCAATTACTGGCGTGTCAGTTAGAATCATTGATGTGATTTTTTTTTTCTGATTTAACTTTCTAGCTGCTGCTTTTAAATGTGGTCTTATAGATTCCGGAGTAACGATATTCTTTTTAGGCATTATTTCCTTTTCTGGGTTGGTTCTGGAACAGCCTGGCTGAGTGGTGTCTAAAACATTTGAAGCCAAATCACCTGCATCAGGATCATCCATAGAACTTTCAGCAAGAGATTGTGTACGGTTCGTGACCGACGAACACAAATAGTCTGATTCCTGAAATATCTCTGAATTTAAAGGGTAAATCCCTGTGTGTTGAAATCCTTTAATTATGTTGCTTGGTGTAAAAGCTAACCCAAAAGATTTTCCAACTATTTCTGCTATATTGTACAAAGTTACTGGAACACCAGGATGATTTATCAGCCATTCGTCCATAGCTTTATTATAGTATCCTTTAAATGGGCCGAGGCAAGACACGTCAAGAGGCTGAAGTTTGTGACTACAATGTGGCGGTAATGTAACCAATACGATGCCGTTTATTTTACAATATTGTAGCACCCTAACATCTGTATGACTTTCATGATTATCTAATATTAATAATATCTTGTTGTTTGTATTACAATGTACTGCATCTGTTACGTGTTTCAAATATTCCAAAAAGTTGGTTCCAGTCATCCAACCACTTGGATGTGCTGCTCCTTTTGAGCCAGGTGGTGCACCATTAAGCATGTGCGGTTTAAAGTTTTTTCTCGGAAAAACGAAAAACGGCGGTACATATGTACCATTAGCAGAGATAGTGGCACACATTGTTACTAAAACTCCTCTCTCGGCGCTCGTTACCTTACCTACTTGCTTTTGACCACACGGAGCTATTATTTTTGGGGGTCTGTGTACAGTTGTTACAGCGGTTTCATCGCAGTTAAATATATGGTTAGAATTAAAACCATATTTTTCAAATACATTAAGAAGGTTAGTAAAAAATAAACCAACATTGTGTTTGTTGAAACTTGTTGCACGGCTTAAGCTTGTGGCTTCAGGGGTTCGTAAACTTATATTGTGTCTAGCTCGAAAAAGCTTCATCCATTCTTCTCCAGCACACTTATTTTTGTTCCAAGATTCAGGAATTAATTTTTCATTCGAGATAGCAAATATATAGGCAAACAAACGGGTTTCTTTAGCTGATAATCCGTAACACATATTTGCGGCAGTAATCAAGTATTCACTAAGCAACTGTTCTTCGTCATCCGAAAATATTTGGGAAAATCTATGATGCCTCTCAAAGCTAAAACTTACTTTCTGCTCCTCATTGGTATTTCGATATTTTGCAATATATCTCTGTAAGGCAGATTTGGATACTTCAAATTGACCGGCGGCCTCCCTGATTTTAATATTTTGGTTAATAACAGCTAAAACAGCTCTCTTCATTTTGTCTGCATTTTCCGCATGAGCTTGTTTACTCTCTTTGTAAGATTTGTTGTTTTTTCGGGGTCTTTTCTTATCGCTCATTTTCTGTAATCAAAACAAAAACAGTTACCCACTTATTATGTATCAACTTTATGCCAATTTAAGTTTTAAATGTTGTGGTAATTCTAACTAAAAATATATATTTTATTATCTTCTTCCATGCTTTCGAACACGTAACGTGAGATAATAAAAAGCAAATTCAGCATTTTTACTCTGGCAAACCATAAAAATATCCATTAATACACACTTATAAACCGTCGGGTGTATAGTGGGACAGACCCAGTATGCACCATATGCTTTTGTCCCACTATACAACACTAGACTTATTTTAGGTTATGCCTCAATTTTTTTAACAAAAATGTAATTACAATCAATATATGTCCAAACTTACCTTTAAAACACTTTGGGCACTATGTATACGAATATTCACAAACTAATTTTAATAAACAAGGGTAATATTCTACCCGATTTCAACAGGAAACTAAAAACTTTATGACTGCAAATTCACGTGTTCGCCGGTTTCAGACATACTGAACAATTTGCTGATAAATATTTATAGCTATCAATAGAGGGCAGTGCATGAATATATTCCTGTATTTAATTCGGAATTTTACTTCGTTTAGTTTGCGGGAAATTTAAATTGTCCCAGTATGGAACCTGTCCCAATATACAACAGTCTCCCCTAAATTCCATCCACCCCAGAATACAATTTACTCTAGAGTTAGAGGAAAACAACAAACTACCGTTTTTAGATGTTTTGCTCACAAAACTGCATTTCGAATACACACGAATCTTTGAGGAATTCCTCATTTGTTTCATTTTCGCTGAAAGACAAAGATATTAATAATAAAGTATTATTACCTACGAACAAAAAATAGTTTAAAATCGATCCACTGGTTTAGAAAATATAAGAAATTGAACTTGGATCAAAAATCAAGTGCTTTTTTTGGAACTGAGTATAATAAGAGCTATCTAATTAAAACTTAGCACAACCGCATAGCCCATTCCGATCACATAATCGGAATGGGCGATTTTAATATAAATTTTTTTATCGGTAAATTGTCAAGTGCTTAATAATTTTGAAAGCCTTCTGGACACATTCAATTTGAAACAGATTAGTAAGGAGCCTACACGTATTTCAAACAACAGTATATCTTTAATCGATATTATTTTCTCAAATTTAGAAACAAATAATACAAGCGTTGTTGATGCAAATATTGCTGATCATTTTGTCATTTCATGTCGCTTTCCTATTTACTCAAATTCTAAACATTGTAAAACCCATACTTATAGAGATTTTAGGGCTATGAACTTGGAGAGTTTTGAGCGTGATCTCGGGGCTATTCCTTGGGATACCGTGTATGCCATTACGGATATTGATCAGAAAGTAGAATTTTTGAGCGGTAATATGTTGCGTATTTTCAACTATCACGCCCCTACTAAAGTATCTCGAGGTAGAGGTAGGCATCCCTATTCCCCGTGGATAACGGAGACTGTCAGATACATGCAGAAAGTGTGAGACAGAGCATTGGCTAAATTTAAAAAAACCAAATCACAAGCACATTTCGAATACTACAAACAGTTAAGAAATCTCACTTCTTCTACTATTCGCCGAGAAAAAAATGCTTATTTGAGTCAGAAATTCAACAGAGGCACTCCTAAAGACAAATGGCAAGAGTTGAAAAGGCTTAACATTGTTGCTGATAAAATCGGGAATCTACCTCACCATCTAAAAAATGTTGAAGAATTAAATAGGTATTTTGTAACTTCCAATCTTAATAAGAGTAAACCTAAGCAGGAAATTCTACATTTTTACTTTGATAAGTTGAAAGCAGGAATTCACAGTACGTTTAAATTCTCACCTATATCTGACTTTGATCTTTACTATATAATTAAAAACATACACTCGAAAGCATTTGGAAGTGATGAACTTAATTTAACAATGATAATACTCTGCTGTCCTCTTATTGTCCCATATATTAGCCATATTATTAACGAGTGCATAGTGATGAACTATTTTCCTAAAAGCTGGAAACACGCCAATGTCCTGCCTCTCCCAAAAGTTAATGAACCCATAGAATTCAATCATTTAAGATCCATAAGTATTTTACCCATTCTATCAAAGATCCTCGAAAAAGTTCTGGAAAAACAAATACGATTGCATTTGGAAAGGTTTCAGATTTTGCCTAAAAAACAGTCTGGCTTTAGACAGGGTTACTCTTGCGCAACTGCTCTTACTTCTGTAACTGACGACATTCTTCGTTCAATTGACCAGGATGAGATGACTGCGCTTGTCCTGCTCGATTATTCAAAGGCCTTCGACCCACTAAATCATGAAATATTAATTTCAATTTTGCATTACATTGGCTTTGAGAGGTGTGCCTCTGATCTCATACACAGCTTTTTGAGTAATAGAATTCAACATGTCAAGATTGATGGTAAAGTGTCCTCTAGCCTTGTGGTGTCGCAGGGTGTTCCACAGGGAAGTATCTTGGGTCCACTCCTATGTACAATTTATACTTGTAGTTTTGATTCCTTTTTGGAGCACTGCGATTACCATATGTACGCTGACGACACACAACTTTATTTGTCATTTCAGGGTGATGACCCTACAGGAGCAGCCTTGAGGATTAATCAAGATCTGAACAACATACTTAAAGTATCCGAAGACCATTTATTAAAAATAAATTTAGACAAGACCTGTGCTGTACTTTTTGGAAGTCCTCATTCTAGAACAAATATTATAAATGACTTAAAATTAAGAGTGGGATTTTCTCAAATCAATTTTGCCGACAGCTGCAAAAATCTCGGGCTGACTATTGACAACAATCTTCGTTTTAAACAACATATTTCCAACATACTAAGAAAAGCATATTTCTCTTTAAAGCTCATTTATTCACAGAGGCACTACTTAAACTTTCAGACGAAAAAACAACTGTGCGAAGTTTTGGTGTTATCACATTTTGATTTTTGTGATGGGGTGTACGGTCCCTGCTTGGATTCGCTTGATAAAAAACGCATTCAAAAGGCTCAAAATTGCTGCCTCAGACTACTTTATGGCATTAAAAGACCTAACCCTATTTCTCATAAACTTGCATGTGTCCAGTGGCTAAACATGGAAAGGAGAAGGGAATTAATCTCGCTTGTTTCTGCTTTAAACTATTAATGTTTAAACGACCATCCTATCTACATGAGAGAATATCATATAGAACAGATATTCACAATTTGAATCTGCGTTTTAGAAATTCAATAGCTCTGCCGCGCTATAGAAAGACAATTTTTCGGCGGTCCTTCTCTTATTATATTGCAACCTGCAGGGAACTCGGAATATGCGATGTATCTGACTCTGTACAAAAATTCAAAAAGAATTATAAACAAAAATTATTCAATGAACAATGTAGGTGATTGCTGCTTAGGGAATGTGCTTTGTTTCCACACAAGTATGTATTTGTTCTTGTTACGATATTAAAATGTTTTTGTGCTAGATAATGAATAGTTATGAAATATATATTTTTTTTTCTTTTTTTGCTCTCTTTATTATAAACTCAGCTCTTGTGATGTATGAATATTCAACAAACTGCCCATGAGGAAGAATTGATGCCTGTCATCTATCATGGAGCATTTATTAACTTAACAATAATGTTTACTTTATAAGTGCAAAATGATTGTAAAATTTATTGTATTATTGTATTTTGGGTTAATAATAAATGTATTATTATTATTATTATTATTATTAGAGATGTAAGAAATAATTTCTACTAGTAGCAATAATTGTGGCAGCAAATGCGTTGCTTATTGCAATGCGTAATGACTTACATAAAAAGAAGATGTAAAAGAAGAAATACAAGGCATGAATAAATACCATGAAAACATGAAGAAAAGTCAAGAAGACATGAATTAGAAGCAAGAAAACGTAAAGCAAGAAATACAAGATATAAGAAAGAACCAAGAAGAAATAACTAGAAAAATGTTGCTTGAATTGTCACTTGACCTAAGAAGACTTTAAAGAAAAAATAGGTCAAATGGAGAGGGAACTTTAAAAGCAAGGCGAAGAGGTCCATGATCAAATGCCGCAGGAAGTTCAAAGCCTTCGATCCCAGATGCAAAAGTTGGGCCCAAGTTTGGTAAAAGCTGACGCTGCCTCTTCATCACATGTAGTAAACCCAGCTACGTTTGATGGTAAAGTGCTCTGGATTATTTACCTGAGATAATTTGAAGCTGCCGCAACTGAGAATAGTTGAGATTCCACAGGAAAGTTCTGAGCTCTGGTTTGTTCTTTGCGTGGTGAAGCAATGGAAGTGTCAGGGAACATACCCGAAGACAATCAAAATGAATTTGGAGTAGTAGTAAGCCATTTGTAGTAGTAAGCTTCAATGTCGAAAACAGAAATATAACGAAAATTTTCAAGAGTATGAGGCAGACATTGTGCGGCTAATCGTGATCCTGATACCCATCAGGCGCTAAGAAATAGTTTCTTTGCTGGACTAAAGATCTCAGAGACTTTTGTATATACCCTTCAGTTTAAAACAAGTAAGCAAACATCTAGAAATAAAACTTTTTGAAATAAATTTAAGAAACTCTTGTCAGGGAATTAGAGAATGACAACAAAACATGCTTGATCGGGACGATCAACTCTCGAAAGGGGCCAATATTGCAAATTTAGTCTTTGTTAAAGATTTGTACAATTTTAGGTTAATTTATTTGTTATTTTGAATTATTAAGCCTAGGTTATAGATTAAAAAAGTTTGCGTCTTACGTCGTCAGTTTGAGCTAAGCGTTTACGCTAAGTCTTTGTCCGTCTTATAGATTAAAAACGTTTGCGCTTTGCGTCGCCTATGGAACTAACCTTACTTTTAAGTTTATATTTATCGCATTTTTGTGTAATGCAATTTTGTCTTGCTTGTTTTTAAGTTGATAATCAAAATCATAGTATCGATGCTTAGTAAAACTAGGTATTGTGGACATATTAATGTGTGCCGCCGCTGTAAAGTTGTTGAATAGAAGGCGGCAAAGAAGGTGGCGAATTCTGCCTGTTAATCGGGATAGAACAAGAGCGTGCAGTCCATGGAAGCAAGGGAAGCAGTGCAGCATTAATTTAGTTTATATTAAAAAAAATGCTAAAATATTATCTTAATTATCAAGCCCATAATAAATGCAGCCTTGACTCCGACCCAGCCTCAATAGAATATCGAATAGAACCTAGGCGGGCCGCTAGCTTCTCTGCAGCCAAGTCCTGTATGCTTGATTTCCTGTGAATCGAGCCAGAGGTTATTGAACTTTCCACCGACTGTTTGCATTTTTTGCATTTCAGTCGCGTGCTTTAAGTAGTGGCGGAAGGTATCGTTAGAGTAGGTTCTTTATTTGAACGGCTATCCGTGTGTTGTGTGATACGTACGTCTCGTCGTGCATGGTGCGATATGGAAGACAATAATACGGACGTGGATATGCAAATACCGTCAACTTCAGCTGTCGGTAATAACGTTGAAAATGTTGGAGAATTTAGTAAGAAGAGTGTGTGTGAATGTGTGGTGTGTGTCTTAATAATATAAGGATTTTCAACATTAAATTTCGCTGATAAGCTTCAAATAATTTCCAAAAGGCAAAACCGCCTATAAAAAATTTAACCACAAAAATGAAAAACTGTATTAGACATTTTTATCCGGAAAAACAATACGAACAATTTAAATGAATCACAGGGTGTGAAAATATAAGTAAATTATTTTGTTGGCCATGTTTACTTTTTGTAAATGAAAAAGGTCTCTGGAATAAAACTGGTTTTTCCGATTTAAACAATTTGCATAAAGCTGTAAAAAGACACATTACGTCCAAAGCACTTTCAGGCCGTCATAAAAGAAAAAGTCTTCGGCAAAACCACAATTGAACACGCCCTTAATAAACAGTTGGAAATTAGTCACCGTCAACACAATGAACTAGTCGATAAAAATAGGCAAATATTAAGAAGCCTTATCGATGTTGTTTGTTTTCTCGGACAGCATGAATTGGGATTTAGAGGTCATGGCGAAGCAAGGGTTTCTTCAAATAGAGGAAATTTTCAAGATTTACTTAATTTAATGGCTAAATATGATGATTGCTTAAAAAATCATTTAGAACAGTCTAGCGTTTTTCGCGGAACGTCGAATCGAATCCAGAATGATTTAATTTTCGCTGTTGCAACCATTATTCTAAAAAGAATTAAGCGTGAGATTGGCGAGGCGCGGTTCATAATATTGTTCTGGAAACAATTGATATATATATCTATAATAATACTATGTTAAAACAGACGGAAGTATTCAAGAGCGATTTTTAGGTTTAAGAATGTGTCCGAAAATCGTACAGCAGATGCATTATATAAGTTTATAAGGTTACTAAAGAAATTAATGGAGAGAAAAAATTAGTTGCTCAAAGCTATGATGGAGCTGCAGTGATGGCAGGACAATTAGGGGGTCTGCAAGCTAAAGTTCGAGAAACTTTCCCAAGTGCTGTGTTTGTCCATTGTTTTGCTCATAAATTAAATTTAGTTTTATCCCAGTCCATCAATCACATTAAAGAATGTAAAGTATTTTTCGTTACTTTAAGTGGCATGGCTGCTTTTTTCTCCAAGTCAACAAAACATACACAAGCTTTGGACTCCATTGCCCACAAACAATTGCCCAAAGTAGCTCCTACTAGGTGGAACTATAATGGAGGACTTGTGTTAACAGTATCTGAAAATCGTGAATCACTGATTGAACTATTTGAGAATATAATAGAAAATAATGAAACGTGGGACTCAGAGGCAACAAATAGTTCGAGGGGATTTTTGGACTGTTTGAAACGAGATTTTAATTTTAATTATTTGTTGAACATATTTTCAGAAATATTTCCATTCTCGGACAATGTTTTTAATATATTACAAACTAAAACAAATGATATGCTTTTTACTTAAAAAAGTAGATGATTTTAAGTCCATGCTAAGCCAAAAAGAGATGACTTTGACCTATTTTGGGAGAAAACAATGACGTTAAATGTAGAGCCACAAGCCAAGCGTCTTCGAACAGAGAAGGTGGGAGATGTTCAAACATCATACAGACGCCTCTTTTATGAAATAATCGATCAAATTCAACAATAAATAAACTATAGATTTAACGGTTTAAATGATTTTAAATTCCTCGAGCTCTGCAATTTTGATGCATTTAAAGGAAAAACTTTTCTAGAAGATGCGTTTAAATCTCTTCATCTTCATTATGGCCAGTTCTTCGACCGAATGTTATTGCGATCTGAACTGAAATTGATTTACAAAAAGACAAGGAGCTGGAAGATGCCTACACCGAAGTGTCGAAATTAGTATTGACAATACCTGCCACAAGTTCATCAGTAGAACGCAATTTTTCAACACTTAAACGTATAAAAAATTTCGTGAGAAATTCAACGGGGCAGGAGAGACTTTCGCATACATCGCTGTTGTCCATTGAAAATAAACTTCTCCAAAATATGTCGGAGCATCGAGGTAAAATGATCGAAGAATCGAATTACATTACAAATAGGTAAGTTTGTAGAAATTGCTTCCCTTTCTTAAAATTTCACCGCGCGCCCCTGGGATAGAAATACTCAAAACTCCTAAAATTGAAGACCACCAGTTTTTTTTAATGGACGAGGATGCTATGTGCAAATATCAAATTTATTATGCAGGACGTTTGAATTCAAAGGCTCTCTAAAATCCAGCAATTTCATTGGTTGCAGCTTAACGCAAATATCGATTTACGTTATCCGCTTCCGTCAAATTTAAAGATCTTTTCAACGGCTAGCGGAAACTCAAACGGATGGCGGAAAAATATAATAGTACCCATTACTTTACGTTAAGTAAACTTCAAGGATAGCGCAAACGACGACGCAAGACGCAAATGTTTTCAATTTATCCAGGCTTTAGACTTCCAATAGTTTTTGATCCATGTCACGATTATGTTTGTGTCATTCATCATTACTGAGTGTTCTAGTAGCCTTAATTCTTTTCCTAGATTGTTCTATCCTGTTCTAGAGGTTGCCTCTTGGCGAATGTATATAACCTTTAGGACAGGATAGAAACCTGATCAGTTTAGTTTAAGAGTTCAAGTTGTAAACAAGTTGTCAGTGGCAAGTTGTAGATTACTATAGTTATGATTGTTAGCTCTAAAGCTGTGTTGAGAATAAAGCTCATATTCAGAAACTACGTGTTTGTCTATCGGACAATCTGGAACAATATTATAAGTAAATTGAATTTTGTAGGTAGTAGTTCAACATCCTTCCCGGGCTATCCTTCCGGAAAACCATCTGGTGGTTCGGGATCATTAGGGTTCGAAGATGAATACGATTTTAACGAGGTCCCAGACAAAGGACTCTTTGGAAGTGAGAGTGGTCGACCTTTTGGAAGTGGCACTGGAGGTTCTGGGGCGTATGAAGGAGACACTGGGACAGGAGGTGGAGTTTTGCAAGTTAACGGTAAGATGTTATTCCATAATTTATTTGATTTCAAATATTCATAATTTTTATTTTCATAAATCACATGATCAACTGCATTATTTAATTCTTCCGTGGTTTTAGGAGGAAGAAGACCCTGTCCGACATGTCTAGGAACCATAGTGACAAATGTCGGTTACAAAACTTTTAATGTACCTCCAGGTGTTTCCGTAAGGTAAGTTGTGTCATATACATCAACTGATTCTATACGTAATTTTATATGAAGCTGTTTGAATACCAAATGCGTATTCAATTATATAATAATATTATACAAGAAAATGTATCAAGTTAAAAGTTAATTGTCTAATTCTTATGTATGGATATAGTCAAAAGCAGTGTTATCGCTGTGTCGTGCGGGTCATACGATTTATCAACCACAAACTTTTTTTGTTTTTCTTTTATTACGTGTAATCATATCCTCCGCATAAAATCCGGAAGATGAATTACATAAACCTATGATATTTTCATATGAAAAAAGAAGATAAACATATAATTACCAGCAGTTGCAAAAATGTTTGATCGATGTCACTTCAAAGTCAGATTGACAAGTCAGTGACAAAATGAGTAATAGAAAACAATTTTTGGGTTTTTGGCATCCACATCCACCGGCCAATATCCAGCAGGCAGTAGCAAAAGCTCTGGGAATCGGAATAAGGACTGTGAGGAAAATTGTGCATGAAAAAAAGCATAATTTACTTCCGAAGAAGATTAAGAAATGTACACGAAAGAAGCCAAAGACAGAAGACTTAAGTAACAATGCAAAAATGGATGTTCGTAATGCAATTTACGATTTATACATATCAAAAACTAATATATCCCTTCAAGTTTTAAAAGAAGCTTTAAAAAATCGAGTCATATTGGAAATTGGACTAAAATCGTTGTCAAAATTAATAAAAATGTTGGGTTTTTGATATAAAAAGGACTGTCCTAACACTGGAACCTGTGGTGGAAGATAGATCAAAATACTATAATATAAAAATAATAATAATTACTAAATTGTTCCTTAAGAAAGGATAGATTTCTTTGATTGATCAATAAGGCATTCTCGCACGTTTATAGATGAAGGTGAAATAATTCACTATTCAAGGTGACAACATTTATCAACTATTTTCGTTATTGTAGCTTTAATTTTTTTTCTTTTCTGCAAGGCATTTCTGGAAATATAAACTCCTAGACAAATGAATTTTTTTAATGGATTTTTCAAGGTAAATGTTTTCTTAATGAGATGTGTTTTTCGCAGATCTTTTGCAAATCTTATTGAGAACAAATTTTAAGAAAATATCTTACTTATGATAAGACGTCTAGTGTGTAAGATGTACGGACAAAATTTTTAAAATTTCAGTGGGTCCGAAAATGTTCATTTTGAAAAATCCACTAAAAATTTTGATTATTCGTTTCATTTATCTAGCAGTTTATTATTCATAAAACTACTCGTTTTATGCATCTAATGGTTACCTGTATTCAATGATTATTAAAATATAACAAGTAATAACGTAATTTCTCTACAGGGCACATGTCCAGTCAATAGACCTGTATCCCTACGATGGGCCAACTCCTAGTGAAGCATTCAAAGCCGATGCAGGGCTTAAAAGGGAACAACTGAATGAAGCGTCCAGCGAAACACCAAGAACTACAAGAAAGGCCGAGACACCAGCTGAAGAAAATACGACACAGTCAGCTCACACGACGAGAAATAGCACCGATTAGCGCTCGATTAGATAGTTCTTAATTTATTTTTGACAAAATACGAAGAATTAATTAGGGTCCTAGTAAATCCAAGAATAGATGGAGCAGCGGGTTTAGGGCAGAAATGAAAATTCCTTTTTCTTGAAAAAGAGCTAATGTTTCGACTATATTTTTAACGCTGAAAGAAACTTTTTCTTATGTATTAAAAACAGTATATACTTGAGTTAAAGTTTATCACGGAAGTAGAAACCGAGGTACAATATATCTGAGGGTGGTGTTTTGAAAAGCAACCGGCATGTAAAAGCCACTGTTACTTATCACGACATGCCAACTCACACAAAATCAGCACAATAAAAAACTTTTTTACGTAGCTCTCAACCTCAGTAGCTCTGATTCACTGGCCGACAAGATTTTTCTAACACAGGCCAGCTCATTATTTTCACAATGGAAATACCCTCTCAATAATAGAAAAAATATTCGGAAAGCCCTAATACGTACCATTTTTTAATAGCCTAATTATAAATCATCACATGTATCTCCATTGTCTTTCTTATGTGGAGTTTCGAGCTCTCAATTAACAAATGATTACACGTTTTATGCGTAACATGCTCTAAAAGTTATTAAGCCTGAGGAAGATGCAACCACGCATCGAAACGTTGCTTATATAATAAAAGAGTTATATCGAACGCATTAGTCTGTTTTTCCCGCTATATTTTCACCCAACCTATTAGGATAAGACGCTATATAGATTATTATTTGTGAAGGCTTTGAATAAAGATGGTGATGGATTTAAATAGCTAAGACAAGTCTTTCCCCAGTTAAGTGATGCCAAATTAAAAGAAGGCGTTTTTATTGGGCCACAAATCAGAAAATTGCTGGACGATGTCAATTTTACGAAAAAGCTTACCAGGCAGGAAGCATAGCATTAATTTGTTAATGTAGTAAGAGGATTTTTAGGCAAAAATATGGATGAAAATTATGAAAAATTAGTTAATAAACTCTTAGATGCCTATAAAGGGTTTGGTGCCAGAATGTCATTAAAAATTCACTTCCTCCATTCCCATCTGTGATTTTTTCCTAAAAATTTGGGAGCTGTTAGTGAAGAGCAGGATGAAAGGTTTCACCAAGATATCAGAACGCTGGAAATTCGGTACCGAGGACGATGGGATCCAGCCATGATGGGTGACTACTGTTGGTTTTTGAACTTATAAACGGAAAAAATAAAGTTTAATTAGTGTTTTAAGTTAATATTTTTCTCATTTGCTCTTCTCTTAGAAGTATAGTATGTTTAATAAGCGAAAACTGTAAACATAGTCAATAAACAGGGTTAAGAATTTTCTAAAATCATTTTTTCTATAGATATTAAATATCGTAACATTCAGTATGGTTCTACAACTCTAACAAGAAAACCCTACGTGCTACAACCTTTTATTTGTCGTTTTCATATTTGGATAGGTCCATTCTATTAGATTATGCTATTCTGATTTGTGTTACAACAAAAAAAATTTTTTTTGTCTGCCAGTGATAAAGGAAAATGGAACTAAAGAAAAACAACATTTACTTATTAACAATTTGGAGAAAAAACATAATACATAATGTCTGATAGTGATGACTGACCAAGTTAGTGGCTGTTCTCCGTCCATAGCTTACATTAGTTTTTTAAATACTGGGAAAATCGTCATGCCATCGTCTTTAAATATTGTTTTGTTGTCTTCACATAAAGTCCCATGATTCAAAATACGTATTTTAGAGAGAAAAATTAAAAAAAAAGATTTTTCTTGGTTGTTGAATTAATAAAATAAATTTATATGGCTATTTAAAAATCGTAGTAGTAATCTTCAGTATTTACTGGTAATTTATTGATAAATTGTGTTCTAACGGGTAATTAATTAATTAATTTGTCCATACGCATAAAAAGTGTATACAGGGTGTTTCCTAAACATTGGTAAAAAATTCGTAGGGTGATTCCTGAGGTATTTTTATGAAAAAAAGTTATTATAAACATTGTCAAAAATGCTTCCTAAGGGAGCTACGCCCCTTCAAATGGGACACCCTGAAGACGGTTTTTCCTCCATATTTCCGAAACCGTTCATACAAAAATCATGAAAGTTGGTACATCGTACAAACTTTGAATGCTGAATCAGAATTTGAGCTCAGAGTATCAAAATTTTAATCAGGGGTGTACCATACCGGAGGGGTTGGGAGTAAAAACAACCCCATTTTTTTATGACATGCTTGCTTTACATTCTGATATCATGATATGATACCTGGAGGTTTTTTACGTAAAAAAGGTACTCTTAGTTCATATCAATAGGGATAGTAGTTTTCGAGAAAATCGCAATTTTCTACAGTGATGCATCGGCACCCTAAAGACGGGTTTTCATATTGAATTGGTTAGGATTAAAAACAACCCAATTTTTTGATAGTAATTTATTTTTGACATTTTGATTTTAGAATTAGATCTTTGAATATTTTTTACGTAAAAAAGATACTACTTCTGGTTCACATTGATTAGGCTATTAGTTTTTGAGAAAATTGCAATTTATTCCGTCGACGCCGTTATTTACCCCTTTAAGAATACATAGGTAAGCAGTAAGTATTTTGTCGTTTGATATTTTTTTGGAGAGTCCTTAGTGTCGAAAACAGAGGGTGATAGAAATGCTTTTCGAAAAACAAGAATAATACAAACTATTTTATTATCGAAATATTTATTAATTTAATTTTCGTATTACTTCACAAAAATTGTTGAAAATGACCACCATCTGCTAGGATACATGAATCTAGTCTTTGCCTCATTGACTGACGAACTCCTTCAAATATGGCAGGGGTATTCCTTATCGCATTGCAACCTGCAATTATACGATTTCTTAAATCGTCCACATTTTCCACTGGTGTGACATAAACTAATGACTTTAGATGACCCCATAGAAAATAATCTAAAGGGTTTAAGTCCGGAGACCGAGCAGGCCATAAGTGAGGTCCACCCCGACCAATCCAGCGGTCTCCATATGTTGCTGTTAACCACTCACGAGCTGCCATACTAAAATGCGCTGGCGCACCATCGTGCATACATTGCATCTCGCGTTGCCAATGGTACATCCTCAAGGAAGTTAGATAGGGTTTCTTCCAAGAAGTTTCGATAAACCTCGCCGGTGAGTCTTTCTGGTAAGAATACTGGTCCAATCAGCCAGTCACCAATAATTCCCATCCAAACGTTTAAAGAAAACTGATGCTGAAAACGATCTTCACGTATCTCATGCGGATTTTCGTCAGTCCATACATGATTGTTATGAAAATTCATGATTGCATTTTTTGAGAAATGCGCTTCATCGGTAAAAAGAATCAACGACAGCAGCTGAGGGATTTGAACCAATAGCTGCAAAAGCCATTGACAAAATTGGATGCGTGGAGGAAAATCAGTAAGGAGAAGTGCCTGAACTCGTTGTATGTGGTACGGATACAACAAATTGTCTTTAAGAATTGTCCACACAGTTTTATTACTGATATTCAACGCACCTGCAATTTTTCTAGTGGAAGTACCTGGATCTTCCTCTATTATATGCAGAACATTTTCTTCGATTTAAACCGTTCTTGCTGTCACGGGTCTTCCCGTTCCTCTATTTTGTTTCAATGTGCCTGTCTCATGAAGTCGTTGATGTATTCTCTGGAACATTCTGCTGTCAGGAGCATTACGGTTAGGATATCGTTCAATGTACAACCTCCTAGCCTCTAAAGCATTACCATTCGCAAGGCCATATAAGAAATGCATATCAGTCATTTCAGCGTTCGTATAGCGATTCATGATGAAAAACTTCACTAGCAAAAAGAATGAAGATTCAGATTTAAACTAACTTTGCTTCCGATATCTGCACCAATCTGCTATGATTTGAAAATATTATTCTATCGGAATGTTAATAAAAGATAAAAACGCATTTTATTTTTTAATTTCCGACTGATTTATTATTGACATATAATGACACTATGTCAAAGTCACTTAACTATGAAATAATGCCCGGTATTCACGTTAAAGGCAATGGTACATAGACCACGTTAAGCAAATAAAACTAATTTCAGATTTTTTGGCACTTAGCCCGTTATTTACTTCAAGTCTTCAATTACTTTTCTTCGTTGATCTCTAGAATGAATATCTTTTTAACGCACATTTAGTTTTTCATTTACATAAGATCTACCCAACACATACTTACTAACTGTAAATTTCTCAGCAGATAAATACAATTTTCTCGAAAACGATTAGCCCAATGAATATCAAGAGTATCTTTTTCACGTAAAAATTCTTCAAGAGTCTAATCATTTATTTTTACCCTAACCACTTAAGTATGATACGCCTCCGATAATTTTTTTTTTGGGAATTCTCAGCTCAGAATCTAATTTGGCGTCAAAAGTTTATGAAGTATCCCAAATTTCAATATTTCACGGTGAGAGGTTTCAATAATTTTGAGGAAAACCCGTCTTTAGGGTGCCGATGCATCGCTGTAGAAAATTGCGATTTTCTCGAAAACTACTATCCCTATTGATAGAGATAACTAAAAGTACCTTTTTTACGTAAAAAACCTCCAGGTATCATATCAGGATATCAGAATGTAAAGTAAGCATGTCATAAAAAAGGGGTTGTTTTTACCCTCAACCCCCCCGGTATGGTACACCCCTGATTAAAATTTTGATTCTCTGGGCTCAAATTCTGATTCAGCATTCAAAGTTTGTACGATGTACCAACTTTTATGATTTTTGTGTGAACGGTTTCGGAAATATGGAGGAAAAACCGTCTTCAAGGTGCCCCATTTGAAGGGGCGTAGCTCCCTTAGGAAGCATTTTTGACAAATGTTTGTAATAACTTTTTTTCATAAAAATACTTTAGGAATCACCCTACGAATTTTTTACCAATGTTTAAACAAAATAATATTATCGTTCTGTGAGTCCTGAAGAAGACTAAATATAGTCGAAACGTCGGCTCCTTTTTAAGAAAAAGATCTATGTTCTTAACCCGCTACTCCATCTATACATAAACACGAATATCAAGGAATCATTGTTCTTGGGTTTAGACCGGTAGAACTGGAGTTATTTTCCCGAGGTTCTCAAAAACTTCGTCCAGTTATAGTAGAGATTTGGTGGTCTTAAACTATATTTAATCTCATTCATCATTTTCGAATTTTTGTGTGCGAGGTCGTGAGTTAATGAAGAAATTGTCAAAGACAGACAAGAGTCAGAAAATTTCATCCGGGATTGAAATAGCTCTAAAAATCAATGAATTAATAACCTGGTTCAAGGGTCGGAATACGTTTATGGGGGTGTAAAATATAATATATCTTGTACCAATCCATTCACGATAGATAATGAGTTGGAGAGGGGAGGTTGGTGCAGATACATACTTGCTAGTGGGTAGGTCACTTGGAGAGATCAAAAGCTGCATTGTAACCCGAGAGGAAGCAGACAATGATTCGGAGTTCGAAGCCCTGTTAACCTGTAGGTCGTTAAAGAGCCGCAAATTCGCTAGGATGATTCTAAGATATTTCAGCAAAGAAACGGCAATGTCGAGAAACTTGCGAAAGGCAACAGAAATTCTAACTGGACACCGTAAGCTAAGAAAACATCTTGATAAAATGAACTGACTCTTCTCTTTGTAGAACAGAAAATCTAACAAAAAGACAGTATAGAACGGTCTCATATCTTTGGACAATTAAGAATGATTCATGGGATTAGACTATGTCAAATTGGAAGTACTATCCTACGTTTCATCTTTGAATGCTCAAGGCATCTTCAGGGATCGTTACCACTCGAGATCTGATCAATGAATGAAAGTATACAGTTCAGCCTATTAATTTAACGCCCATAGCTTCTGAATAATAGAAAAAATATTCAAATATTCAAGTCCTGGGACGTACAGTTTTCAGTGAACACACTAGATCCTCTTATATTGGCAGGTAATAAATTGTATTAGGGGTCGAACATTTTAAAACAGGATAGAAAATGTAATATAATAGAATATGTACAGCGTTATTTTTTATAATTTGTCACCCCCTAGAGGCTTATTATTTCAAGATACAAAGAAATGCTCCTATGAAAGTTATAGGGAATTTCCTAAAGATTTACATGGAGGTAATTTTAAAAACAAAAGACAAAATCACTAAATCACTATTAACTTTGTTATTTTAAGTAGAACACCCTGTATTTTTGACATTTTTGGATTCTCCTAAATTTCCTCTTTCCAAAAATATATAATTTGTCTATATTCGGAACAGTAGTTTTTGACTTATTCGACTTAAAAGTTACCACATACGATTTTCACAGATATGCAGCCATACTTAAATCGCGGTACCCATGAAATGATGAAATGTCAACTAAAAACAAAAGACACCTGTTGGACGTGAACGCAATCCTCAGATACTTAAATCGCTTTACCCATGGAATGTCACCAACGAAAACAAAATAGTAATTTGTGAAAAAAATATATTTAATATGATTATATATATACCCTTCTGTCCATTTTCAAATCTGGTGATAAAAGTGATGTGAAGAACTACAGAGGTATTTCTTTACTTTCACATATACCAAAGCTCTTTGAGGCAGTTATCACCGATCGTATATTTGAGTCTTTAAAACACTATATTACGAGTATGCAACGTGGTTTTTATCGTGGTCGTTCAACAACTACCAATCTTGCAATATTTCAAAACTACTTAGTGACATCAGTTGAGGCTGGCAAGCAGATCCATGTTATTTATACTGACATATCTAAGGCTTTTGACAGTGTTTGCCATCAGCTTCTGTTATGGAAATTACAGCAAATTGGTGTTTGTGGAAAATATCTTGGGTGGATCAAATCGTATTTATTTAATCGTCAGCAAGTCAACATATGCGGTTCAGCCTCCAGGGAGTTTCTTGTGACATCGAGTGTCCCACAGGGTTCGCATGTGGGTCCAGTTCTCTTTCTGCTCTTTATAAATGATTTAATATCCTGTTTCGAATTTTCCGAATGTCTTTTATATCCAGACTACTTAAAATTGTTCTCACCAGTCTCCTGAGACTCCAATCCTCTGCAGTCTGATATGGAAAGGCTCGTCAAATGGTGCAGAACTAATTACCTCTGTCTTAACATCTCAAAATGTAAAGTGCTCCGTTTTCACAAATGTATTAATACCATACCCTCCACCTACTTCACAGATAATATAAACCTTGAAGTTGTTAGTTCTTTCACGGACCTAGGTGTTATTTATATTGATAACATTGTACTTAAGGGTTTTGGACTTCTGGGTTTTATAAAGCGACATACGAAACACGTAACTGATACCAAAGCAACTCATTGGTTCGTAGCGTTCTAGAATATTGTTGTACAATATGGACTCCATCACACCAGTGTCCACTACCTAGATCTAATTAGATAGATACCTTAAATTGGAGTTTCAATTCAGATTTTATATTTAATTTTTTTAGTAATATAAATATATTACCAAAAATCAATAACAATTTTAAGAAAACAAGTAACAAGTATATAACAATTCAATTCATTCAACATTTCAACCATTTATATTTAACAATTTCGAAATAACATTTCAACAATTTAACAATTTAAATTGACAATTTTAACATAACAACTCAACAATTCAACATAAACTTTGTAAGATATAGCTTTAATAGCTTTAGCAAAACAAATACTTAGTGGTTTAGTATACTTCTTATTTATTACGTACAAGAATTGTTGAAAATGATTTCCGTTTTCTCTAACACATAATTCAGTCACTTTTGAAATTCAATTAAGAGCATTCATCGCCCTTGTAAATCTCGAAATGCCGTTTCGCTAGCTTCGCGCAGTTCTTCCAATGTTCGGTGGCGGGTTTTACAGACCTTATTTTGTATATAGCTCCATACGAAAAAATCCAGCACCGAAAGATCTGGAGACCACGCTGGCCACCTTATTGCTCCATTAATGGCTATCCACTTTTGAGGAAATTGATTTTCCAAAAGCGTGCGTACTAAATTAGAATTATGTGCAAGTGCGCCATCTTGCTGAAAGAAGGTATTATCTAAATGCGCTAGAGGAACGTTATCCAACAACTCCGGTATTATCTCCTGCAATATTTCTAGATAACGAACCCCTAAGAGACCTCCATCATATATTCGATAAACGAGGTGTGTGCCCAAAATGTAGCATGCAACACAAAAGCCAAATCGACCTTGTTGCTCCCTCTCAAATACTAAATGTTCATTTTCCTGATGCCAGTATCTGGTATTTTGTCGATTGAAAATACCAGCACTTGAGAAGTGTGCTTCATCAGAACATATAACCATTCTTGCAAAATTTACATTTTCTCCAACTTTTAGTTGGAACCAATTGCAAATATTTAATCGACGTTCGGCATCGGCAGGGTGCAAGTGCTGCACAATGTTTGCTTTGTACAGGGTGTCCCATTTTCGTAGGTTTTACGGGGTTTCCAGCTTATGAGTAGAGATAGAGAGATGCGGTTTTCGCGACACCGTGCTACTTTTCGATGAAACTAAAGAGGCCGCAAACAGATTTGCCCTAACCATTTTAGTTTCCTGCTACAGGGTGATTTTGAAAATTTGTCATTTTCGGACACCCCCTGTAACTCAGCTATCGTAAAATATATTTAAAATGTTTCAACTGGTATTTATAGATTTTTTCACGTAGAATTCAGTGGCATACTCAGATTTTTGCTGAGAGTCATAGTTTTTGACATATTGGCATAACCTACTATTTTTTAAATGGGAGACCCTATATATTATTTTTTCATCTTATTCTTCGTGTCGAGAGCTTTTCAAAAACATACCATAAGTCATATTTATTTTCATAAATAACATGAAAAAATGCATTTTTCTTTAAACGGATTTATGGCATAGCAGATCAATCGAAATAAGAGAAGGTGGCTGTGGTAGCCATGGCAACGCCAACAAAAATATGATCAGGCAGCCATTACTGCTGTCATTCTTGGCATTATTGCGTTTAAATTTTTCTTGACGTCTATTATAATTATTGTTTTTAATATGGCTCAGAATCAAAAATTTGAATATTTTGAGAAATATGATATGAACGCGTGTTTTATATTGTCTAATGAAGATGCAGATCAGGCGGCAGAGCTTTATCTGAACAGGTTAGTTCTTTTTTATCTTCCTGCATTTTGACTTTATTGGTTCGCTTTATTTTATCTTAGATATCCCGAGAGAAGACAACCAGAAAAAAGAATTTTTCAAAAAATTAAAAATAATCTTTGCCAATATGGATCTTTTAACAAGCCTCGATCGCGAACTTACAATAAAGACAACGAAGAATCTGAGGTCAACGTTTTAGCCCTCATTCAGACAGCTCCTGAAACATCTTGCAGGAAAATAGACGAAGAGGCGGGTGTACCGAAAACCAAAGTGCAGAAAATTTTGAAAAAGCACAAATTCAAACCCTATAAATACAAACTTGTGCATCATCTGCATCCTGGTGATGCAGAGCGCAGATTGGAGTTTTGCAATTGGTTTATAAATATGAAGGCAGAAGATATCGATTTTGAAAAAAAGATTATTTGGTCAGACGAGGCACATTTTACTAGTTCAGGGATGTTAAATAGACACAACACGCGATTTTGGAGTCAAGAAAACAACCATGTTATTTTTCCTAGGGAGCGTCAGGGCAGATTTGGATTCAATGTCTCCTGTTTTATTTTCAACCGAAAAATAGTTTACCAAATATATGAAGGAAATCTTAATTCGATTGGTTACGTGCGAATCCTAGAAGACGCATTAGGAATTTTGGATGATGTTCCCTTGGCTCAACTAAATAGGATTTATTTCCAGCAAGACGGAGCTCCAGCCCACAATGCCAGAATAAGTCAAAACTGGCTTAACGACCATTTTCCTGGAAGATGGATAGGAACACACGGACCTGTTCGATGGCCACCACGATCCCCTGACCTCTCAGTTTTAGATTTCTTTTTGTGGGGTTATTTAGAAAACAAGCTTTATGTAAGGCGATACGAAAACTTAGAACAACTAAGAATGGCCACCGAAAACGCTTTTGCAGAGTTACAAAGACAGTCATTTACAATAGAAAATGCATTAAAAAGAATTTTTAAAGTTTGTCACACTTGTAGGACACATAATGGTCTACAATTTGAACAATATTTGTAGTTTTAATGAAATTATAATTATTACCTTTTACCTACTTCCTAATTTTTTCTGATGCTGTTACTTTGTTATTTCGTTAATAAATATTTGTTAACTTTTTCCATGGCTCCACAGCCACCTTCTCTTATTTCGATTGATCTGCTATGCCATAAATCCGTTTAAAGAAAAATGCATTTTTTCATGTTATTTATGAAAATAAATATGACTTATGGTATGTTTTTGAAAAGCTCTCGACACGAAGAATAAGATGAAAAATAATATATAGGGTGTCCCATTTAAAAAATAGTAGGTTATGCCAATATGTCAAAAAATATGACTCTCAGCAAAAATCTGAGTACGCCACTGAATTCTACGTGAAAAAATCTATAAATACCAGTTGAAACATTTTAAATATATTTTACGATAGCTGAGTTACAGGGGGTGTCCGAAAATGACAAATTTTCAAAATCACCCTGTAGCACGGAAACTAAAATGGTTAGGGCAAATCTGTTTGCGGCCTCTTTAGTTTCATAGAAAAGTAGCACGGTGTCGCGAAAACCGCATCTCTCTATCTCTACTCATAAGCTGGAAACCCCGTAAAACCTACGAAAATGGGACACCCTGTATACAGAAAAAAAATGTATTTCTTTCATATTGTCTATGCTCTAGACTTAATAACACCGACTCCAGCTTCAATAGCTCTACATGAAACTGAAGGGTTCACCTCGACATAGGCCACCACGTTGATTTCATCGTTATCGCGATTTTCGTTATTATATGATTTTGGTCGTAGCTGAATAAACGCTCCATAATTATTCAAATTTTTTTTTCAGTCTTGAAAATATTGTGGCAAAAGGCTGTCGTAGGTCGAATAAATATACCTACTACGCTTTATAATAGATTTTACTACTAGTTAACTAGATACCTACGTACTGTTATAATAAAGAGTGGCGGCTTCAACATTATTTTCATTTGACTGTATGTAACAAACTAACATATCGTACTTCAAAACTTTCATAACTTTGCCTTCCAGCCATATTTACCAATAAAGAAAATATAAATGGGAAATAAATAAATGACTAAATAGATATTAAAAAATGTGAGGTAACGAGGTAAAAACTCAACAATTAGGTATTACTTATCAAAACTTGATTTTAACTTATTTATTTTGATTTTTGTTTAAATTTCCTTAAAATGTAAAAATTGGGGTTGTTTTTAAAATAAATACCACAAATTATATATATTTGAAAAGCTAAAAAATCCCTATCGAACTGTCAACCAATATACAAGGTGTCCCATTTAAAAAAAAAAACATAATATTGGTAAATAACTCAAAAATGGTAAGAGATAAAGAATCTGACTACGCCATTGGATTATTACGCAGTTTTTACCTTTTTGATATCTTAAACGGTAAGCGAGCTACGAGGGGGGTCCCAAAATGCAGTATTTTTAAAATCACTCTGTATCTCAGAAACGAAGCGGGCTGGGAAATTTTTGTTTACGGCATCTTTAGTTTCACAAAAATCGTTTTGCGAAAGCCGCAAGTCTCTATCTTTTCAAATAGCCGAGATACCCCGTAAAAGCATCGAAATTTGGACACCCTGTACTTACGCGACATCCAAGTAAATTTTGAAAATGTCCACTTTCACTCTAAATGCAGTAACAGAGGTTTTGCTCAAAACAATGCTCATTTACTATTCTTTGTTGCAAGTCTTGTAATGAAGTCGGTTGAGTCGCATAGATTTTGCTTTTTAAGTGACCCCATAGAAAGAAATCTAGAGGTCATAAATCTGGCAATCTTGGGGGCCATTCAATAGAATCTCTTCTTTTAATCCATCGACCTGGAAACGTCTGATCTAAATATTATCGAACAAATATTGCGATCATTCTGATTTTCAGTTATTGCTGTTAACGCTGGCTCTATGGCGTCTTGTAATAATTGTAAATATATTTCAACTGTCAAATGTCCAGGCAAGGATCAACAATATCATTGCCAAAAATACCAGCTCAAATATTAATTTTTTGTGGCTGTTGGATGTGTACTACATGATACATTCTGGGATTAGAATCGGACCAGTATCGGCAGTTATGACGATTTACCATGCCGTTTAAAAAAAAAAAAAGAGCAATCATCACATGCGACAACAACGCTCAAATAGCTATTTTCAACGGTAAAATGACAAACAAAGTAGTTTGTTTATGAATAATTTACCGTCAATACGTATTAACCAAAATGTGTTGAAGATGTCTCACAGGTAAACAAACGAATCCAGTTTTATTTATTTTTAGGCTTTACATTTGGCAATTGTTGTCTCTTATATATACATCCGATAAATATCGGATGTATATATAAGAAACAACACTTCGACTTTAAAATTAAAAGCTGTAACGTGTTGCAAAGTACAGGCATTTGCTGATGATACTCAGATTTATTGCTGTTTCAGTGATTTAAAAATAATAAATGAACTTTATTTACATTTAAATCCCTCAAAATCTAATCTGTTGGTGCTTGGCAATAAAAATAAAGTAAATTTTATAAAAGACAACTTCAGTATAGCAATTAATGGTTCCAAAATGAAGTTTGTTGCTAATGCCAAGAATTTGGGAGTTGTATTAGATGCACAGCTAAGGTTTAAGGTGCATTTAAAGTAATTGTTTCAAAAACTTATAATTCCTTAAGGATGTTGTACAGTAACAGACATGCTTTAAATAGAAAACTTAGGAGGAACTTAAGTGAGTCTCTTGTTCTATCTAATTTTTCATATTGCGACTTTTTATATGGGTTTTGTCTGGATCAGGAGAGTCGGTCTCGTATACAAAAAATCCAAAATAACTGCTTACGATTTGTTCTTGGATTAAGAAAATATGATCACACTTCACATTTGTATAAACAAGTGTACTGGTTACGAATGGATGCTCATAGAACCCTTCATTTTTGTAGTTTTTTAATTAAATGTATTAGTGATCCTTCCGCCCTTGTTTCTGTTCGCAAACGATTAATTTTTTGTGGTGAAATACATGGAAGAGATGTAAGAGGTAGAAATAACTTAAGTATGCCTCATCACCAGAGCTCCATGTTTCAGGGATCTTTTTCATACAATGCTGTTCGATGTTATAATGCACTTCCTGTCGAATTTTTAAATTTAAAAGTGACGGTATTCAAAGTAAAATATAGGAAATACCTTTTTGATCTGCAGAACACAGATAATTTTGTTTATTAAAATATTAGTTGACTGTTAGGGGCACAATTTTATGATTTATGAAAGATCTGTTCTTATTGCACCCAAACTTTATTAAATATAAAAAATACCACTGCTTACTATGGCTACTGTTAAATTAGATTTAGAATATTCCTTGTCATTGATTGGTCCAGTAGAGTAGCTATAAAGCTAGACTGTACCAATCATCGACTTGCAAACTTTTTTGTATGTATTTAAATATTTTGTACATGTTTTGAATAAAAGGCATTTATTATTATTATTATTATTATTATTAAATAGTCGTAAGAAATAAAAATGCATAAACTAAGAAAATAAAGCCCTTCGCTGTGTTTTTATGACACTTACTAGCAAATTTCATGCTTTAATTGATCTCCATTAATGTGATGTTTTAAAGTCTTCTTTAAGTTTTAAATCAATAAATATCCTACACTACTGAACTAAAGTACATGAATTTTATTATAATTTTGACTTCATTCGACCCGCTTTCTATTTAAGATTTAAGTAGTACCACCCCCGCCTAGGGGGCTGAACGTGATTTTATAATAATTTAGTGTCTCCCTCGAAAACAAAAGCGACCGGTCCGAGCGTTTTCAAAAAAAAAATAATGAGCTGCCCGTAAATGCCCTATATACCATTTTAAGCCATTTTCCTGAATATCGTTTTTACTGTGGATAGGTTTTTTTAAGTTCTGATATCTTAGCAAAAGCTGTAAACCTGAAGAAATAAAAATTATATAATTTTTAGACCTTTAAAAAAAAGTAGCCAAGAGTTCCTTATTTTACTGTAGATATTAAATAAAATAAACTGTTTAACTTTTTTCCGATTGTGGGCTAGTGAGTAACCCTTTATTTATAGATCAAGATCTGTTATTAAAATTGCTTGCCCTTATATGTATTAGGAACGACTAAGTATTTAATAACAATAATATATAGAGTTTTGATGCAGTTAAAATCAGATGTAGAATTACTTTCGTACAACATGTATCATAAATATTTATAATTAAATGCAGTAATATAAAAGATGACATGCATAAAAATGTATCAGTATTTTTTAAGTACGTTTGTTGTTTAAGATGTGCGTTGCTAGAGTAATTATTGTAAGTAGTTGCATAAGTTATTAGATTCTATGTAATTTATTGTTAGAATTATTTATGCTAATGTTTATTTGTACTTATATATAATATGTTCCAAAGGGAATTAGTTGATATTTAGTTTTGAATAAATACAATTTTAAATTCAAATTTGTGTGGACGTTTCCTTTTTACTCTATTCGTAAAATTTGACTACTTAATACATACTTTTGTTAAAATATTTCTATTCATTCATTTTATAGTATTTATAAATCAATCCTTTAATATGCAATTTCATTTTTTAAAGAAAGCAGAAATGCCTTTTGGTAGATGATAAAAGATATATTTGGCTACTAATTATTTTAATGTAAATTTGTTAAGGTATAAAATGATCTGTATACAGACGTGCCAAAAAGTAAATATTTCTACTACGGTTTTTCTACAATGATTTTAATGTATGTAAAATTTATTTTTTAATACCTTACACTGATCATTCTAGACATGTTTTCAATTTTGTTGTTATCGTTTTTACCAAAGTAGATATATGAGTTTTTTTCAGAACTTAATCATGACTTTTTTTTGTATTATTCTTAGACAGAAACTTTTTAAATAAACTTCATCTTTAATACATCAACAATTTCCCATCCCGTTTCGTTTCTGAGATACAGGGTGATTTTGAAAATACTGCATTTTTAAACCCCCCTCGTAGCTCGCTTACCATTTGAAATATCAAAAAGGTTATTGCTTATTACGGAATTTTTTACGTAGAATCCAATGGCGTAGTCAGATTTTTTTTATCACCTACTATTTTTGAGTTAATTACCAATATTATGTTTTTTTAAATGGGACACCCTGTATATTGGTTGACAGTTGGAAGGGTTTTTTTAGCTTTTCAAATATATAATTTGTGATATTTATCTGTATTCGTTGGCCTAAAATTTACATTTTTATATAGCCATGAAAAACATTTCTATTCTACTTAGATCTACTTAGATAGATACCGTATACTAAATTTTTAAGTAATATAGATATATTACCAAATATCAATAACAATTTTAAGAAAACAAGTAACAAGTATATAACAATTCAAATTCATTCAACATTTCAACCATTTAAATTTAACAATTTCGACATAACATTTTAACAATTTAACAATTTAAATTGAACAATTTTAACATAACAACTCAAAAATTTAACAATTCAACATAAATTTTTTAAGATATAGCTTTAATAGCTCTAGCGAAACAAATACTCAGTGGTTCAGTTTATTTCTTTATTTACAAGAATTGCTGAAAATGATTTCCGTTTTCTCTAACACATAATTCAGTCAGTTTTGAAATTCAATTAAGAGCATTCGTCGCCTTTGTAAATCTCGAAACGCCGTTTCGGTAGCTTCGCGCAGTTCTTCCATTGTTCGGTGGCGCGTTTTATAGACCTTATCTTGGTCCGTTAGTGGCTATCCACTTTTGAGGAAATTGATTTTGTTGTTATCGTTTTTACCAAAGTAGATATATGGGTTTTTTTTCAGAACTTAATCATGACTTTTTTTTGTATTATTCTTAGACAGAAACGCAACTTTTTAAAGAAACCTCATCATCACTAAAGCAATTTTTGTGGTTTAGAATTATAGAATATTTATACAGATGGTGTAAAAAAATTGTTGGTTAGAATTAAAAAGGGACCCCGGACTAAAGAGTTAGTACATAAATAATTATAAAGCCTATTCAGAGAAAGTTTCATGGAGCAAACATTTAACAGATATATACAGGGAATATCAAAAAGATAAAATATATTATAAAAAATGATTACTTAAGGCCATTTAACCAAATTACCTGAAATTTCAATTTATCGAAAGAAAATGCCGTAGTAAAATGTTAAAATTATTGCTTAAAAAAGGTTCTTGTTTCAACAGATTGTCTAATTTTTCGTTTATGCTAGATTTTATAAACAGTTACCTTTACATTTATAATATGGTCAATAGTAGTGTTCTGCTACAACAGATTGAACAATTGTTTTTTGTTAATACATGGTTTATGCTCCTTAAGTTCATGTTAAGCGTCCTGTTTCTCCCACATACACTTCTCCACAGGAGCAAGGAATACTATATACTCCTTCTGTTTGAAAAAGTACAATATCTTTTGAGGATCTCAAGCATTGCCCAATGTTCTTATGCAGCGCAAGCAGCACCAAGATTCTCAGGTTCTACGGTCTTCTGAAGATACAGGAGAACAATGTACCACTTCGACCGATCGTCAGTGCAATAGACTCGCCCACATACAAACTAAGTAAATATCTTTCAAATTTTCTTTTCTTAATCCATTTATTGGAAAAACAGATTGTTTTATCAAAAACTCTGCACATTTCGTGGAAAACTCAAGGCAATTCAGTTGGATCCCGAAGATATTTTGGTTAGTTTCGATGTAGATCCCTATACACAAATGTTTTTATAATTATTTATAATTATAATAATCTTGATAAGAAGCTAGTGGAAGCTTGTCTTACAAGTATCTTCGAGCTCATTCGGTGTTAAGATCTCGGGAGTAAAGATCCCTAAAAATGCCTCGTGCAATCGAAGGCGAAACGTCGCATAGTAATTCCGATTTGACATGTTATAATCCCAAGAACCATGATTTCTTAATTGACCAAAGCCGTTAAAGCCTCTGTTCTATGTTAGTGTTGCCATGTTACAAGCAGATTCTCAAACATTTTGTTTGTTGTGATTAGGTTAGGATTGATTAGGTTTGCCGTAAACAAAACTCATATTGTTAGGTAAATCTGCCCCGTCAGCGTTAGGTTTGCCCCCAGGTTCGTCAATAAAACCATCATTAAAGCCTGTGGTATATACTTCCAGACAATCGGGTCAGTTTGGCAACACTGCTTATAACTTTTTGTCCAAATTTTTTAGGGAAAAAAGTGGAAAATGTTACGAGTTTTAACTTCTAATCTAGTCTATACATAGTGTTCTTCGTAGGGGTAGTTTGTACTACGAAAATTTTTTAATCGCGGGGCGAACACGGTCGATTCTTGATGGATTTCCCCACCAGGGATGCCATGTTCGTCGTAGGGGTAGCTTGTATTTAAAAAATTATTTGTTGAATTGAATGACCCTTGCAGAGACGCTGTGTTCCATTTCATGACTATTTAGTGAATACAAACTATTACCTAGGTGTCCTGTAGTTTGTTTAATTGAGGTAATTTTATTTAGTCCGGACCTGCGGTCCAAGTCAAAGTCAAAGTCGCCTTCGCAAATGGAGCTGAGGTCGACTCTGGATTCCCTATGCCGACTCTGTCTAGGAGAAGAGAAATCCATTTCAACGAGGGATTCAGGAGATTTGATATTTCTTACAGGTTTTCTTAATTCTAACGAACTGTCGTTAAAGACTGTATACAAAGTTTCGCGCTTGTGGCTAGTATTATCAAGCAACATGCAACTTTAAGTAGTATTTTTATCATAGTTAATATGTTGTAAATTTATGTTGGTAAATTTATGTTGGATTCATTATTTAGTATTGAAGAGTCCCTTGGGTATTCTCTTCCCCGGGGCACCTCCATGGAGAGGTCCTCCATGTAGGTAGCTCTGGCAAAAGTTTCGTGTAAGTATTTTTTATATGATTTGTCGTGTCTATGGTAGTATTCAGGGGCGTTGGGAGACAAGGTTGACAAGCTTGTCAGGCACCCACCACTCACTCGAGGAACATTTGGATGGTCGTTCCCCTCGCCAGAAGATAGAGTGAGCTTTTGCTCAAAGAGGGGGACGGTGTTGCTGGGCATGGTGAAAGCTGATCTACCTTGCTTGGGAACCACGTTAGAAGTTAAAGTAGCCTTTGGTAGTCAGTGAAAAAGTTTTATAAAAATTCAAAGTCCAGCCCTGCTGGACAAACAAATTAGGAGCAACGGGAGTCAGTCGGGGTAAAGTCACTTAAAACTAAGAAACGTCACCCGAGTGAAAGTGAATTCCTATCTCTTAGCCTAAGTCTTATTTACAAAAAATCTTAATGATTTATTTACTTATAAAATCCTAGTCCTTATGGCTCTTGCCGTGTGTAGTGTGCCACTACTGAGCACAAGTTGAAATTAAGCTTTTGGTTACTTAAATCGGAAACTTGATCTGGAGAACCAACTGAGCTTGATGAACGCTTACTGAGAGGAGACCAGAGCCTTAGCCTTACCTATATCTTCCTCGCGTAATTTTGACAGCTAGTTCTTCTTGTTCTTCCAGATGCCTCCTACTAGGACATAAATCAAGAGAACCTGATTTAATTCCCGAGGACGATCTTCACGGTCTAAGCCCTACTCGGAACCAATGTGCAAGGGATCCTTTCAGTACAGAGACCCGGCGAAATCCAACGGTGGGAACAATAGTGCAAAGTTCCTCTAGTTGTCTTCGGCTGTATCACTTATTAACACACTTGTCACTAACGACTTGAAATCACGAAATGCTTTAACGAGAGAATGAAACGAAATGCTGAAGATTCAAATTTCTGTCCATTTTTATATGTTTGCTGCGTCGACGTCACGGTTACACCTTTTTGACAGCTCTAGACCAATCGTGGCCATTCTAGGCGGAGTTACGAAACTGTCGACATTTTTGGTCAGTTTCTGGCAATTATTTTTAGTCCCGTGGGAACGTTGTTTTTGATTTATTTGGCTATTTTTGATTTTTCCCAGTAATAGCATTGCTTAATGCGTATCCTGGCCAAGTTTCATAATTTTCTGATTACTCTTAATTTTTTCAAATAAAAAATTCGTATAGGTCTGAAAGTTTGTAAAACGATGTTTCTTTAATTTATATTTATGCCAGTAAAAAATTAGATTTTTCCTACGCCTGGTTTTCGAGATCTGGGAATTTTTCACCAGGACCTGGTGCTTTCCTTCTGAGGTCTATTTTCTGCTTTTCTATTAATTTTTTCATAAAAAATTTTATTATATAAAACGCTTCTTTTATTTAGGGCTTTCATCCTGTGAAGGTCCCGTTTGGATATTTTTAATTTTGGACTTTTTGTGTATGCGAAAATTCGGTCCAAAAATGGAAATTTTTTCTTTTACAAATTTTTTGATAGAAATTTGAAATTTGATATGTTATAGTTTAGGCCATTCTGAACATTTTCTTCCTAGTGACTTTTTCCTCTAGATGTACGCGTTCAGGAGTTATGGATGTGGTGTCCTTTTTTAGGTGTGGCGTTCACGACGCTGTCCCTTTTCCTTTCATAAGTCGGTCATTTCTTCATATATCAATTTGAAATTTTTGTGCAAGGTAGCCCTAAGGGGTCTCTCTCAGATAGTCTTTACGGCCCTTGAATGCCTTTTATAGACAAAATTTTATTAGAGTTTAAAAATTGAAATTTTGAAAAATAACGTACTTGTAAATTTGAATGAAGTGGATTTTCTCAATTGTTTATGAACGGATTTTGATGATTCTTTTACTGAATTGTTTGCTTTGACAATGGCTTTTTGGAAATGTAAAAATTTTGAAAAAATATTTATATTTAGGTTTTTGAAAATTTAAAACAGTTTTAACGGAGAGATTTTTATGTAGGCAGGAAGCGCATAAAAAACTAATCATTTCTACAAAGTTTCATTAAGTTATCTTAATGAGAAGTATTTTAAATTAATTATTGTAATTATAGAATTTCTAGAATCGATTAGTCCAAGCCAAGCGCGGCGTGGTCGTTCCTGATTGGTCCGAAGGTACGAGCTCTGTATTCTTATTGGTTGAATTTTTTCCATCGAACTTTCGAGATTAGGCGTGGAAATTCGTTTACATTCGATTTGTTTTGGTGCTCTAGAAGATGCTTTCTAGGCCGGTTTTCCATTGTCTGTTATGTATTATAGTATGGGGATACTTATTCTTTCGTTTTGGCCTTGTTTTATGGGTATATATTATTTTAATCATTCAAAAAATGTAATATTACAACAATAACTATCATTTAAAACTTAAAAAAGCGACAAATGCATGGGTTCGTTAGCAACACAAGGTCCATTAAAAAACTACTTATCTAATTTACCTCAAATTTTAGCATTAGGTGTGATATATATAAAGTTGTGATACTAATTCTATATGACGAAAACATGGCGGCCAAATAAAATGTTAAAAAAACAACATAAAAAATCTTCTTATTCAATTAAATTTCAATTTTGCACAACAATTATGTGATATAAGAATAAGGAAATGGTTGCAATCTGGTAGAAATCCAATATGTCGGAACAAAATGGCAGTCTAGTAAAATGTAACAAAAAATATTACTTAAAAACTAATTATCCAATTTATCTGAAATTTCGTACAAAAATCAAGTATTACAAATACAAAATTCCTTTATTGCCATACAATCATACAAAAAATGAAATGACGCGGCATCGTCAGGGGGTTTAAGTATCGTTTTTAATAATAATATTCTATAGACACAAAAATATACAATTAAAAAGAGACCTTTACAAAATAAAATTTATATAAATATGACTTAAAATATTAAAATTTGGTCCAAAACCTGAACGTGTATAAACACTTATTTAAAGGGTATTTGGTGAGAAAACTTGTATTATGAAGGGGTATTCTTAGGTCCAGCGCATTTCTCGTCCGTACTGTCATGTCTGCAGCATACAAGTCCTGGTTGGTTTGAAATAACGCTAAATGTTTCTTTACAAACATAACTAGGTGTAAAAAGTACAATGATGGTGCTGTCAAAATTCTAAGAAACTGAAACAATGGTTTACAAGAGGTTCTAGGATGCTTGCTCAATATACACCTTATTATACCTTTTTGTGCTATGAAGATCCCATCAGCTTGGATTGAGGAAGCCCAGAATACTATCCCATAGGACATTCCAGACTGCACATATGAAAAATAGAAGAGTCGCAGAATATCTGTTGATACCTGGTCTCTCAGAACTCGAATGGCGAAACATCGCGAATTTAGTTTAGAGCCTAACTGTCCTATATGGTTTTGCCAGGAGAGATTTGTATCCAGTACAACGCCCAAAAAAGTTGCACTTCGCACTACAGGAATTGGCCTTCCGTTCATTTTGACATAGATACTGGCACACATATTAGCTGACTTTTGAAACTGTAGGAGAGCCGTCTTGCCCTCATTCAAGCGTAACCCACTATTTGTGCACCAGGTTGCCATTCTTTCCGCAACATCCGACAGGCCGAGCGACAGCCCAGTTAGCGCTCTGTCAACCATAATGACTGATGTATCATCAGCAAACTGGAACACAGAGTCAGTGCACAGGTCACCGCTCAATCTATTCACATATAAAAGAACAAGTAGAGGCCCCAAGATGGAGCCCTGGGGCACTCCCATCCTGATTTCCGTTCTCTGCAAAATCTATTGACTGTTGCCCATTGTAAGACTAACCAGTTGTTTACGGTCTGAAAGATATGAACGTAGAAGATCAAGACACTTCCCCCATAGTCCACTATTAAACAGGCGAACATATAGGATATCATAATTTATTGTTTCAAAAGCTCTAGATAGATCAAATAACAGGGCAGCCGCTGTCCTCCCCTCATCCAGGGCCTCTGTCATGAGATTAACCGCTTTAAAAATGGCAAGTTCAGTCGACATATTCTTGCGAAAGCCAAATTGTTGGCTACTCAGAACTTTATGACAATCCAAGAATGATACAATTCAGGTAGAAGTGACACGGGTCAATAATTCCCCATATCGTTCTTCGCCCCCTTTTTGTGGCCTGGGACAATCTTAGATGTCTTAAGTGGATCAGAAAAAATTGAGGAGAGAAAACACTCATTGATATTATCATGTAGTGGTGAGCAAATAAACTGGTTTGCTAATTTTATAATACTTGTCGGTACATTGTCAAGGCCTGTGGACTTCTTATTGGGCAGAAGGTTTATAACCTGAAAGACTTCTGTTTTGGTTGCTGGGTGGAGAAAAATAGTAGGAATATTGTTAGCCTTAACACTTGGAAAATAAATTTGGTCTTCAGGTGGCAATGTGAAAAGATCATTAAATGCATTAGAGATATCTATCGGGTTTGAAAATGTCTCTCCTATGTCTGACCTAGTGACCGAGGATGGCATGTCATGCCTGTTATTTTTGCCAGTGACCGAATTCACAATTCTCCATGCATTGACCTATTTTGTGCACAGGTTATTGCGTTATTATTGCAATGTATTTTTTTTTTCTGAAATGAATTTTTTCAGTCCTTTTTGTTCCTTTTTATATTGTTTTAAGATATCCCTGCAGCCAGTATTTCGATAAAGTCTGTATAAGTCATTAACATGATCTGAATAAAGTTCTATTTCTGTTGAAATCCATTTTTGTTCCCCTGTCCTTAATCTATTAGATGTCAGTGGAAAGCATATGTTAAAATAAAAGTAGAAGATGTTAAAAAAGACTTGGAATTTACCATTAACATCCAGCATCTCATGAACCTCCTTGCAGTCCTCCCTTGCGGAGCAATCAAAAAACCTGTGACAGTTGTTTTCTGTGTAAAACCTTTTCTTGATGAAAATAGGGCTAGCAATCCTACAAGTGAAATTTCCTCTAACTGACATGACAATACTATAATGATCTGAAAAGAGGGTCTGTATTATATCACAATTTATGTACTCTGGCTCGACGTTGCTGAAAATATTATCCAATTGACTACCAATCTGGTGAGCACAACCTGGCCTTGTAACACCCCAGACATGAGAGGACAGGCCCTAAGACAACAGGTGGTTAATCTGGGTCATTTCTTCGCTGGTTTCTAAGAAATTAATATTGTAATCACCACAAAAAACCAAGATACTATCCTGTTCGTAAAGGGCTTCCAAGAGCTCAGCAAACTTAGCTTGAAAAACATTAATATCACCCATGGGAGACCCATACAAAGAAACAATTTTAAAACATTTGCTACCTATACTAAGACTAACGCAGTTGTACTCAAAATGTTTTTCCATTGGCAATACATTTACATTAAAATTAGCACAACTGACAATATCACAGTGGACAAATATATATGTACCTCCGCCCCTATGTTCTTTTCTAGAAAAGGAACTAACACACTTTAACCCTTTTAAAGCTATTTGACTTATATCATTATTTTGACACCAATGCTCCGAGATACAGATAATGTCGGTTTACGTGGAAATTAACTGGTGAAATGTTGGTACGAATTTAAGATGGCGAAACAAAATGGCGGCCTAGTGAAATGTTAAAAATATTATTACTGAAAAACTACTTATACAATTTTATTGAAATTTTGCACAAAAATGAAGGGTTACGTAGAAACTAACCGATACAATTTTGGTACCAATTCCAAGTTATCGAATCAAAATGAAAATTTAAAAAAAAATTACAAAAAACTACTGTGCAAATGTTGCACAAAAAGTTACGTAAAAACTAACTGATAAAATTTTGGTGCTAATGCGAAGATGGTGAAACAAAATAGCGGTTAGTAAAAAGAATTAAGAGAGATATATATAAAATTGTGGTACGATTTCAAGATGGCGGTCAAATAAAGTGTTTTTAATCGTGAAAAAAAACTCTTCAAGGTATTACATAACTTCACGTTTTAACGTTTTTAGTTGCCCTAAAACATTTTTTCTCAATCCCGACAGTCTGTCGGTCTGTCAGTTTGCGGCATAGCTAAAAAACTATTTATCCGATTGACTTGAAATTTTGGTCATAAATTAAGGGTCATATGGGGATGACCTGGTAATATTTTGGTAGACCCAATTATGGTACAATACAGCCTCGCGAAATGTTAAAAAAATTATCACCAGAAAACTAAATGTCCAAAGAACCTCAAATTTTGCACAAAAATCAAGTGCTACATAGAAATGAACTGGTAACATTTTGGTATGAATCCAAGATGGCGGCCTAATAAAATATTTAAAAAATCAGCTTTAAGAAACTACTTATTAGATTGATTTCAAATTTTGTTCAAGCTTCAAGTGTGATATAGAAATAAACTACTAAAATTGTAGTACGAATTCAAAATGGAGGAACAAAATGGCGGCCAAATAAAATGTTTAAAAAATCAATATAAAAATTTTCTTATTCAATTGCAGTAGCGGCTCGTGGTGAATTATATTGGGAGGTCAATAACAAATTTAAAAATAGGCATACTTAAAATAAAAGTAAATATCTTATCTTTAAGTTGAGCTTTAAATTCTCTTGAAGTTCAGGTCTACTCTTCGTTCTTTAGAATTGGAAAAATGTTGAATGACACGTTCGTTAAAATTGTACGCACATTCCCTTTATATATAACGATTTCTCGATACTTAACATTGCTAAAGCGGATATTCTATCTGGCCCAACTCCTCAACAAAATTTATAAGCCCTCGAAAAAGCTCTGGATTTTCAGACAAAACCGTTTCATCATGGCCACGTAGTGCCAGCTCGAATGCCCCACAAAATTTTACACAATCTATAATTTTGTTTAAAATATAACGATTTTTGGATAAATTTTCATTAAAATCTCTAAGAGATTTTCTATAAGCTGTGTCTAGCTGAGTGCGAGTATCAACACTTCATACGATCTGCAGAAAACGCATGTATTTTATTTTTTTTTTAAGTGTTTTAAGTCTTTAACACCAGTTTTGCACCATAATGAGTCCGAGGAGTCCTTAGAAAACAACAAACAAACATAACAGTAAAATGAGTTAGAGACTTCACAACCACACATCCAGTGTTTCGATGAACCTCTTTATGTTTGTCTTTACTAGTTTGTCGTCCACTAAGTTCTAGCAAACTGCGACCAGTTACCTTGAATTCGATTATTTTCTCAATATTAAGTTCGTTAGCACTCTTTAATTGTTTAATTTTTTGCACTGCCGACATTTTATTTCATCTATGTTCACAACTCACACATAGACCACCTTGAAATTGGTTTTTTTTTGCAAAATTAAGTTCGTAAGCACTTTTTAGTTGTTTATTTTTTTGCACTAGTCACTACCAATATTTTACTTCGTGTATATTTTCAACTCACACATGGATCATAAAAATAAAAAAATTTATATTACAAAAAACGGTATATAAATCAATTTTCGTCGATTAAGAACGTCCGAAACAATATCGAGTTAGAATATCGACCGCGCGACCTCTGAACAACTGAACTTCCGCATGCCGACGTGATGCCGCAACCGATCGATCGAATTATGAGAAGAGACCAGCTGATGACCCAAATCGCGATTTCATATTCCATTTGCTATGACGTTCGGCTGCCGCTCGGTATAGCAATGAAATCTTCGGGTACTTTCGTCAAGCTTTAAGGTAATCAGGGCAATTCGGACTGCCCAGCCTAGCTTAGTATAGCCAGCGATGCCAGACGTACCATAATTATGGAATTTTACCATAATTTTTACCTTAATTCATTAACAGTCAGTGAACGTACCATAATAAATAATTGTACCATAATTTCGTCCAATTTAATATTTTGCTAAAAAACTATTTAGAAGGTTTCAAAACACGAACACTTTAAAATACCGTATAATTTACACTAAAACTATGTTAAATATTTTACAGTTGGGCGCAGTCTTAAAACGAAAATGACCATGCCTGCCCTGTAGCAATGCTCCACCGATTATTTTTTGTTAGAGTTGTATATTTTTTAGGTTTTCAAATACATCATTATAACATACATTTGAATTAGTGTTTTACTTGTGCCGACGACAAAATTTGTACCATAAATTTCCCTAAAATTCGATAATTCTGGCATCGTTGCCCTATAATTTTACTTTTGACATCTGGCATCGCTGAGTATAGTACGGAAGCGTATAAGGGCCACAATTTTTTTTATTTTTAAATTCTGACTTTGAAGTCGGAATTTAACAAAATTCTGAGTTTAAAGTCAGAATTTAACAAAATTCTGAGTTTAAAGTCAGAATCTAACAAAATTCTGAGTTTAAAGTCGAAATTTAACTAAATTCTTAGTTTAAAGTCAGAAATTAACTAAATTCTGAGTTTAAAGTCAGAATTTAACTAAATTCTGAGTTTAAAGTCAGAATTTAACGAAATGCATTTTTGACGTCTCCTGCCAAACCTGAAATTGGTGTCAGGAGATGGATAATTAAATATTAAGACAGATAAGCGAAATCCATTTCATTTCAAGTAAACTCGTTTGAGATTTACCGAGCTTCAAAGGGTCAAAATTGTCATTGTTCAAGCGCCATTTTCTCGAAAAAAGTTAAATTTAGGCATGAGAAAAGTAACTCAATAAGTGAATTGGATTTTTTAGAAAAATATAAAAATTTGACGGATGGTGACTCCGGTTTGAGGTAGAAGCGGCAACACCGCGCAATTTAAAATATTTTATAACGAGAGTATATTATGTTCATCTATGGTCAAAGCCAAATTCTCAAAACATCTTATTCGTTGGTTCTCCAGATATTTATAATAGGATACTCAACTTGAATCACCCTGAAACAGAGGGGGAGATCTGTCAGTATGTTTCGCGAGACACCCCTACATCGTTGAAACATATATGAACCGTTTCTTAAGACTTATTTGTTGTTTTGTATTACCTTTTTTATTTTGTGAACTTTTTAGTGTTATATGTTTTCTTGTATTCATTTTGGCTTTTTTTTCAGCAATAGATGTAAATAAAAATATATAAATTGAACTAATTAAACATATGTTTAATTTGTCAGGGACTTATTTAACACTCAAAAATCAAAATAATAGGAAACTTTTATTTTGTACTCTCCCCCCCTTTTATCATTTTTTAACTATCTGTAGTTTGGTGGAACAATTCATAGCGCATTTGCCATTATTCAAACAAGAATATTGAACTTATTTTTTTGGTTCCAGTCTGTTATACAATCGTACGAACTAAATTCTGACTTTAAACTCAGAATTTTGTTAAATTCCAACTTTAAACTCAGAATTTTGTTAAATTCTGACTTTAAACTCAGAATTTATTAAATTGTGACTTTAAACACAGAATTTAGTTAAATTCCGACTTTAAACTCAGAATTTTATTAAATTCCGACTTTGAACTCAGAATTTTGTTAAATTGTGACTTTAAAGTCAGAATTTAAGTAAATTCTGACTTTAAAGTCAAAATTTTGTTAAATTCCGACTTTAAACTCAGAATTGAAAAATAAAAAAAAATTTGGCCCTTCTACGCTTCCGTAGTATAGAGTATTTTATTATGTACTTATTATTCGAACCGCCGCGCGCTGCTAAGAGTGTAGCGTATTTAACTTTTCCCAAGGTTCATGTTTTATTACAACTATTAGGAGGGACGGTCAAACGAATATTTATTTTCTGAAATATTTTTGGGGGGTCCTTGACCAAATGACCCTATGAAAGAGCCGCCAATGCTCAGTTTAAAAACTACTTATTTGATTTATTTTCAATTATGTGGCATAGGAAAAAACTGGTAAACTATTAGTACAAATCCAATAGGGTGGAACAAAATGGCGTCTAATAAAAATGTTTGAAAAGACAGTATATTATGTATGTGATTTAGTAGGTGATTATGTATAGAACTAAATTGGGTCACAGTTCGCTATTCTTAATAAAAGTAAATATTCATAAAGAAGGACGTTTCGGGTTAAAGGAATTTTATCCATTTTTTTTCACTATCTGTATAAGCATATATATATATATATATATATATATATATATATATATATATATATATATATATATATATATATATATATATATATATATATATATATATATATATATATATATATATATATATATATATATATATATATATATATATATATATATATATACTGGTTGATTCACGACCCACTGTACATACTTATGTGGTGTATAGGGTATCTCTTTACACGCCTGGATCAGATGCCTGGAGTGTTGCTTGCATATTTCATATCGCCTTTCCCTTAAGAAGTGGCAAATCCGTAATGAAAATGACAAACAAATCTTCAACGAAAGAAAAAAATATATACAAACCGCTTTAAAAACAGAAATGGGTCTATTGGTCGACATCCCAAAACGTGGCTATGGGACGACCAATGACGGAAATACGGCCAGAAGGTTTTTTTACGAGTCGTCACTATCAGCTTCTGTTACTGGTCTCGATGAAGACATAATAAAACGTTTTTATGTTATTTTAAAAACAATATCGTGCGGGTATGCGATCAACACAGCCGCTTTCCGTACTTATGCATATGATACTGCTAAAAAGTATGTATCTGTATATTCTTGGTACTATATGCCGTCTAGTTTGCACAAGATATTGATTCATGGGGCAGATATTATAAATTCAGCTGTGCTTCCCATAGGAATGTTCTCGGAGGAGACTATGGAATCCCGCAACAAGGATTTCCGGACCTACCGTGAGTTACATACCCGAAAATGCTCTCGGGAAAAAACAATGCGCGATTTGTTAAATGGTCTGCTTGTCTCATCGGATCCTTTAATTTCTTCATTATGCAAAACAAAATCTTATTGTAATAAAGAGCCACTTTGTACTGATATAATAAATTTGTTATCGGAGCCAAATATAACGCCTAATGCGATTATTACTTCGGAGGATTCAGATATTTCTGACTAAGTTAAAAATGTTTCATTGGTTTGTTTTCACAAAATTATTTTGAAGGTAGGTTTAGTAAATTGAGGATTTTAAAATTGTTTAATAGCATTAATATCATTAGCAAAAATAACAATATAAATAATATTTAAAATAACAGCAATAACTATTAATATTATTATCATTATTATTTTTTTAAAATTATTATAAGTATTATTATTAGGTATTATTAAAATTTTTTGTAACTGCAAAAATATGCGGCTTACGAGAACAACATAAAGCAAGCGTACTACTACTCACATTCAAACCTTTTTTTTAAATCTGGCATATTTAATAACACTATCTATTTATTTTCATAAATTTTGCACTCCTTACAATATTGTTCTTAAATCTCATATGAAATTTGACTTCAGAATTTCTTTTCTTTATGTGTCACCTTGATTCATAAATAACTTTTTTAATAAAATTAATAATACATAAACAACGTTCCATGATATTGCATATTTTTGGAGGCCCTGTATATATTATATTGAAGTTATTTTACGTATATGTACACAAATAAATATTAAGGTAGTCTCTGATAGCTACAACTTAATCCATAGCAACGTAAATTTGTTAAAAATATTAATTTATAACAACCGTTTATATCTTGTTAAACAAGACAATATTATGTAACAGTTATATTTTTTATTTCAAATTATATTTTTTGTTTTTATTATGTGAATAAAATTAAATTGAGTTAGATACATTTTTACTCCCCATATAACCCAAAAAAATTATAAATAAAAATTATTCGGTGCATTAGATTTTTTATTTCCTAGAATAAGCCTTTCACCCACTGTGGGGCGGTCTGATTTAGAAGATGGAACAACTTGTTGCGGCGTTGCCGACTTAAAGAAAATAACATAGTTGCCATGTTTATGGCGCGTTTTTTAAATACAACTTAATTGGAGACCAAACAGCACCAATGATACACTACAACTAACACAGCACACATGGGGAGCCCACCGCTTATCTTGATCCCCAATTAACACACCAAAATATTTAAAGTAGGCTTTTTTTACAATTTCGAAAAATGGCCTGGCTTGTGATTTCACCAGAAATTCTCCACAAATATAATAAAATTTGTCAGGAGAAATTTTGCAACTTCGGCGCGTTTGACTCGACATTCTCGTCTTCACATAATAATAATAATAATAAACGTCTTTATTAGAGAAACAACAAAAAAAAAAAAAAATTGTGTACAATATAATTTTATAATAAATAAAATAAATTTAATTAATAGGCAGCAGCACTGTAGGCGAAGTTTAGCCCAGGGCTATTCTTACACTTAACCCTCAATACAGTGTCACTAATATATACTTAATGATAACAAAATACATTGAGATAAAAATAAGTGTCACAATCGAAGACAAAACGCTAAGTAATTGAAACATATGTTATACATAACTAAACCTACAAATAAAACGAGAGGAAAGGAAACAACAAACGACCCACAAATCCAGTGTAAGTGAGAATAAAACCCAACCAGCAATAACCACACAAACAATTGTTGGTATTACTGTTGATTTAGCAAAAATGCTTTATATTTTGTTTTAAATAATTCGACATTGAAGATGTTTTTAAAATGGTCTGATAATTTATTAAAGACGTGAGCAGCCTGATATGCAAACCCCCTCCGAAAAAGGGCAGTCACGTGCCTAGGAATAAGCAAAAGCTCTACATACACTTGCTTATCGATACACAGAGAACCACTCAATTCGAAACTCAACAGAAGAGTGATGTTTAACGTTTATTTTATGTCTAATGTTGTAAACAACCCAGTCTAGGTAATTTTTCCGTTTTAAAATGGACCCATTTTAGCCGCCCCACAATAAAATTGTTTACCTGCCAATATAAAAGGTTCTAATTAGGCTATTAAAAAATGGTACGTATTAAGGCTTTCCGAATATTTTTTTTTATTATTGGGAGAGTATTTCCATTGTGAAAATAATGAGCTGGCCTGTGTTAGAAAAATCCTGTCGGTCATTCCAAACAGCAATTAAGTTTTGTGCAACCAGCTGTTAATATTTACACATTTCTTGTTACAGATACATTATAGACATAAAATAATAATTTTGCATTATTACTTATTAACGTTACAAGTTGCTGTAGTTTATATTTATGTGACTCACTGAAATCGTGACCGGTTATGTAATAGAGTTAATTAAGGACTGGCATCTTAATAATTATTAATCATATATTAATGTTGACCGAGAGTCACAATAACAGAAATTTTAATGATACAGGTTTTATCCGTATCTTAGTTTGATTGATTCATAGATTTCAATCAATTAATTAATCAAAATAAACTTTATTGTCAAAAAAAAAAGATCTTAATGACAAAGCAGCTTACGACTAAAATAATAACTATATTAAGTGAAATTTAATTATTACACATAAAATGATAGTTTTGGTTTAGACTGTACTACAATAATACAGCATACCTACGAAATGAATATCCTAAGTGTAAAATGGTTTATCAATATCAAAAATATAAAAATTACATGATTACTAAACTTTTGCATTGTTTTCCCTGTAGTGTAATGTTGCCAGATGTAGAAGTCTCGTACTTCCGAACTGAATTAGGTATAAAAATATTTCTAAACAAATAGACCTATCTGGCACTCTTGGCAACTCCGCGTGTAATCTGGTTTCTATTAAACGGTCACTGTCACATGAACGACTAAAATTGGTGAATTTAATGCGTCTGTACGACGCATAAAGTCAATCATTGAAATAATTTTATACTTAGTTAAAGCTTTAATACAGATACCGCTAAAAAAAGGGGTATGTACTATCTAAAGATTTAAATTTCGTACATAACCTTTAGTGTGCCATTCAAGATGGTGGCATATTATTGTTCACAAATGAATGTAGTTTAAGAAAAAAATTCAAAAATACCGAATTCCGATGTACAGGGTGTTTCAAAACTAACCCCCCTCCCCTGTGTGAATTGGCTGGATACGGCCCTGGAACTTTGCTACTTTTCAAACGTCAAAAAGTTATGATATACCAAGAGTGTTTGTGTACAAAATTTTAAAAACATCTATTAAGCAGTTTAGGAGATACAGGGTGAACAAATTTTTACCAAAATACGAAAATCACCCTGTATCTGGGTAATAAAGCCGAATTAATCAATTTAAATATCCATTTCGATATACCCTAGAGATACCCTATACACCACATAAGTATGTACAGTGGGTCGTGAATCAACCAGTATATATATATATATATATATATATATATATATATATATATATATATATATATATATATATATATATATATATATATATATATATATATATATATATATATATATATATATATATATATATATATATATATATATATATATATATATATATATATATATATATATATATATATATATATATATATATATATATATATATATATATATATATATATATATATATATATATATATATATATATATATATATATATATTATATATATATATATACCCACTGTACATACTTATGTGGTGTATAGGGTATGTCTAGGGTATATCGAAATGGATATTTAAATTGATTAATTCGGCTTTATTACCCAGATACAGGGTGATTTTCGTATTTTGGTAAAAATTTGTTCACCCTGTATCTCCTAAACTGCTTAATAGATGTTTTTAAAATTTTGTACACAAACACTCTTGGTATATCATAACTTTTTGACGTTTGAAAAGTAGCAAAGTTCCAGGGCCGTATCCAGCCAATTCACACAGGGGAGGGGGGTTAGTTTTGAAACACCCTGTACATCGGAATTCGGTATTTTTGAATTTTTTTCTTAAACTACATTCATTTGTGAACAATAATATGCCACCATCTTGAATGGCACACTAAAGGTTATGTACGAAATTTAAATCTTTAGATAGTACATACCCATTTTTTTAGCGGTATCTGTATTAAAGCTTTAACTAAGTATAAAATTATTTCAATGATTGACTTTATGCGTCGTACAGACGCATTAAATTCACCAATTTTAGTCGTTCATGTGACAGTGACCGTTTAATAGAAACCAGATTACACGCGGAGTTGCCAAGAGTGCCAGATAGGTCTATTTGTTTAGAAATATTTTTATACCTAATTCAGTTCGGAAGTACGAGACTTCTACATCTGGCAACATTACACTACAGGGAAAACAATGCAAAAGTTTAGTAATCATGTAATTTTTATATTTTTGATATTGATAAACCATTTTACACTTAGGATATTCATTTCGTAGGTATGCTGTATTATTGTAGTACAGTCTAAACCAAAACTATCATTTTATGTGTAATAATTAAATTTCACTTAATATAGTTATTATTTTAGTCGTAAGCTGCTTTGTCATTAAGATCTTTTTTTTTTGACAATAAAGTTTATTTTGATTAATTAATTGATTGAAATCTATGAATCAATCAAACTAAGATACGGATAAAACCTGTATCATTAAAATTTCTGTTATTGTGACTCTCGGTCAACATTAATATATGATTAATAATTATTAAGATGCCAGTCCTTAATTAACTCTATTACACAACCGGTCACGATTTCAGTGAGTCACATAAATATAAACTACAGCAACTTGTAACGTTAATAAGTAATAATGCAAAATTATTATTTTATGTCTATAATGTATCTGTAACAAGAAATGTGTAAATATTAACAGCTGGTTGCACAAAACTTAATTGCTGTTTGGAATGACCGACAGGATTTTTCTAACACAGGCCAGCTCATTATTTTCACAATGGAAATACTCTCCCAATAATAAAAAAAAATATTCGGAAAGCCTTAATACGTACCATTTTTTAATAGCCTAATTAGAACCTTTTATATTGGCAGGTAAACAATTTTATTGTGGGGCGGCTAAAATGGGTCCATTTTAAAACGGAAAAATTACCTAGACTGGGTTGTTTACAACATTAGACATAAAATAAACGTTAAACATCACTCTTCTGTTGAGTTTCGAATTGAGTGGTTCTCTGTGTATCGATAAGCAAGTGTATGTAGAGCTTTTGCTTATTCCTAGGCACGTGACTGCCCTTTTTCGGAGGGGGTTTGCATATCAGGCTGCTCACGTCTTTAATAAATTATCAGACCATTTTAAAAACATCTTCAATGTCGAATTATTTAAAACAAAATATAAAGCATTTTTGCTAAATCAACAGTAATACCAACAATTGTTTGTGTGGTTATTGCTGGTTGGGTTTTATTCTCACTTACACTGGATTTGTGGGTCGTTTGTTGTTTCCTTTACTCTCGTTTTATTTGTAGGTTTAGTTATGTATAACATATGTTTCAATTACTTAGCGTTTTGTCTTCGATTGTGACACTTATTTTTATCTCAATGTATTTTGTTATCATTAAGTATATATTAGTGGCACTGTATTGAGGGTTAAGTGTAAGAATAGCCCTGGGCTAAACTTCGCCTTCAGTGCTGCTGCCTATTAATTAAATTTATTTTATTTATTATAAAATTATATTGTACACAATTTTTTTTTTTTTTGTTGTTTCTCTAATAAAGACGTTTATTATTATTATTATTATTATTATGTGAAGACGAGAATGTCGAGTCAAACGCGCCGAAGTTGCAAAATTTCTCCTGACAAATTTTGTTATATTTGTGGAGAATTTCTGGTGAAATCACAAGCCAGGCCATTTTTCGAAATTGTAAAAAAAGCCTACTTTAAATATTTTGGTGTGTTAATTGGGGATCAAGATAAGCGGTGGGCTCCCCATGTGTGCTGTGTTAGTTGTAGTGTATCATTGGTGCTGTTTGGTCTCCAATTAAGTTGTATTTAAAAAACGCGCCATAAACATGGCAACTATGTTATTTTCTTTAAGTCGGCAACGCCGCAACAAGTTGTTCCATCTTCTAAATCAGACCGCCCCACAGTGGGTGAAAGGCTTATTCTAGGAAATAAAAAATCTAATGCACCGAATAATTTTTATTTATAATTTTTTTGGGTTATATGGGGAGTAAAAATGTATCTAACTCAATTTAATTTTATTCACATAATAAAAACAAAAAATATAATTTGAAATAAAAAATATAACTGTTACATAATATTGTCTTGTTTAACAAGATATAAACGGTTGTTATAAATTAATATTTTTAACAAATTTACGTTGCTATGGATTAAGTTGTAGCTATCAGAGACTACCTTAATATTTATTTGTGTACATATACGTAAAATAACTTCAATATAATATATACAGGGCCTCCAAAAATATGCAATATCATGGAACGTTGTTTATGTATTATTAATTTTATTAAAAAAGTTATTTATGAATCAAGGTGACACATAAAGAAAAGAAATTCTGAAGTCAAATTTCATATGAGATTTAAGAACAATATTGTAAGGAGTGCAAAATTTATGAAAATAAATAAATAGTGTTATTAAATATGCCAGATTTAAAAAAAAGGTTTGAATGTGAGTAGTAGTACGCTTGCTTTATGTTGTTCTCGTAAGCCGCATATTTTTGCAGTTACAAAAAATTTTAATAATACCTAATAATAATACTTATAATAATTTTAAAAAAATAATAATGATAATAATATTAATAGTTATTGCTGTTATTTTAAATATTATTTATATTGTTATTTTTGCTAATGATATTAATGCTATTAAACAATTTTAAAATCCTCAATTTACTAAACCTACCTTCAAAATAATTTTGTGAAAACAAACCAATGAAACATTTTTAACTTAGTCAGAAATATCTGAATCCTCCGAAGTAATAATCGCATTAGGCGTTATATTTGACTCCGATAACAAATTTATTATATCAGTACAAAGTGGCTCTTTATTACAATAAGATTTTGTTTTGCATAATGAAGAAATTAAAGGATCCGATGAGACAAGCAGACCATTTAACAAATCGCGCATTGTTTTTTCCCGAGAGCATTTTCGGGTATGTAACTCACGGTAGGTGAAAGTTTTTGTGCGGGTTTTACGTGGGTTTTCCTTTAGAAAATCTTCGGGAAAACCAACGCTAGGCCCAGTAGTGGACTGTGAATTTGAGGGAACGCTGGTTTGATCTAGATCCGCGTCTGTATACTAATTTTGGATCTTGGTTTAAATATTTAAATGTAAATTATATATAAAAAATATATATTATTTAATGTCCTGAAACTTACCTCAATGGTTCATAATTTCAGGAATGGAAAAAGGGGAATCCGTAGAAACAAATTGTCCAATTAAGTATTCTGTATGTAGCGAAGTAATTTTAGGGCAAGACTATATATCACGTTACAAGTACGAATAACGCGAAAAAATATTGGCTAGCCAAATCACTTTAGTAAATGAGTGCCGTCAGTACTATCGGAACACTGGTCGTTCGGTTTTCGGTAAATTTTATGCTTGACTTCCTCCCTTTCCTCTTCTCTCCGTATCTCGTTCAATCTCCATAAATTTGTAGAGGGACAAAAAGGGTCAAATACGCAAAGGAATAGACAAGGAAGGATATAGGAAATGTATTGAGCGTGTCAAGACATTATTATAAAATAAAATTTTAGTGTGTAAAAGTAAATAATATTTTATTATACCAGGGCAGTCTAAAATTTAATGTATTGAAATATATTTGTTGAAAGAGTAAATTAAGCCTAAGATATTAAACTATTTCCCAATTATAATTAATCAATTTTATAATTTATTTTAAATAAAAATTCCCAAATAAAAATGTAAAATAAAAGAAAGAAAATGGGAACGAACCATTCCCACCCCCCTGAAAATACCTAAGGTATTTTCTGAACTTAATTTAAAGGTAAAGGACATAGTTTTACTAAGGGCCGTTTAAATGAACCCTTAGCAGTCCTGACAACTGCTACTCTGCATATATTATCAGAACCCGAAATAAGTTCGGTAATTCTCCCTAAAGACCACTCTAGAGGAGAAGTATTTTCATTTTTTATTAATACCATTGCGCCGCTTGACGGTTTCGGTAAATCAGGTAAATGCCATTTGGCTCTTTGAGTTAATGTATGAAGATATTCATTTTTCCATCTTTTCCAAAAATCGTTTTGCATACGTATTAATAATTGCCAGCGAGACAACCTATTTATTTGTAAGTCTGTATAATCAGTATCGGGAAGTGAATTAAATGGACCTAAAGTTAAAAAATGTGCAGGAGTCAATGCTGCTAGGTCGCTGGGATCCGAGCTGAGAGGGCATAAAGGGCGTGAATTCAAGATTGCTTCTATTTGAATAAGCACAGTATTCAATTTCTCATAAGTCAGTACTTGAAGACCGATTACTCTTTGCAAATGAGTTTTTATTGATTTTATATTAGCCTCCCAAAGACCACCCATATGGGGGGCCGCGGGTGGATTAAAGTGCCACCTAATAGCTTCCTTTTCTGCTACTTCGGAAAATATTTTATTTATATAATTTTTTGCACCTATAAAATTTGTTCCGCAATCCGAATAAACATTTTTGCAAAGCCCACGTCGACCTATCAGACGCCTAAACCCGGCTAAAAAACATTCCGTAGAAAGCTCGGAAAGTAATTCTATATGTAAAGCTTTCGTGGCGCAACACACAAACAAACAAATCCAGGCCTTAGTAATTTTTGCATGACGCAATTTTCCTAGTTTTATATGGTATGGCCCCGCTAAGTCAACACCAATATTCAAAAAAGGACGCGCTTGCCTTACACGAAAATTAGGTAAATTACCCATAGGGGGTTGAAAAGTACTAGGACGCGTTTTCCAACATGGAAGGCACTTGGAAATTATGCTCCTTATTAATTTTTTGGCAGAAAAAACCCAAAAATTTTGTGCTAACAAATAACCAGTTGTTTGTATACCTGCATGTAAGTTTACAAGATGAATCTCAGTAATAATTAGAGTAGTAAGAATTGAATTACTGGGTAAAAGCAAAGGATATTTTTGATCAAACTTTAAATTTGAATTGCACAGTCTACCACCCACACGAAGCATTTCGTGATCATCCAGAAATGGATTTAGACATCTAAATTTTTTAGGTAGCGTTTCATTGTTTTTTAGACATAAAATTTCTTGTCTAAAATGAGCATATTGAACATGTTTGACTAGTAATAATAGAGCATAATTCAACTCATGAAACGTTAGATTTTTTAGCTGTAATTCAGGAGTAAGTTTTTTTTGTAATTTGCCATTTTTTATATTTTGTACAAAGCGGATTATATAAGCAAGTATTCTCTTAATTTTATAAAGTACAGAAAATCTTTGTAGTAAAGTATCAAATATATTTATTAAGGTAATATTAGTGGTTAAAGTAATTTTTCGCTGTTCTAGCTCAGCATTCGAAGCTATTGAGTTAGAAGGCGATTTTAAGTCCCAGGATTCTCTGGGTGTTAAAAGAAACTGAGGGCCAGTCCACCATAAAATAGAGTTTATAAGCTCCGACGGAAAAAGCCCTCGCGAGCCACAATCAGCTGCGTTTTCTTTAGAAGAAATGTGGTACCATTTATTTGGTGGTAAAATTTCCTGAATAAATGCGACTCTGTTTGCCACATATGTTTTCCATGTGTGGGGAGAACTTTTAATCCAGCAGAGCGCGACCATACTATCGCTAAACGCAAAAATGTGTGTAAATATAATTTTATTTTGATAAACTTTAATAACAAATTTAATTAATTTTGCAAGTAGTACCGCGGAGTTTAATTCTAGCCTAGGCAAAGATACTGTTTGAAGGGGAGCTACCTTGGACTTTGCATAAAGAAAATATGTTTTTACTGAGCAGTTTTTATAAACAACCCTTATGTATGTAATTGCACAGGTACCCTTAATTGAGGCATAGCAAAAGCCAATCAAATTACATGATTCCATATTGCATAGGTCTACTTGACGCGGTATGACAAAATTCGAAAGTTTAATAAGATCTGTTTTAAAGTCGTTCCATTTATCGACAATGTCCTGTGGTGGACTATCGTCCCATCCTAAGCCCAGTGTCCATAAATTTTGTATAAGCAGTTTCATAAAAAAAGTGACAGGTGTTAAAAAACCCAGCGGATCAAAAGTTCTAGCAAGCTCTGAGAGCATGGTTCTTTTAGTGCAATTTGATTTGATATATGTAAAAGGATAGTAAAAAGCATCCCTTGTAGGGCTCCATTTTAAGCCTAAAATTTTCAGAGTAGAGTCCCTTTCAAGATCAAAGGAATAATCAATATTTTGTATATGTGTATCAGGTAACCCTTCTAATAAAGTTTTATTATTAGCAGCCCATTTGCGCAGTTCAAATTTTCCTCTGCTAAGTAGCTCTATAAGTTGATTTCTCATAGATATGGCGGTTTTAAGGTCATCATGACCAAAAGAACAATCATCAACAAAAGTTTGATTGGTTACAATTTCTGTTGCTAATGGCAAATCGGAATAAAGACTAGCTAGATGCAAAAGTGTGCGAATTGCCAAATAGGGCGAACAAGCAACCCCAAAAACCACAACATTTAATTGAAAGTCTAAAACTGGGCTTTCAGGTGAGAAGCGCCATAAAATACGTTGATATTTTCTTTGTTTAGGTTCTACCCATATCATACGAAACATTTGTCGAATATCAGAAATCATTACATATTTATGTATACGAAAATACAGTAGAATTGCAATTAAGTCGCGTTGGAGCTTAGGTCCCGTATATAATGCTTGATTTAAAGATATTTTTTCGTACGCATGACTACTTGCATCAAAAACTACTCGCACAGGGGTCGATGTGGATTCTTTTCGAAAAACCGGATGATGGGCAATATAAAAACTGTCATGCCGAAATTGTGGACTTGGAGGCTGCACTTGCTCCATATGTCCACATTCCAGATATTCTTTTATGACGTCACTATAAGCGCAGTGCAATTTTTTGTCCTTTGCAAGGCGATTTTCTAGTGACAGAAATCGGCGCATCGCCAAAGAACGCGTATCGCCAAAATCAGGGGCATTGATTTTAAATGGTAATGAAACCGTGAAACTCTTGTCAGTATTGTGTTTAGTAGTACTTAAAAAATAATTTTCGCAAAAATCATCTTCAGGTGACATAGTTTTAAACTCGGGGATTTCTTCAGATTGCCAAAACAGTTTTAAAGTGTTATCTAACCTATCATCTGTCGAAAACGTTGTAAAGAGAGTTTTTAGATTAGGTGATATGTACGAGGTCTCCGCAAGAGGTACTTTTCCCATAATTATCCACCCGAAAACTGTATTAATGCACGCGGGTTGATCAGGCCCTACAATAATACGTCCGTCTTCTAGAATAAATGGGAAAATTTCTGCACCAAGCAATATCTGAATTTCACCCTTTTTATTAAAAAGAGGGTCAGCGAGTTTAAGGCCACTTAAGTACGAAAATTTATCTATAGTAAAATCTGCGACCGGCATATTTTCGCAGATTTTTTCAATTACAATAAATTCCGCATTGAAATTTTGTACATTATTTCCTAACGGGGAAAAAGAGCAGGTAACGCCTGATTTAGCAGGCATGCACATTTTTTCCAGACCTTGTAAAGTAATAGCAATGTTATATTTAGGTAAACCTAACTTATCCGCAAATTTTTTTAAAATAAAGCATGATTGGGCACCGGGATCAATAACGGCTCTAGCCGTGTGTAAATTTCCAAAGGCGTCTCGTATATTTAATAAAACAGTAGATAGCAATACCTCATGGTTATCCTTGGTTAGCATACCAACATTAACCACTCGGCTTCCAACGTCGGAGCTGACAGTATTCTGAGAATTATTTTGTAAATTATGTTCACCATTATTAGGCAAAAAATGTAGTAAAGTATGATGCGTTTTTTTACAAACGCGACAACGTTTTTGAGAAGTGCATTTAGATGTAGTATGCTGATCAGCTAAACAATTTATGCAAGCTTTTTTATTTTTTATAAAATGAAATCGTTCGGAAGCACTTCTGTCTAAAAATGTAAGACAGTTGTAAATTACATGAGTACCCTTACAAAGGAGACACACGTCCAATTTAGCGCCATCGCCCTCAGATTGTACAAGAAAAGCATTCGAGTTTCGTGGGTTGTTTAAAAATTTATTTCGGTCCTGATTACCTTTAGGGGCATACTCCTTGGGTCTTGAACAAAGAGCAATTGTTTCCAATGCATTGCATTGTTTCATTAAAAATTGTTTTACATTTTTATAAGTAGGCATATTATTAGAAGCATGCTGTTGTTCAAAAGCCCTTCTTGAACTCGAATCTAAGCGATCCAGCAGCATATTCGTAATTATAAAATCCCAACTATCAATATTATATGACATCATTTTAAGAGCTTCTAAGTTTTCAGTAAAAGTATCGAGCAAATTTCTTAATGACTGAAAATTTTCTTTTGTAACTGGTGGGCAATTTTCAATTGCCTTCCAATAATTGACTGCTCTAAGTCTTTTATTATCGTATCTATCTTTAAGAGTATTGTAAGCAATAAAATAGTTATCAGAAAGCAAAGGTATATTTTTTATTAAAGCAAGAGGAGGTCCAGAAAGCTTGGAAAGCAAATAATTAAATTTTTCAACATTGGATAATGTTCGACTGTTATGCACTAATGCATCAAACATCTCAATAAATGTGGGAAATTTTTGAACATCCCCTGTAAATTGAAATAAGTCAATTTTTGGCAGGCATGAAGACCCATTACTAGAGAGTAAAGCCGGTAAAGTTTGATTTATGGAAGTAGAAGCCAAAGTAGAGCTAGTTCTTTGTAATTGTTCTTTTTCAGTAATAAGTTCATTGTATGTAACTTCAATATCTAAATAACGGCAACTAAAATTATCCAGACATTTGGCTTCCTGATTTAATTTATCATTATTTCCTGCTAGAGCAACCACAATAGAGTTGTGATGTTTTTCGAAGTCCTTATGAAGCTTCTTTAAATTTTTATACGACAATTTAAATTTTGTAAGGTTAATTTTTGTAGGATCTAGCTTTGCGTCGACCGCACATTTTTCAATTAATAATAACTGATCAATAACGACTTGCCTAAGGGCACTTGCACGAGATATTTTTTCATCGCTAGAAAGTACCATTTTAAAAATGTAAAAATATACAACTACAAATGATCTCGAAAAACTCAATAAATGAATTTATTTTACGTAGGAAATCGCAACTACCAACTAAAGCCTGAAAGGAAGCTTGGTTTCACAAAAAACAAATACCTTAACTTTTTGAGCAGGCTAGCAGTTGTCGGAATTTAACCTTGACAATTTTATGGTTATTTACTAGTAACAAACTTAAATGTTATACCCAGAATTTTATTAATTTGTGAAACTTTTAAAAACAATTATAGTAAAAAGCATTTGATGTAAAAGGTATTGCAAATATTCATATTTTTAAGTTATGTAAAAAATTTATATATTTTTTTTTTCGAGTTATGTAATTTTATCAGTTAGAAAACTGCCTGGTAGTTCGTACAAGATCCAATATCAGTAAATTCCGAACTGGATCCAGATATAAACCGAAAAAATCCGGCTCGAAGGACCAATGAAAGTTTTTGTGCGGGTTTTACGTGGGTTTTCCTTTAGAAAATCTTCGGGAAAACCAACGCTAGGCCCAGTAGTGGACTGTGAATTTGAGGGAACGCTGGTTTGATCTAGATCCGCGTCTGTATACTAATTTTGGATCTTGGTTTAAATATTTAAATGTAAATTATATATAAAAAATATATATTATTTAATGTCCTGAAACTTACCTCAATGGTTCATAATTTCAGGAATGGAAAAAGGGGAATCCGTAGAAACAAATTGTCCAATTAAGTATTCTGTATGTAGCGAAGTAATTTTAGGGCAAGACTATATATCACGTTACAAGTACGAATAACGCGAAAAAATATTGGCTAGCCAAATCACTTTAGTAAATGAGTGCCGTCAGTACTATCGGAACACTGATCGTTCGGTTTTCGGTAAATTTTATGCTTGACTTCCTCCCTTTCCTCTTCTCTCCGTATCTCGTTCAATCTCCATAAATTTGTAGAGGGACAAAAAGGGTCAAATACGCAAAGGAATAGACAAGGAAGGATATAGGAAATGTATTGAGCGTGTCAAGACATTATTATAAAATGAAATTTTAGTGTGTAAAAGTAAATAATATTTTATTATACCAGGGCAGTCTAAAATTTAATGTATTGAAATATATTTGTTGAAAGAGTAAATTAAGCCTAAGATATTAAACTATTTCCCAATTATAATTAATCAATTTTATAATTTATTTTAAATAAAAATTCCCAAATAAAAATGTAAAATAAAAGAAAGAAAATGGGAACGAACCAGTAGGTCCGGAAATCCTTGTTGCGGGATTCCATAGCCTCCTCCGAGAACATTCCTATGGGAAGCACAGCTGAATTTATAATATCTGCCCCATGAATCAATATCTTGTGCAAACTAGACGGCATATAGTACCAAGAATATACAGATACATACTTTTTAGCAGTATCATATGCATAAGTACGGAAAGCGGCTGTGTTGATCGCATACCCGCACGATATTGTTTTTAAACCAGTAACAGAAGCTGATAGTGACGACTCGTAAAAAAACCTTCTGGCCGTATTTCCGTCATTGGTCGTCCCATAGCCACGTTTTGGGATGTCGACCAATAGACCCATTTCTGTTTTTAAAGCGGTTTGTATATATTTTTTTCTTTCGTTGAAGATTTGTTTGTCATTTTCATTACGGATTTGCCACTTCTTAAGGGAAAGGCGATATGAAATATGCAAGCAACACTCCAGGCATCTGATCCAGGCGTGTAAATTTGAAATCCCGTAATCATATTGAGAAGAATCTGCAGTACGTTTTGTAACTGTATCTAGTTGATTCATTATTTTTGGGGTTGCCCCACATATTCCACATTTTTGAGATGATGTATTTGAAACGACCCCGAATATTTTCCCGTCTATCATTGTCATTTTAAAACAGTGGTCGACAGTAATTATTTTTCCATGCATTTCATGTTTCGTTAGAATTATATTTTTTACTTGGCTGTCCATACTTTCGATAACTGATTTTGAGAGATCGTTACTTTCTTTCTCGAATATAATTTTTATGGGTCGGCAAAACCTGGTCGACGAAGGTCTTGGATTTCGCCAGATTATATGGCCATTTTTTGAGTGCAACTGTAAGGGGACAATGCAAACGGCAAACAAATTTGAGTCATTTTTATTTTGTATATCTTCTCCACTGAACTTTTGTCTATACGTGGACTGACTTGCGCTACCATCGCAACCCCACTTATATATACATGATATGCCATACGGAATTTCTGATATTATTTGTTTCAGTACATCTTTTTGTACCTCTAAAATTCTTTTTATTGTATGGTCTACAATCGCCTGTAATTTAATTTCGGCTGATATATCAGTTATCGTTATAAATTCTTCTTCCGGATAGCAAGATTTTTTTGCTTGCTTAAGGATATCATATGATGGATAAATATTAGCATTTCTATGCTTAGCTCCTTGCTGCATTAAAATGTAAGAATGTTTTGTGTAGCGGCCATCTACATAGAGTGCAAGCGCTTCTTCGGGAGTGTATTTGATCGGTTGTAAAGAACAAGCAAGCCTTTTTTTAATATGTGTTGCTCTTTTAGGGGATGTCTCAGTCACTTCTTGTACCAATTTTGCAGCATCTCGTTGTCCAGACAATTGCAAACTTTTACGGGCTGCAAATGATAGCTCTTTGCTGGAGAATTCTTTAAGCAAGGGCAAAATTTTATGTCGCTTGCTTTGTTCACCTGCCTGGCAAAACTTTTTTTCTGGTCGGCCTCGTTTACTTCTTTCTATTGCACCAGTGATATTTTGCGAAAAGAAAACAATTTTTTCATTTAACCATTTGAACTCACGTCTCTCAAAATATTTTAATGCACGCTTACAGTCTTTCCACTTTTGAGACACTTTGCTCGAAAAATTTTTTACCAAAAATTTAACTTTGATATACCTGCTATCTTCTTCATTATCATTCAGTCCAAATTCAGTCAAAACATGAGACAATACAGCATTGGGTTTTTTGGTTGGTACAGCTTCGCGGCGCCAGACGTCGAAAAGTTCTCGGCGCGAGATTGACATCTTTCTAAAAAAAACATCACCAAATTGACAGTTGCACGTATTTGCAGTTAAATTAAAATTTAATGTAAACCTGATAGCATTACCTAATAAATAAAAAATATATCACAGCGAATCAATGCGGATCCATATACTGCGGCTCTATTAATTAATTTCATATGTCAAAAATTTATATAGCATTTTATTTTTACTTATTATTAACTCGTGGAAAAATACCTTTAGCCAAAGACAACACACTTAATAATTTATGTAATACATACCTTTAAAATTAATAATTGGAAAGTAAAAATAGTTATTGAAGCACCAAACTTTGACAGGAATATTTTTTTACAACACGAAAAACTAATTATGGCGTTTAAACAAATTTGACACAACACTAGCACTTTCTTCTGTCTTATTACCAAGGCACTCTTGATTGATCGGCTGTTTATTCGGATTTAGGATTATTCCCAGATATAGTGGAGTGGAATAAAACCTAAATAGCGTGAATTAGTGTTTAACCTTTTTAATATTTATTAATTCCTAGATTAATTATTTCACCCACTGTGCGCCCGCGCCGTGCCGAGCAGATCGTTGTTTACAAAATTTAGTAATACAGTCCAGGTTTCAAGTTGAAAATAGTCTTATTGTTCATAGTCAGTAAGAGAAAACGCCGAATGATTGTGATCATTCAACATATGGTCCATCGACCGAATAACGTGTGAAAATTTGTGATAATCGGTTAGAAATACTGCAAGGCCGGCGGCACTTGTGCTTTGGTAAGTCTCCATCCTTCTCTCCTGCTTAGTATTGTGTATTGTATTCCATTTAACAGCTGTTTCTGTCTGAGTAGTAATGTGCTTAGAATCCCTGTGTAGATTTCGTCGATAATCGATATTTAGTGTTTTGTAGATTTATTGAACAGGGTGTGTTAGGTGATCCTGAGGGATTACTGTTAGTCTTGCGGGAAAGATTTAGTAGATTTAAACGTTTAGATCGAATTTAAACATTTTGATTGAATTTAAATACGACTAAAATGCATTTTCGACATCTGTAGTTAGGCAACTGAACATACACGTACGCGGAGACAACCTTCGTCCATAGACGTAGAATAGATAGTAAAACGATTTTCGGTATTTTATTTAGTAACAGATAGTAATTTAGATTAGAAGCCAAATTTTATATTAGTATTTGAAGTGAAATTTCCAGTTTGTACCCAAAATGGGTAGGCATAGTAAAAATCAGTCAGCTAACGAAAAGTGTGATCCTCATGTTGAACTAACAAAATTAGTTACCAAACGTGATTGTATGAAAGACGAATTAAATAGATTTTCTATGTTTTTAAATACGGTAAATGTTAACAATTTTAGGGAACTCCAACTACGTATTCGAACCATTGAATCGCTGTTTGAACAATTCAGAGAAGTTCAGTTGGAAATAGACCTTTTAAACCCAAATGAAGACGGGTGTAAAGAACGTGAGAATTTTGAATCGCACTTTTACCCATTGTTAGCTAGGGCTTAGGTCTTCCTAAATTTAAGGGTGAATTTGATAAATGGACGCAGTTTATTTAAACCTTTCAAACTCTTGTACACAATAATCCGTGTTTAGATGAGATTCAAAAATTTTACTATTTATTAGATTGTCTAGAAGGTGATGCCAGGAGAATTTTAGATTGTTTAGAAATAAGTAAAACTAATTACCCTGTTGCATTAGACTTATTAGAGAAAAGATTTCAAAATAAACCAGTTATTATTCAAAAACATTTAAAAGCGCTTGTTGACATGCCTCCAATTACCAAAGAAAGTTGTCATTTATTAAGGAAGACAAATGGGATAGAATTCTGATATTTTTAATGAGTAGGAAATTGGATATTGACACAAAAAAGGAGTGGGAACAAAAAACCATATCTCATTTTATGGGTTCACCAAAGTATTCGGATTTTACAGATTTTTTGACGAACAAATGTCGCATTTTAGAAACAGTTGAGAATAACATTCGGGTACCGAAAATAAACAGACATGAAAATAGCAGTTCACGGGAAGTGTTCTCGGCAATTGAGGGTAGTAAGATAAAATGCGAAATGTGCAAAGGTTCTCATTTTGTGTATAGTTGTGAAAAATTGTTAGGTCTTTCAATTCAGGAACGGGCGGCGGAGGTTAAAAAACTTAATCTTTGTTTTAATTGCCTGCGTTCTAGCCATCATGCGTCTGTTTGTAGTTCTGATGGGTGTAGGAAATGTCGTGGTAGGCATAATACGTTATTGCATGGGTTTAAACAAGTAGATAGCAGGTCGACAGATAACAGCAGTAAGAACCAGCAAGTACAAGATGCTACAGCACCACAGACAGGAGCTCGTACAGTTGTAGATAATAACCTACCTTCTGATGTTGAAACTGTTAGCGCAATTTCCTGCAGTAGTCCACCTATATCCAAGCAGGTGATTTTGTCGACAGCAGTAATTTCTATAATAGATAGCAGTGGTAAATTTGTCAAATGTAGAGCACTTTTAGATAGTGGTTCTCAAATGAACTTCATATCTCATGATTTAAGTAAAAAATTAAATTTAGACATTAGTAAAATAAACATACCGGTTTCTGGCGTAAATCAAATGTCAATGAATATTAAGTATAGGTCTCGGGCTGTTATCAAATCATGTTACAACAACTTTAACGCTAGTGTTTCATTTTTGATTATAGAAAAGGTCACATCCGATTTACCGGTTAAATCGCTTAATATCTCTCACTTAGATATACCATCGAATTTAAAACTCGCTGATCCGGAATTTCACGTATCATCAAGGGTTGACATACTGTTGGGTGCTGAGTTATTTTTTCATTTGCTTTGTGTTGGACAAATAAGTTTAGGTAAGGATCAGCCTGTACTGCAAAAGACCGTTTTTGGATGGATCATTATTTCAGGGTATATTTTAAACGGCAAGCATGATTTCCATTCAGAATCTAACGTTTCGTGTCATGCAGTTGCTCAGGAAGATATTCGAGATCAGTTAGAAAAGTTCTGGGTCGTTGAAGAAATTAGTAACAAAAAACATTACTCAAAGGAGGAACGCGACTGTGAGCAGAATTTTATAGATACAGTAACTAGGGATACTTCTGAAAGGTTTTGTGTAACACTACCGGTTAGGGATAATGTAAATAGTTTAGGTGATTCATTAGAAATTGCAACGAAACGATTTTTAGCTTTAGAAAAGAAATTAGTTAGAAATAATATTCTTAGAAAAAAATATACATCTTTTATACAAGAGTACATAAATTTAGGCCATATGGAGAAAATTAGTTCTGAAAATATAGATTGTAGAAATAGCATTTGTTACCTGCCACACCACGGCGTAATTAACGAAGGAAGTTTGACAACAAAATTACGTGTGGTATTCGACGCTAGCGCCAAAACTTCAACTAATATTTCATTGAATGATGTGTTAAAGGTAGGCCCTTTTATACAAGATGATCTATTTGATATTCTCGTTAGATTTAGGCAAAAAAGCATAGTACTTACCGCGGATATCGCTAAGATGTATCGCCAGGTGAACGTAGCACCAGATCAGTGTGACTTGCAAAGAATTCTTTGGCGAGCAGAACCCGATTCAGAATTAGACCATTACCGATTGAAAACAGTAACCTACGGTACGTCCCCTGCATCATTTTTGGCTACTAGGTATCTTCAACAAATAGCCTTCGACATTAAAGATAGGTTGCCTGATGTAAGTGAAATAATTTTGAAACATTTTTATGTTGACGACCTTATTCTTAGCGTAGACTCAATAGAAGAAGCAGTAAGAATTGGAAGGTGTCTCGTAGATGAGCTGAATCAATATGGGTTTCCGCTGCGAAAGTGGTCTTCAAATCGTCATGAGGTGCTTGATAATCTTTTGGTTGATAGGAGTGAAAGCAGTGAGTATTTAATTACAGATAGCGACTGTAAGAAAACCTTGGGTGTGTTTTGGAGGTCTAACACAGATAATTTGGAATATTGTCTGGAGACCAAAGAATTCATAAACAATAAGGTAACTAAAAGGTTAATCTTGTCAATCACATCGCAGATATTTGATCCTTTGGGACTGGTAGGTCCGGTTACTATAAGGGCAAAGGTTTTATTACAGAAACTCTGGCAACTAAAGTTGGAATGTGACGAAACTATTCCACTGGAACTGCTTCCAGTTTGGAATGAGTTTTATAGTCAGCTAAAGGCTCTGAATTGTAGGTGCTGTAAGATTTGAAGTCCATGGGTTTAGTGATGCTAGTGAAACCTCGTATGGAGCTTGCTTATATCTGCGAACGACGAATAGATCTGGCGAATTTCAGTGCGACTCCTTTGTGCCAAGTCTCGAGTAGCTCCCATCAAAAGGATTAGTCTTCCAAGGTTAGAATTATGTGGGGCTGTTTTGCTTTCGAAGTTAACTAAAAAGGTATTAACAGCTTTAGACGTACGTGTTGATCAAGTATTTTTATGGACAGATTCAACTATCGTTCTGTCATGGATTAGGGAAGAAGCCAGTAGCTGGAAGGTTTTCGTGGCGAACAGGGTTGCAGAAATCCAAGATATTACAATTGACTGTCAGTGGAATCACGTGATATCAAACGAAAACCCTGCTGTTATTATTTCAAGGGGTGTGCAACCCAAATTGCTTAGAGATTTAAAACTTTGGTGGGTAGGGCCTAAGTGGCTATGTGAACCTCAAGAAAAATGGCCTAGTAGAGTCGTTAATTTAAATGCTGGTCATGTACCTAAAAGTCGAGAATTACAGTTGACCTTTAATGTAGTCCAAGATTATACAATATTTGAATTGTATGCATCTCTTTTTAAATTAGTTCGAATGGTGTCATTGTGCTTTAGATTTTACAAAAATTTAAAATCAAAAACTAATGAAAGAAAGCTAGGTAATATATCCATTGAAGAATTCCGTCATGCATTATTAACTTTAATCAAAATTGCGCAAGGTCAAGTGTTTAACTCAGAAATAGAATGTCTTCAAAATTCTCAAATCGTATCAAACCATAGTCCAATTATATCTCTCGATCCGTTTTTAGATACTAGTGGTGTACTGAGAGTAGGTGGTAGAATTCAAAATTCTAATGAAACATATGACGTAAAATTTCTTATTATTCTACCTCAAAAACCTACCATTACAAAATTAATAGTGTTGGATCAGCACCATAAACAATTACATGCTGGTCCGCAAGCCATATCAGCGATGCTGCGTCAGCGTTATTGGCTAACAAATGGGAGAAGTGTGGTTAGGAGTGTCCTTTCTAAGTGTGTTACTTGTTTTCGAGTTAAGCCTCGAACTTTGATTGAAAAATGGGTATCCTGCCCAAAGAACGGGTAACTGCTCATAGACCTTTTCTTATTTCAGGAGTAGATTTCGCAGGTCCATTTAACCTTAAAGACGGAAGGTTGCACAATCGAGCGATAGTCAAAGGTTATCTGTGCCTGTTCGTGTGTTTTTCAACTAAAGCTGTTCATGTTGAATTAGTTGGAGATCTAACTACTCATTCATTTCTTAATTGCCTGAAAAGATTTGTATCCCGTCGAGGTTTATGCGCACGCATTTTTTCAGATAATGCAACTAATTTTGTTGGAGCCAACAATGAGCTTCAAAACATTGCCAATTTCCTAAAAAATGTAAATAAGGACAAAAATTTTAGTAACTTTTGTTTAGAATCGCAAATAGACTGGCAGTATATCCCTCCTCGATCTCCACATCATGGTCGACTTTGGGAGTCAGCGATTAAATCTGCGAAACACCTTTTAACTCGAACTATAGGAAATACGGTCCTAACGTTTGAGGACATGTGCACATTGCTGATTCAGGTGGAAGCGGTGTTAAATTCTCGCCCCCTTACACCCATTTCCTGTGACCCGAAGGACTTATCCGTTCTTACCCCCAGTCACTTCCTTATTGGAGACGTTTTGACAGCACTCCTTCAAAGAAATGTTCTTGAGATACCATCTAACCGATTAAGCCAGTTCCATGCTATTTAGAAGGTCTATCAGGAGTTTTGGACACGATGGTCAGCCGAGTGCCTGTCCCTCTTGCAACATCGGACAAAGTGGCGTGATCCTGTAGACAGCATCAAAATAGGCAGCATGGTTATCTTGAAAGAAGATAACGTTGCGCCCTTACAGTGGAAGCTTGGGCGTGTGGTCGACTTACATCCAGGCAAAGATCAAGTCACCCGTATCGTCAGCGTGCGAACAAGCAGTGGTATATTCAAACGAGCAGTGCAAAAATTGTGTTTGTTACTGATAGAGACTTCTGCCCAATTGGACAGAACTGATTAATTTGTAATAATGAGTGTTCCATTGAATCTTGTTTAACTAACTGTTTATATATTATGTTTTGAATATTATGTATTCATGGAATTTGATGTATGTAAAAAATGTTGAAAGTTAATACTTTCAAGGTCGGCGGCTATGTTTGGTCTCAAATTAACTTGTATTCAAAAAACGCGCCATAACCATGGCAACTATGTTATTTTCTTTAAGTCGGCAACGCCGCAACAAGTTGTTCCATCTTCTAAATCAGAACGCCGTGCCGAGCAGATCGTTGTTTACAAAATTTAGTAATACAGTCCAGGTTTCAAGTTGAAAATAGTCTTTTTGTTCATAGTCAGTAAGAGAAAACGCCGAGTGATTGTGATCATTCAACAGGGGCAGTGGATGAAGGGAAAGAGAAAAAGTATGCCTTTTGCAGTTCCAATGGTATGGCGAGAACCCACCAATCCTGACGATTGTTAATTTTGCCTAACGAAGACTGAAGATTATTCCAAAAAGGGAAAGCACAATATAGAATATCCAAATTTGCAATCTGCCATAAGACCTGTTTTTCATAATGCAAATTTACCAGTGCCAATTGCGCCTTTAAATTGGCAAGCTATTGGTTTGGGAGATAATGGACATAACGCATCATCAAGCAGCTCAGAAGAACAGTGCACCGATCCCACTTTTACCACAGGTTCCAGTTCCGGTGAGCCACATTTGATTGTTCAAAGTGAATTAAATGATTCAGTACGTGATTTGGGGTTATCCAAGCAACAGTCAGAACTTCTGGGTTCCCGTCTTAAGTAATGGAACCTATTGGCCAAAGAAACAAAAATTACGAATTTCAGAAAAAGAAATGCTATGTTTTCTGAATTCTACAGTATGGAAAATTCGTTGTGCGCGTTTACTGATATAGACAGTTTAATGGAGGAACTTGATATTGAACATTCTCTCCGTGAGTGGCGCTTATTCATAGACTCATCTAAATATAGCTTAAAAGCTGTGTTATTGCATAATGGAAATTTAAAACCCTCTATACCAGTTGCCCATTCAGTTGCACTGAAAGAAAATTATGAAAATATGCGCACGATTTTGGATAAAATAAACTACAATAGGTATAAATAGCGGCTAATTTACATTGTTTCATTCGATCTATATTATTAACATATGCTGACAAATCTTGTGCTTCTGCGTCTTCTTCGCCTACAATTGATAAATATTGGAAGTATGCAGCAGATATAATAAACTCTTCATACATTTCAGTAACCATTTGCTCCATTGTAAATATTATTAAATTTATTCTTCCTTTTCAATTTCTTGAAGAATAGTATCCTCGTCAATAAATTGCTTCAAGTCTTTTATAAATAGTAACCAAAGCCAATATCTTTTAGATCTTGAATAAGTTGAAAAAATTTAATGTTTCAATGTATTTGTTGCAACAGAGAGCAGCCTTTACGAATTCCTCAGATTGATTACAATAAAAGTCTATCCACTCCGGACCACTTGCCATACAATATGAGAAATAGGTTTTTGAAAGATTACTAAATTTCTCCTCTAATAATTTAACTGCAATCAGCAACTCAGCCATTTCATTTATTTAACATAATATTTTAAATATGTAGGGGGACGTCTCTTGCGAATAGGATTAACTTTCTTTGATAATACCTGTTTTTTATCTTCGTATAATTGAAACCTCTTTTGGGTTGCAATAATAGCAGGTATAAATTGGTAATCTTCTCCTATAAATTCTATTAGGTGGCTTAATTCTCCTACAAAGTATGATTTCCCAAATGTATTGAAAAACGTAGTAAGGCTTATAATTCCTTCTAAATAATCATCACAACAGTCAATTGCTTCCAAATAATCTCGTTTCAGTGGATAAAACAGCTTGGTGTATTCATCTTTCGAAATCACTTCAAAGAAATTGAGATATTTAACTTTTAACTGTCTGATAGTTGTAGTTAATTTTTCGCGATTACACATAATTCACTTATTACTTGAAACATTTTTTCTTTTTGTTTTATACAAAATTGGTGGAAAAATTCAAAAATAACTTTTTACGCAACTCGAGCATAGCTTAGTATTCTTAGTAAGACTTAAGAATGCAAAATCAAATGTGGGAGAACAAAGAGAAAAAATTAAAAATATGATGCGAATGAGAATAAAAGGGGAGGAAGTTAAGAATGAGGGACATGAGAGAGAGGAAGAGGAGGAGGAGGAGGCGCTCCCCTATTATAACTACTGGGGGATTTACAAAATATTGCTGTTTTCTTTGTTTATGGGACAGTTGTGCAATAAATCAGCATTATGTAACAAAAATTTGGCCAGAAAGAAGCGAATTTCAACCGGGATCTCAAAATGTTAAATTTATACCTCCTGTTGATCCCAAAAATGTCCTTTTGCCTCCTCTTCACATTAAACTTGGGCTGATGAAAAACTTTGTGAAGGCTTTGCTAAAGATGGTGATGGATTTAAATACCTAAGACAAGTCTTTCCCCAGTTAAGTGATGCCAAATTAAAAGAAGGCATTTTTATTGGGCCACAAATCAGAAAATTGCTGGACGATGTCAATTTTACGGAAAAGCTTACCAGTAATGTAGTAAGAGGATTTTTAGGCAACAATATTTATGAAAATTATGAACAATTAGTTAATGAACTCTTAGACGTCTATAAAGCACTTGATGCCAGAATAGCATTTAAGATTCACTTCCTCCATTCCCATCTGTCATTTTTTCCTAAAAATTTGGGAGCTGCTGGTGACGAGCAGGGTGAAAGGTTTCACCAAGATATCAGAACCATGGAAATTCGGTACCAAGGACGATGGGATCCAGCCATGATGGGTGACTACTGTTGAGAAAGAGAGAAGATAGAACACCTCATAAAAAATGAAGTTTAATTAGTGTTTTAAGTTAATATTTTTCTCGTTTGCTTTTCTCTTAGATGTATGGTATGTTTAATAGGCGAAAATTGTAAACATAGTCAATAAACAGGGTTAAGAATTTTCTGAAATCATTTTTTCTATAGATATTAAGTATCGTAACATTCGATATGGTTCTACAACTCTAACAAGAAAACCCTATGTGCTACAACTTTCTATTTGTCATTTCGTATTTGGATAGGTCGTATAGTGAAAAGTCGACCAACGTGTTCGAAGCGCGAAAGTTACATTTTAAAAAATCCTCCCCCGCATAGTATTGAACTAACCAATTTTAGTTAAGAAACATTTATCAAAAAAAATTTGATATATATATCAACTTCTTCTAAACTTCTTTCGAAATCGGAAATAAAACCTTAAATTTTATGATGATTAGAGAATTTTTGGAGAATGATCGAAATGTATTACTTAATTCCACCTTGTAAAGATGATTAACCGAATAGTAATGTTAATATATAACTGTTTATTTTATAAAACCAACAGGTTACGACTATTTACCTAGAAATACTCGCCTGGCCGCATACCCCACGTTGTTTTGCTTATCAGTACTTCATCTTGGGTCAGGATGGTGCTTACAAATATGGATATAGGACAGATAATGGAATAGTCGCGAGACAAGAGGCCGACAGTTCGAATCAGGTTTCGGGTCATTACTTTTACAGGGATGACCGTGATGGTAACTTCGGGTTGAAGTACACCGCGGGCGTTGAAGGATATGCACCTCAGATTGCAGATCCTAATGACCCGAGTTTGAGTGAGTAAAATATATTTTTATGTCCTATATCTTTCTTCATTTCTATGCTCCAGTGTTGACAAATTTTCATTCATGACGGGTAGGTTACTTTTGTAAGCCAGACTATATAATTTACAAAAACTTTAGTGCTTAAACTTCTAATTTTATTATTATTATGACTTGTTGTCTCACAGTATTTCTGTGGTTGTATTTTATACTGACGGGTTATACCAAGTCAATACAAAAATAAAAATAAAAAAAAGGAAATGAAAAAAAACAACTATTGTGTACTAAGAAATGATCTAACGATGCTACATGTTTTCAAAATGATCGTTATTGATATGACGAGAGGAACAATGATGACTCTTTCCTGTTTCCACAGCCATTTTACTTCCATTGCCAAGTCGGTGTATTTGGCGATCTTCTCACTGTATTTCGCTTGGATGTTTTCGTCGTTGGGGACAGCCATGTCAATTAAATAAGTGATTTTCTCTTTTTTGGATTGAAAGGTGATATCGGGTCTGTTTGCGTGGATTGTTTTATCTGTGTGGATGTCAATGTTCCAGTAAAGCTTGTAGTCTGTATTTATGGATGTTGGTTTGTAATGGTAGTAAGGGTCTGTGTTCTCCGTTAGTTTGTATGTTGTGGCTAATGCTTGATGAACCACCTTCGCTGCTGAGTTGTGTCTCGCGGTGTATTCGGTTCCGGTTATTATTCTACATCCACTCCTTATGTGATCGATCGTTTCTCTCTGCTGTTGACATCTCCTACACTTCTCGTCTTCAATGGTTGTGTCCTTGATGATGTGCCTCTGGTTGCTATGACTTTGTCCTGGATGGCAATCAGGACGCCTTCTGTTTCGGGGAACAACTGCCCTTCTTCTAACCATGTATATGAAAGCTTTTTTGTTATGGTCTTGTATATGTGTTCATCTTTTGTAGTCGTGATTGCATGTGACTGTGTGCGTCTGCTGCGTTGCTCGTTTGAGGCAGGTGTGATAATTCTGTGCCTTCTATTGCCTGGTGGAGGTTTGTTTGTTGTGGAAAAATTTTCTGAGTTCGTAAATTTGTTTTTTATTTAGTGATTGTATATCTATAATTCCCCTTCCTCCTTCTTTTCTCTCGATGATGAGTCTTTCCTTGCATGCGTTGGGATGTAACTTCCTGTGTTTAGTGAATTCAGGGCGTATGAGAATATAATCTATGTAACCAGTATGAAGGTTTTTATAATTTTTCCTGGTTTGTTTCAAGATGACGCTGTCTATAATTAATTGCTTCTTGCATCCTCGGCTGTTTTTCTTGCACCCTTTTTGCTCTTCCGTTAGAATGTTTTTGTCTGCTAGATGTTGTTCTATTCTCCTGGTAATTGTGGCTGTGATGATCTTATATAGAGTTGGAAGGCACGTAATAGGTCGCTAATTTGACAGGTCCTTATTGTCTGAATTTTTGGGTTTTATTATTTATGTTATTCCTTGGGTGAGAAAACTGGGGAGTGTGCTAGGTTTTAAAATAATTTCATTAATTTGCCGAGTGAGAGCTTCATGTGTGAAGGTAAACTATTTGTACCAGAAGTTATGAATGTTATCTATTCCAGGACATCTCCAGTTATGCGTGTATTTGATTATTTTTACAACTTCTTGTGTTGTCATTGCAAAATCCTCTTGTTCCTCGAAGCACTTGTGTCTGTCTTCTTCCGCTTTAATCCATGAAGCGTTATTATTGTGTAGTTTCGGTTCTGACCAAATACTTTTCCAGTATTCTGTGATCTCTTGTTTGGTCGGTGGTTCTATTACTCGTGCCTCCTCATTGCTCGTGATTTTTTGGTTTTTCGAAACAGATTGTTAGCGTCCTTTTTTTCAGTTGATTCTTTGCATCTTCGGAGTCTTGCGGCATACACGGATAATTTTTGCTTCAGAGAGTCAAGGATTTCTGTAAGCGTGTGATCAGGAGACGCAGATTTGATTTTTTCTACACTGTGTTATCGTGGTTATAGCTGCTGCGTAGATCACTGTGTGAATGTCCTCAATTGTGCTCGCATTCGTTATGTATTGGGGAATTATGTGTTCGTTGATGGTCTTTAGGATTTTATGTGTGTCCCGTTTGAAGGTTGCACGAGGAATAGGATCTTTAGTTGTAGGATCGGAGCCTGACCATTTTTTTAGATGTGACTTCATTTCTCCTTTGATTGCTTGTGTGAGAGACGGTCCGAGGTGTAGCTGTGTGTATGGTGCTTTGGGCGAATGATTCGCTTGTCCTGTGCGCTGTATGGTGTTTGTCATCTGTAGTGGGTTGTTGCTGGGTGCTTCGCCCCTACTGAACATTGAGTGAGGTTGCAGATCCTCTTGCACCAAGTTTGGCTGGTTTGTATGTGGGATCGGTTCGGCATCTGCCTCACTGTCCTCAATGGTTGGATGATGAATGTTTAGTTCAGCAGCTACCATAGCTTTGATGTTTTGCAATGAGAGAGGAGTGAGCTTACTAGTCTTAGTGATGAATCTTTTTTGATCTATTACTCTCTATTCTGTGATAAGTTATTATTATTATTATTATTACTAATTTTATATAATTAATTTTGGGACAAACATAAAAATTACTTGAGCATGTAAATAAACTAATTTAAACGACTGCCAAAAAGAGACGGGGCATGCAGATTTTACTTTTTCATATGCTGCTGATACATAAAAGTTTACTGTACCACATCACCAAGTTTGAAACTTTAATTTTTAATACAGGGTGAATAAAAAGATATACACTTTAGCTTATCCATTGAACATTTTTGAATACCTAGAGATGTAGAAGAATACGTCTGGGATGGGCGGCTTTTGGCAGACTAAAACACATCATTCAGTCAAGACTACCTTTAAAACTGAAGTGCAGAGTCTATAATGAATGTATCCTTCCAACAACGACATACGGCTGCGAGACATGGGTTCTTACCAAGAAAATTCTCAACAAACTACAAGTTCACCAGAGAGCAATCGAAAGAAAAATGTTAGATACATCCCTTAAAGACCGTAAAACGAATGAGTGGATAAGAAGCAGGACCAAAGTCCAGGACATAACAAAACGAATCTGCTCTCTAAAATGGAACTGGGCAGGACATGTGGCCAGAAACAACACTAACTGGAGCGGAAAAGTTACCAGATGGAGACCTTGGGGAGAAAAAAGAAGCACTGGCAGACCCCAACAACGCTGGTACGATGACATTAAGAGAACAGGAGGTCTCAACTGGTACCAAGTTGCTCAGAACCGAGAAAACTGGAGAAACATGAGAGAGGCCTATATCCAAAGGATAGAAAACGGCTAGAAAGAAAGAAAGAAAGAAAGAGATGTACCCCTAATTTTAATTTCCTTCAACAGTGTTGCCAAGTTTAATTATTTACAAGATTATTTATTTTTATTATTTTTTATTCTTATGCCTTGGTATATACATCAAGTGAAAAAGAAGTTAAGTTAATTTTAGAGTTACTATATGACATCGTAAGGTTTGACACTTGGAGTCCTAATACAGGGTCGATGAAATTCTATAAGGCCCAAATGGTTTATTTTACATTTGAAGACACAGTTAAAGATTTTTTCAGAGATGTTGTCCATTAAAAAAAAACAGTAATAAATAGTTGATATAAATGAGTTTTTATTACCAAAACATACAAAAGAAAGTATACCAAAGCGACAAGGCGGCAAGAAAGAAATGCTAAAAAGTAAAACGACAACGTAACACAAAGATTGATAGTCTGTTGGCCCTACACCAGCCCTAATGCATGCAATTCTTCTTGGTATGCTTTCAAATAGGTTGTTTATATGGTGGTGTGGAATTACATTCCATTCCTCCACAGCGGCTTTAGTAAGGTAGGGAAAACCTGCAAAAAAATAATTTTTTTTCCTTACACGCTTTCACAATATATCCCAAGCATTATCTGTCCAAACTTGATATTCCTTCTATTTCTTTATATTCAATCACTGCTCTTATCCTATGTGCTGTAGCATTATCATACAGGAATAAAATGTTTAGACCTACAGCGCTCCACCACATGCGAACAACCGGGTTCAGGATAATATATAGGTTATAGATATCAAGGGCATTTTATTACTCCACATTATCCCACCCCAAAACATTATTGTAACGTCTTAATATGTTGGCACTTCTCTATATTTGGCAGCCTTGGCTTCTCATCCTGGAACTCGCCAAACGTGAACCCGTCGGTCATCGGATATTAAACAATTCTGGTTTCATCGGAAAACATTACATTTGATTGATGTGTCAATGGCGATGTTCGATACACCAATTTAACTTTGCCCGTTTCTGCAATTGTGTAAGTTTGAGAACTCGCACAAGCCTTACGTTCCTCAGGCCTATTTTGATGTAGCCGTCTTCCAATTGTTTGAGTTGATACCTCGATGTGAAATTTGTTCCTTTATAACCGTTGATGTTGTTGTTGGATTCCTCCTTGCCAATATTCTAATAAAACGATCTTGATTTGCTGTGGCTTTGTGATTTCGATGCCTTAGAAGTCTATCTCCAATTGACCGAGTCTCAATATATCTGGAATAAATTTGAGAGAGATCACTTTGGTTAACCCCTGTTATTTCGGCCACATTCCTCTAACTTCTACCGCTCTCCGCTAAACTGCACGATAGGGCCTCGTTTTAAAGCAGATATTCTACGCATTTTTTACTTTTTGTAGTTAAGTTGACAATGTCAAAAAATTCACCTTACAGGTCTATTAGGTTGTTTATTATTATACGAGTAGTTGTTTATTGACTTTTAGATGGGCAAACACTGATTTCGTTCGAAATCCGTGTGGGAAAACTGGACATCATTATTTCATCCTCCCTGTATTAGAACTGCAAATGTTTTTCTTGCTACCTATACCAAGTAATAAAAAATAAAAAATGATAATACAAATACATTATTAAATTTGGCAACGCTGTTTAGAGAAGTTAAAATTAGGAGTACATCTCTAGGTATTCAAAAATGTTCAATGCCTATGTGTATTTTTAATTAACCATATTTCTAAGTTATGGGTTAAACTGTATATATTTTATTCGCTCTGTATTAAAAATTAAAGTTCCAAATTTGGTGTTGTGGTACAGTAAAACTTATCAATAGCATATGGAAAAATTATATCTGCATGTCCCATCTCTTTTTGAAGTCATATGAAATTTTGGTTTATTTATATGCTCACGTAATTTTTAGTTTTGCCGGTACAATACAACAAAATTTTCAACTCTGCCTATGGTTTCAGAAAGTAGAAATACTGAGTTATCAGGAAAAAAAGTTTATAACATAAATATGTGCCAAAATACAAGAGTTCTAATCACACTATACCACAACTTGTTACTACGTTCTCCTTCTCGTACGTAAAATTAATGGAAGGATATTTATTATTTAATGTTTCTAAGAAAGTGTCCAAATTTTCTGTTTTAGTATCAAAAATAGCAAATATATCGTATACGTATCTATACCACACCCGTGAGAAATACTTGAGTTCTTTTTTGAATAGGGTTTCTAATCTAACCATAAACAAATTTGCAAGGAACGGAGATAAACCCATCGCAGTTCCCTCAAATTGTTTATAATATTTATTATTAAACTGAAAACAATTTTAATTCATACATAATTTTGTGAGAAGCAAATATTCATCAATAATTTCTTTCTTCAAATTATTATTGAGTTGAAGTAGTTCCTTTAGGTACTCTAAAGCTAGTGATATGGGTACACTAGGAAACAATGAGCTTACATCAAAAGATATTAAAATTTCACCTTCTTTTAAGTGAACATTCTTAATTTTGTCTAAGAATTCTAACGAGTTAGTAACCTCAAAGTTATCGTATGAGATATTTAATTTGCTGACTTCTCCTTCTAACCATTTTGAAATATTGTACGTTGATGATCCAACAGCTGAAACAATAGGTCTCATGGACTTCCCAGGGTTATGGATTTTGGGAAGGCAATACAGTTTAGATAACTGTGGGTCACTATCTGTTAGTTTGAATTTTAGTTTATCGGACACAAGCTTTTTACACTGTTTTAAGGTACTTTTTACTTCTGTTATCGTTTTTGATAACGGGTTTTTATCAAATCAAATTATCTACTCTTTCAAAATGATCTGTTTTGTCTAGTATAACAACCTTATTTCCTTCGTCAGCTTTTAAATAAAAACATTCTTTTTTCTTCAGTTCCTGGATAACTTTAGTATTTTTACGAGAAACATATTTTGACTTGTTAACAACGTTTTTTGAGATTTGATTTCTGCAAGCCTCTCTAATGAATCCTTTAGTTGACTCTGGCACGTATTGAATAGAACTTTCGATATTCGCTATAATAGTTGGTAAACTATTTTTTGCTGGAGGCTCTGCAAAATTCAACCTTTATTCAAAAGGGCGATTTCTCTATTATCAAAGGACTGAGAAGAAAGGTTTTCTACAATGTTCTCGGCTTCCGAACAAATTTGTTTTTGTGGTTTCAACGTTCAACTACGAATATTTTTCTTTGAAAATCTAACCATTGTTCAAATTTTAAATTACTAAGCTTATAAGTGAGTTTTTTTAAATAATCCGTATGCTTCAATTTCAAGCATACCTCGTTTGCTATACAGATTTTTAATTTCTAAATCTAGCCACTTTTGTTTGGCAAAAGATTCAACCTTCCCAGTAACGGGTGATTGTTTAGGGATCTTGACTGAAATGAATTTAGGGAAAACTGAAAAAGACTTGCATGATTTTAGAAACCAAGCAGATGATATAAACTTCCCTACAGTCCCCTCTATTGCTTACTTGACAACGGTGCAGTCGTCGGGTGCAACCAAGTGTGACCACATTTACCTATAAATAATCTCGGTCAGGATAAGTTACTTTAGTTTATATCATCTGCTGATGATGCTAACTTGGTTAGCGAAACGCGCGTCCAGAACGTAACAAGTTGTGGTGTAGCGTGGTTAGAACTCTTGTATTTTGATCTATCTTCCACCACAGGTTCCAGTGTTAGGACATAAATAATAAATATAAATATGCATTTGGACAAAACGTTAAAAATCAGTGATGCATGCATTATAAGTGTTGACTAGCGCATTATTCCTAAAGCATTTTCTTGGAATATTATGAAGTTCGCATTTTTAAATCTTTCTTGGTCTTCAAAATATTTTATTTCAAAATAACCTAAAAAATACGTTTGTCTTATTTCCAATGCAAACACCAGAAGATTATATGCTTTTATACTAATTTTATGTCTGCAGGAATTCCATACCCTCAAGGAGTACTTCATAGAGGATATCCTTCGATTAATACAGGTAAGAAAATGTAGTAATAGCTTGTTCTAAAGGCAGATGGGAAGAAACTTTCCCTACCACATAGCATCTTACGAGGGAAGTTAGTGCCATTATTCAAAACTTCTCTCGTACAGAATTCCTTTACAACACATTTTATGAATGTATATTATTTGGTAAAATTGAAATAAATAATTACAGTTTAAAGGATTTGTATACAGATATTACCAAATAACTATATGTATTCAGGGTATTTTTAATTGATGGCTAATAATGAAAAACATGTTTTTTTTGCCTTATTTTACCAAAAACAATAGGGTTCTGTAGGACCGGAAGAACCACCGTTCCAGAAAGTTTCGTCAGGAAAAAATTACAATTGCCATCTCAACCGTGTTACATCGAAGTTGATTTTTTTGGTCAACTTTGCGGTACCACATCTTCGGTATTAAAGGTGGTACAGAAAAAAGTTTTAAACAGATCTCCAGGTCCATGTCTCCTCTAAAAACACATATCAAATTCAATGACCTATTCCTAATAGTTTTTGAGATATACCCGCCGAAAGGTCGAAAAACACGGTTTTCTGAAATGACACGCACCACACCAGGTTTTCGTCTCTGAGTGTGAAAGTTGTTTTGGCCAAATTCTATAATAAATTGTGCAGTGGCGGCTCTTCCATAAGGTCATTTGGTCAATGACCCCCCACAAATATTTCAGAAAATAAATAACTCTTTTGACTGTCCCTCCTACTAGTTGTAATAAAACGCGAACCTTAGGAAAAGTTAAATACACTACACTATTAGGCGCGTGCGGCGGTTCGAATGGTCTCGTTGAGTTCCTTAGGCATAATACTGGTAGTGCGTATTTTCCCCTAAACTACACCGGCCCAAACAGTTAGTGGACCGAAACTTCACTGACCCTAACAGTCGAAATCCCGACAGATTGGAATGTGTGGAATGCGGCGCTAGCCCGACACTTTAAATAGCGAATTGGCAAGCTACGCTACTGGCTAAAAATTCTTTAAATGGGCCTGCTGTGTTGTCAAGTTTTATTGATAAAAATAAATATATTGTTTATTCATTGTTAATCAAAACCACATCATGAAAAAATTATGTTAGCCTATTTGCCTCCATTCTAACTTTGAAGTGAAAATATTTTGACTGTTTTTTTTTTGTTTATTATAAAGTATTTGTTTATCACAGGATAATTTGTATTTAATGGAATAATGGAGATTGATTATTGAAAAAAAAATTGTTGGAAAGCCCAGGAAGAGGTTATTACTTGTTTGCATTTAGATGATTTTAAACCTTCTACTTTTAAACTGGGTATGTAAGATAATCTTATTCGTTAGTATATAGGATTGAGTCTGTTATTAGTGTGGATGTTCCCTACCTGAAGATAAAATAAAGTTTTACTCAAAAGATCATATAAAAATCCACAAAAGCCTTGAAGCTTGACTATATATCTTTTAACAAATTTGTTTTGTGAGCTTTTTGAGACACACAATTTCAACTTTTTTGAAACATATTGATTAGTGTTTTATAAGATTTTGCCTAAGCTTGTTATTCATGCAGGTACTTTATTAATTGTAGTTTGTTTTAGGACCAATGCAAGTCTTCTTGATGTTTCATATAGGTATAGTAGACAAGGCTTAGGAAGTTAGTTCTGCTCATATGTGTATTGCAGATATTAGTGACGTGTATATTATAGTCATACTTCAGTACTCTTTGTTGCCCTGTTTGCATAGGAAGAAAGAAAATACTTTAGTTACGTGTATTGATCCGAGTGTCATATAGCCCCAATTATAGCCCATTCCATCAATGTAATAATTGGGCCTTTTTATTATATGGAAGCTTCAAATTCTGCACCTTTAAATTTACTGTATATTCTTGTTACATAAAGTGGTTCATTTATAATTACTGTTGCTGAGAAAGTGAAATATACATACATATACATATGATAAATGTAGTGTCAAATTTATTTTTAATTCTATGTTGAATACATTTTTTTATTGCTGTAAAGTGTATCACATATTTTGTATATTGATTAAAGATATATAGCTAAAGTTTAGAAATTTCAATAATTTTTCCCCATATTTTAAAAATATTAACTGTGGCATATTTATATATTCTCTCGAGTTGGTATACACAGTTCAGTAATAAGTTAATTTAGTAGGTATGCCAGATATCGCACATCACACCTTCAATTTTTTTTAAATCTAAGTATGGTTTAGGAAAAAGTTTAGGTTATAATTATAAATGACAAAAGTCTTTCGAAGATATCCTCAATTAATTTCATGCTTTCAGATTCTTAGGTTTATTAACTGGTATAAAGTAGTTTAGATCTTGTAAATTATTTTATCAATTAACTTTTAAAATACAAACTTTTATAGCCTAATCTTATAGAATTTCCTAAAAATATCTTATCGTTGACTTTACCATATGTTGGGAACTGGCCGCTAAACTTATAAGACTGCGTATTGTTAAAAAATTATGGTGTATCTTTTAGAATCTTTATTTAAGTAAATGTTAAGTTTTCTAAATAAATAGTTCCAAACCAGTAAAAAGGTATCCTACAATAGCTTTATATATAGATTCCGGCATATCACAATTATCAGCTGTACATATAAGGTATCATATTATAAGGCTAATAATACCTAAGGTTGAGACAGTGTTTCAAGAGGGATAGACTTTGACTAAAAGCATTATCCCTTATAATACCTGTAGTGCTTTGTTTAAGGTCCGATTAAGTAAAATAATTTTTAATTGAGAAAAATCTAGTTTAAACAATATCTTATTTAACTGACTTTGGCATAATGTCATTATGTGTCAAAATAAACTCATAGTAAATTGTGCCAAGGATATATAACCAAATCACATTGGAATTTAAGAACAAATCATATTATATAATTATACAACAATCTTGAATACTTCAAAATGAAGTAAGTAAAGTAATTTTGATTGATCATAAATTAAACCTCCATTTAACTTTTTTGTTGAAAGGGGTAGAAAAAATTGGTAAACGCAGAAGTTGTAGATTTTTAATCCATTATTTTCTGTGTATACTGGGTGTTTTTTCAAATTCTGAAAAGATTAACAAGATAGATTGTCTTGTTTTTAAAATACAGACAACTGTATTTTTGCTATGATAACTTTATTTAAGTTTATGTAGAGAGTTTGTATGAATTTTTTCCAGTCTGGAGTTAGCCTAACCCTGGATGTAATAATAATAGCTATGTTTTAAAAAATGATATATTTTAAATCATTTTGTGTATTTAATCACAAATATTTGTAAAAGTTATGCATCTGTGTACGTTTCTAATTATTGTGGGGCATTTGACACAATCCCTCAGGCTATACTAATTATGTTAAAGTAAGAGCTTCGAGTCAGCCTAAAGAAATCAAAATTGGAGTACCATAAGGTAAAGTGCTGGGTCCTGTGCTTTTAAACATATATATCAACACTCTTGGTAATCTTGGCACAAGGGGGTAAAGTGGTTGTCTATGCTGATAACTCCATTTTGATTTTCCCCAGTAATACATGGGAAGAAGTGTAGGATTTATTAATTAAGGACATAAATAAGGTTAAATGGTTTTTGGATAATTTTAAACTGACTCTTAATGTAAAGAAAACTAATTTATTCAATTACATCAATTAATCATCCAAATTTTAATTAAATTAGCATAGATTATTTGAGTGTACTATTACGGCTAGTAAATAAAGCAATAAAAAGTTTAAAGAAATATAATGTCTTAAAAAGTAAAAGTCCATTCATAAATAAGTCCGACACATTGTAAATGCATAAATAAAACCTACTTCACAAAATGGTGAATGAGTCCTTATATAGCTTATTTTCAGAATAAATCTAAACCTAAGATTATATTAAACATACATTTTATTTAAAATACAATACAGCAAATATTATCTTCTTATGATGTAATCAGTTTTCTCAACTCACAAAGGGGGTGTTTTCACTTGCCTCACCCCTGGCAATAACTGAATTAGTGTAGTAAGAAGGCGAGATTTTAACCAGAAGAACAGAAGTTTCTTACGTCATTGGCGTGCATGTTTATGTATTTCGGCGTTAAAGGCCAACGACGAATTCCATGCATTCCAATGTGTCGGTATTTCGACTGTTAACGCCAGTGATGGTTATGTGTAATGTAGGTTTGGGCAAGTGAAGTTTAGGGCCAAATACATCGAACCATAATACTTAGGTAGGCTGGGCAGTCCGAATTGCCCTGATTACCTTAAAGCTTGACGAAAGTACCCGAAGATTTCACAGCTTCCGAGCGGCAGCCGAACGTGACAGCAAATGGAATGTTAAATCGCGAATGTTAAATCGCGTTCATCAGTCAGGTCACGGCATCATGTCGGCATGCGGAAGTTCAATTGTTCAGAGGTCGCGCGGTCGATATTCTAACTCGATATTGTTTCGGACGTTTTTAATTGATGAAAATTGATTTATACAGGGTGTCCCAAACTGATTTAGCCAGGCTCTAGTTCCCAAACCGTTTGAGATATTTAGTTGGAACAAAAACTAGAATTTGTAGCTATGAGGATACTTTAAAATGACTTCGAAAAAAATGTTTGAAAATAAATAGTCCCAAAAAATTCGACCCTAAGAAGAGAAGAGCTAGACACAACTTATAGAAAATCTTTTAGAGATTTTAATCCAAAAATCGTTATATTTTAAACAAAATTGTAGATTGTGTACAATTTTGTGGGGCATTCGAGCTGGCACTACGTGGCCATGATGAAACGCCTTTGTCTGAAAATCCAGGGTTTTTTCGAGGACTTATAAATTTTGTTGAGGAGTTGGGCCTAGATAGACTATCCGTTTTAGCAATGTTAAGTATCAAGAAATCGTTTATAAAAGGAATGTTCGTGCAATTTTAACGAATGTGTCATTCAGCATTTTTCCAATTCTAAGGAACGGAGAGTAGACCTGAACTTCAAGAGAATTTAAAGCTTAATTTAAAGATAAGATATTTATTTTTATTTTAAGTATACCTATTTTTAAATTTGTTATTGACTTCCCAATATAATTCACCACGAGCCGCCACTGAAATTGTGTCTTATCTTGTAGTGAAAACTTATATTAAATGTATTTTTTTATAATACTTTAATAACTTTATAATATATTATAATATAATTTTTATTCTTATTTTTCTAAATTGGAGGTTGGGTGGTTTAGTCGAACAACCTACTTGTTTTGATAAATTTTTAGAAATTCCTAGTCAGCGAGTGCCACCAACGGATAGAAATAACTATCCCTTTTCAGATAATATAGGAAATTATGGAAAAGGCAGTTATGGATTTCGCCAAGACAATATGCCGCGTTCTCAATATGGAAATAACGCATGGCAACATAGTATCCCCAATGGTAAGACTGATTATAAACCAACTACCACCGGTGTGAATTTAAATTTTCCTACTTATTTGCCTCCAATTCCACCAAGAAATCCTCACAATTCGGCTCAATGCAAAGCAACAGGTAATTACCAAATATTAAAACATTAAAAAAACATCTTCTAAATTGATTTTAAAACGATAATGCATTTTGCTTTTTAAATGTCTTTAACAAAATAAAATTTCTTCCTGGAATTTTAGTTTTATGAAATAGCAATCAGCAAGTTGAAAATTATTAGTACTATATATTACAAATATTGTTTATTAAAGGTAACGGAAGCTTTCTTTGATATTATATATATATATATATATATATATATATATATATATATATATATATATATATATATGATAGTATGTTTTCATTCCACTTATACCAACGTCATAACAAGAAAATGATCCTTGTTTGGAACATGTTCTGCATCACAGCAGACACAATGATCCATTTTAGTCAAACGACGATCGCGATTTCGCTCTTATTAGAGCTCATCAGGCCGCCATAGACTAGCCAGCCCTGTGTAGGGCAAAGGCACAAAATTGAATCACAAAAACAACTACTCCGCTGGCTAATACCACGACCGGCATTGAATTACATTGTGACTCCTGGCTTTTGTTGGGAGTATTAAATGATAGTATGTTTTCATTCCACTTACACCAACGTCATAACAAGAAAATGATCCTTGTTATATATATATATATATATATATATATATATATATATATATATATATATATATATATATATATATATATATATATATATATATATATATATATATATATATATATATATATATATATATATATATATATATATATATATATATATATATATATATATATATATATATATATATATATATATATATATATATATATATATATATACAGGGTGTCCCGAATTGCAGTGTCCAAACTTTAACAGCGCATTCTGCATTCAAAATAAGCCCTAATTTTCTATATAAACATATATCGGCAAATGTTTCGTTTTCGAAATACAGGGTGTTAAAGTTTTAAGAAAAAAATTGTTATTTAGTCATAACTTTTTTAGTACTTGAGATATTGTTATTACATTTGGTAAACAGCATTTGAGTAACAAAAGGAATTTGTTGATTTGAAATATTTTTTTATTCTTTATCAGTGGCGTCCGAACAGGATTTTTTATTGAATATTCTTGAAGAAAAAATGGTACGCTACTGCTTTTTCTGAAAACAAAAATCATTCCTAAAATCCCCACTCAGTTCGGAGCAAATTTGATTCCCTGCCTTTTCTTCGTCCGGTGTAAGGATTTCGAGTAAAAAACTAAAAACCATTTTTATGTATGGCGTAGTTAAGATTTCCATTATTGTTAATTATTTCAGTGCCAAAACCTTTAACATCTTGGTATGCCATGATTGAATTTTTGTGACAATTGAACAATTGCTAGTTTCGTCTTTAAAGTGTGACATTTGAGTTTTTAGAGTAAAGAAATGTCAGGTACATTACAGTTTATACAAAAAGGTAATTATCAGTCTAACTAGTGATTTCAAAATGGGGTTATTCAGTAACTTTGAGTATGCTGATATTCATTTCGTTTATGGTTTCTGTAATGGAAATGCAAATGCAGCAGTACGGGAATACCAACGAAGATTTCCAAATAGAAGATTACCTTGCAAACAAGTTTTCATTAAAACGCATTTAATGTTTAGGAATTTTGGACTCAAAAAGAATCCGAGAAACGAAGGTAGGAGAAATGAACAATATCGAAACGTAATTTTAAATAAGTTTGACAACGATAGGACTTTAAGCCTACGAAGAGCAGCTTATAATTTACAAGGCAACGCAGTTTTTGTTTCTAAAAATAAGGTTCATCGCGTTTTGAGGAAAGATCAAGCCATTTCAGATGCAGCCAGTTCAAAACTTACAACCTGGTGATGCCGAAAAACGTGTCACTTTTGGCAATTGGTTTTTGCGCCAAATAGAGGAAGACGAGAACTTCTCAAAAAAAATTTTATGGACTGATGAAGCCACATTTACCCGAAGCGGCTCAGTGAATTTCTACAATTTACGAATCTGGAGCCATGACAATCCACGTGTTGTACGAATCAGAGAATTTCAGCAAGAATTTTCTGTTAATGTTTGGTGTGGTGTAATAAATGAAATTTTTTGCGGGTCCCATATTCTACCACCACGCCTAGATGGACAGTTATTTAATGATTTTCTGCAAAATGAGTTATTTCAATATCTAGAAAATATTATTCTAAATCTTAGAAACGAATTCTGGATTCAAATGGACGGGGCTCCCGCGCATTTTGCACTTGTAAATCGCGAGTGGTTAAATAATAATTATCCAGAACGGTGGATTGGACGATTAGGAGCTACAGCCTGGCCACCACGTTCCCCTGACCTCACACCTGTCGACTTCTTTGTGTGGGGTTATTTGAAAAATTTAATTTATTCCAGACCAGTTCATACAAGAGAAGAACTGATTCTAAGGATAGAGCAAGCCTGTGAAACTTTGCGAGCCAATACGAATTTTATACGCCATGCCATTGACACAGTTAAGAGCAGATGCCGAAAATGTGTCGAAGTTAGAGGAGCTCATTTTGAGCAATTATTGTGAATTTTAAGACCCACATTAATCTTTAATGATATTTAAAGTGCTCTATAAATTTTTTTCACGATCTAAGTTAATAAAAGTTATGACTTCTAGTTTTTTTAAAATTAATTACAAACTTATTTAATAAAGAGTAGTTTCTGTAAAATGAAGTATCATCTTCAAAATTGAATTAATTCTAATTACCATTTTACAAAATGAATCGACGATTTTAGAATTATAAACTCATCTGTCATACTTTAAAGACGAACCTAGCAATTGTTCAATTATCACAAAAATACAATCATGGCATACCAAGAGTCGACAATGAAGGAATGATGGTAAGTACCAAGGACATTAGATTTTAATAGGTTGCCTGCTAACTTCTGCGATGTCACCCTGATAACCCGTTGTAATCTCCAGTACAACGGGTCGATGACGTCATCTCTCCTTAGTTGTCAGACAAGCTTTTATTTTAGAAACCCTACATACGTTGTTCAGAAATTATGAACTCACCCGGAATGCATGAAATAAATATCGGAAACCAAATAATTTTAAAAATTTGCTGTTACAATCCCACCTTAAAGGTTTTGCTCCTGAAATTAACAATAATGGAAATTTTAACTATGCCATACATAAAAATGGTTTTTAGTTTTTTACTCGAAATCCTTACACCGCACAAAAAAAAGACAAGGGATCAAATTTGCTCCAAACTGAGTGGGGATTTTAGAAATGAGTTTTGTTTTCAGAAAAAGCAGTAGAGTACCATTTTTTCTTCAAGAATATTCAATAAAAAATCCCGTACGGACGCCACTGATGAAAAATTAAAAAATATTTCAAATCAAAAAATGCCTTTTGTTACTCCAAGGCTGTTTACAAAATTTAATAACAATATCTCAAGTAATAAAAAGTTATGACTAAAAAACAATTTTTTTCTTAAAACTTTAACACCTTGTATTTCGAAAACAAAGCATTTGCCGATATATGTTTATATAGAAAATTAGGGCTTATTTTGAATGCAGAGTTCGCTGTTAAAGTTTGGTCACTGCAATTCGGGACACCCTGTATATATATATATATATATATATATATATATATATATATATATATATATATATATATATATATATATATATATATATATATATATATATATATATATATATATATATATATATATATATATATATATATATATATATATATATATATATATATATATATATATATATATATATATATATATATATATATATATATATATATATATATATATAGCAACCGTCGCACCTTTATTTTTAAAAAACTTAGTAACCTTTGAAGTTATTTTTCCTGTATAAGTGAAAGTCTGGAATTTATTATTTATTTTAAGTTATTAGAAAGATAAACTAGCTTTAATGCTTTTTAAAAAGATAAACAATATAAAAAAGCATTAAAGCTAGTTTATCCTAGATAATTCCAATTATTCTAAACATCTAGTTCAGGAAAACCATACTTTTAATGAGAAATTTGAAATTTTACATGTAGAACAAAAAAGTAAAAAATTTAATTTACTAGAAAGTATGGAAATAGACGAACATAAAAATAACAACATATTATGAAATGATTAATTGGACCTAAATAGTTAGATTAGTTTCAAATTGTGTGCAAGCATTGAGTGTGATATAGAAATAAACTACTAAAATTGTAATATGAATTCGAAATGGCGGACTTAAAAAAACTCTGTGTAAAGACTCAAAACAAAATAAGACTAAAAAAAAATAATTTTAATTTTCAGCATCTCGTTGCCAAAGTCGAATAGCGAATCAAAATCTGTTTGAATTGCAACATAACCTCCCAGAAGATACATGGAACCAGCAACGTCAATTTGCGGGACCCAATTTGAGGCACGAATATATTACTAATGCGTATGATCTTATTGATTCTCCCAATATCTTAACATACGGATTTCTCAACGATGGAAAACGACTCACTTCCTCCCGGTATTGCTTGGAAATGGGCAATTTTCAAAAGATGGAAAAGTCAGATTCATACGGAAATATTCAAGGACATTTCGAATACCAAGACCAAGAAGGGTCTCATGACTTGAGTTATGTCAAGGATGGAGATGGATATCGAGTAACTGGAGGAAATTTAGCAAACATTTTTACTCAATATTTGTATAAGAGGAATACCCAAAAACGAGGTAGGTTGTCTATAAAACTGAACACATAGGCTCTAACTTTTTACAGTGTTTAATCACATCTTGAAACAATAAAATCACCTTTATTTTAAGGAGTTTAAGCATGTTGAAATGAGTGGTAAAAAGAGTGACGTCAAATTATATATTAGCTGTATACAGGATGTTAGGGGTTTGACTACAAATATTTTAACAAAGAATAGTATGCACGATTTTAAACAAAATGTTTAATTTTGGAGTAGGTTTCAACTAATTCCAAGACAACATGGCAACATTGCTGTGATGACAATTTCGTCAACTGTGTTTTGTCAATTCAATTCAATTATTTTATTTTGATTATTTTTTTGGAATGCATGAACTCATTTTTTAATAAATTGTGGTTTGTTAACATAATATCGGTGTGTATAAAACAATAGTAAAAACCGGGTCTAGTACGATTTAATACATCTCGATTTTTTACCTTTTTTGGCTTTCTTAGGAAGCTTAACTTAAATTTACTATATTTAAGCAAAAAAAAAAAGCGTGGATGAAACTTTTTTGAAGACTTGCACCAACCCATCTAGATAAAAAAAATATTACTGGCACATCAAAGAATATAACAAAATTTACTTTGGCAACAGAGCTTACCGTCGCACAGAGGGTAAAATACCAATATTAGGAAATAAAAAGTCTATTTTTGTAAAATAGAACAAATATTATATTTTGTGATTGAAACAAGCTTTAATTTGTAAAAAGCAGTAATAGGTAACTATTTTATTAAATAAACTACTAAGTTATCAAGAATTCTGAGGTTTTTTTTTAATTATATAATATGTATACACTTTGAAAATTCAAGTAAAACTGTGCATTTACTAATAACAAAAGGTATATATTCAAATAAACTGTTTTTAATTCGAATTAATACTAGTATTATACTAGAATTATGTGTTTTTTCTTTATACAGTGTGTCTGCTTAAGTTCTCGCCATATGGAAAACTTTCTTATTATTTATATTACGGAAAATAGTTATTCTTTATAAAAAGTTCTGCATGGAGTTAAAGCTAAAGTTCAACCATCAGATATTAATTTTTCAGTCATATACAATGTTTTTCAAAAAGTATGAATTTGGCTCAAGAGTAAAGTTCCTTTATTTGTAACAATATCGAAAATTGTTATTGAGAAAAATTGATCGGAACTAAAAACTACGTTTGAATATGCAATGCGAACTGCGAAGCAGACATACGATACAGGGTGATTCAAATATAAAACATATTATATGACAATCAGACGAACAATATACAACACCGTTATTTAGAACAATATCAAAATCTAACCATGAAAGAAAAATGTTTGCTTTGGGAAAATCCGGACAAAGTTATTATGTTATCAATATAAAAAATTATTTAGTGCCTCTGTTTTAAGATAATATTCTGACTATTATTTTCGGAATAGTAAGTAAGGTATCGCTAAATTTAGATAGAACTTAAGTTTTCCTCATCAGAAATAGAATCATTATTTGATTCTGACAAAGAACTGGAATCAGTACCATGATAGGGAAATGAAAGAAGTGCAAGCACATCAGGATCTATTGACCTTTTTTTAAAACCATGGATAGTGGTTTTTTTTGAGAGGCTAGATATTATAGGATCCGACGAAAAAAGTAAGGAATGCAACAAATCGGTCATTGTTTGTTCTCTAGAAAATTTTCTTGTGTTGAATTCTCTAAGTCTTTTTAAATCTTTATTCCTTGCTTCGAGTGCCTCTTCTGAAAAAGTGCCTATAGGCAAAACCGCCGCTCGTATTATGTCTCCGCCATGAATGAGTAAACGATGGACGCTGCTTGGTAGATAATACCATGGATATAATGATATGAACATTTGTGCGGTTTTTAACGCATATTCTTGAAATCTATTGGCATCGACATCGTACCCGCATGATATCGTTTTCAAAACGACAGCGAAGTTTTTAACGAGATCTTCGTTAAGCCCTGTAATTCGCGATGTTAGTGAAGGATCTTCGAAAAAGCGTCTAGCCGAGTTCCCGTCATTTGTTGTCCCAAAGCCCGGTTTTGGGATGTCCACTAGAAGACCCATTTCTCTCCTTATTCGGTCTATAATTTCTTTTTTTCTGTCTTTAAACACATCTTTATTTTCTTGGGTTTTAATCTGCCAAGATTTAAATGGTATTCGATATGACACGTTCAAGAGACACTCGAAGCAACGAATCCAAGCGTGAAGACTAGAGAGGCCATATTGCAAATTAATAGGGTTAATATGTAACGTTTTGATAAGGTCCAAATTTTTCATTTGTTTGGGGGTTGCTTTACAAATACCACAAACCTGATTTGAAGTAGCACAAATCACCCCAAACATTTTATCATCAAGCATGGTAAGTTTAAAAATGTAGTTGACTGCTACTTTGAAATCATTAGCTAAAATGATTTCCAGCGGTTTTAGCTGCAAAATTTGTTGTTCGACGTTGTTTATTTCTTGTTTGGAAAGTAAGGGTGTTTCTTTTGCAAAAATTATCTTAATAGGTCGACAAAACCTCGTAGAACTTGGGCGAGGATTGTTCCAAATAACGGTGTTTGTATTTTTTGCAGCATATATTTGTAATGGTACCAAACAGACAGAAAAAAAAATTCATCAGTAGCATTTTCATTTTCACCAATGAATTTTTTCTTGTAGCGAGAGTGGCCTGAGCTTCCGTCCAAGCCCCACTTAAAAATTAAATTCACTTCAATAATATCATTACAACTGCAATACTGCAAAACTTCTTCCTGTAGTTTAACAAGTCTACTGGCTGTATGATTTGCAAGAGCTTGCAAGTTAATAGTGGCTGATGTTTCTGAAACAGCAATAGATATTTCTTCTGGATAGCATTCCTTTTTTGCGCACTGAATTCGATTGTAGGAGGGGTATATGTTTGCGTTCCTGCTTTTTGCTCCCCTTTGCATCAAAATATAAGATGCTTTTGTGAAACGCCCATCAACAAACAATGCTAAAGCTTCTTCTGGAGTATACTTCACTATAGCTAATTTTGGTGATCTATAGGCATTAAGAAATTTGGTAGCCATATCTGAAGACCCTGTAGAAACTTCTGCTATTACTTTGGCTGCGTTTCTTTCACCCGAACGATGTAAACTACTTTGCGCTGCAAAAGTTAATTCCTCTGTGGTGTTATTTTCGAGCAAATGTTTTATTTTCTGTCTTTTACTTTGAGCCGAAACTTGATTAAAATTCTCGGTCGGACGACCAATTTTTTTATTTTGCCTATTTAAAGGTAACTCAAGAGAACAAAAAGAAGTACGCCTATTTAGCCAGTTTTTGTTCTCGTTCTCAAACACTTTTAGGACTCTTCGTGATTTTGACCATTTTCTTTTTAAAAAACTGGTAATGTTTCTGACCTGCATGGAATAACAGGAACATGGGTCATTCTGGCAATCATTGTGATCCATTTTATTTCTGACATAATTAATAACATTCATATTTTTTTCATGAATTGGCTTATTCTGATGCCACACTTCAAAAAGTTCGCGATTGGAGATTTCGAGGGGTTCTAAAAAAAACAACTGTTTTAAGCAAAAACTGTGGCGTGCCATTTTTTTATAACAATAAATTCAGAACAAATGTCATACGAACGCCAATGGTAAAACAAGGAAAGGTGTTTGTACACCAGAAAACGCATCCAGATGCATAGAATATAATATGTACCAACTATTTGAAAGTTATTCAAAGTGATATCACAGATATTATAAAAAAATATTTTTTTTCAAAACTTTACCATTGACCCTGTATTTTGGAAACGAACCATTTGTGGACAGTTTTATTATCGGTCAGTTTTATAAAACTTTGCAAAAACCACATTTTTTAAAATTCGTAATGTGCGCTCCTAAATACGCATTTGTACCAATTTTGAACGAACATGTCTATACTCGTGTTTATATGTTACCCCTCTCCACCCACTTAGAGGGGGAGTTGTCAACTTCATGACATCATAATATTGTTATGTCCCAAAACTATATCTACCACGCAACGCGAGGTTGGATTCCGCTTGTGACGTCACGCGTGTTGCAATTCCTTGTCTAAGGTTGGAAGCGTTTGCCTTTTGTTATGTATTTAAATGGAAAACACGATTGAATATTGAGTTTAAACTTATTTTATTGTCGTAATTTTATAAATATCTGTATTTTAAGCTTTATAAAGTCTACAGATGGTTAAAATAATATTTAAAACATTTAAAGTTACCTTAAAAGCTTTATGAATAAAATAATCAAGATGCCCTTGCCTGCCGTGTCACACGCGTGACGTAAGCAGCTGACATACCTTGTATTTATTGTATCATGCCACATACCACATTTAAAGGTAATCGGGTAAGTACGTAAAAGTTGGTCAAATGTTAATTAAAATTTGTCCAAAGCATATACGTCAACATTGTCAAAAGGTTATAAAAACAGCATTTATTGCAATTTGTTGCAGCTGATTTTAGTGTGATTTGATTAACCGAATATATCTCAACAGTATACCGGTCGATTTAACTGTAATTGAGTGTAATTTGACAATAATATGCTTTACCAACTTAAACATATAACAAAAATGCTATACTTCCCATCCTGAAGGGATGTGGAAGTAAAATATATAACAAACGTTTGGTTATATAAAAAATACTAGATAATAAAATGTACTTACCTTGCATATTTACCATACTATTGTTGCAAAAACTAAATTACTTTCTAAGCTCACAAAACAAGAACCTGATTTTGACGGTAATTATCAACAAATAATAGAAACTATTTGACGTTTAATATACTTACTATTTTTACAGAGCCTACTATAAAATAAGTTACCCGAAAAATTCAAAACAAACAAATATGTTTGTAGGGACATATTAAGCATTCAATGATGCATTTGAAGGACAAAAAACGTAATGTTCAATATTTGACTTTTTATTTTCTAATTTTGGATTTTTGCCTTCTGTGCGTCGGACTAAATGACATGCAGTTAAGTTAGCAGCGTTTAGATACAAAACAAACTTCATTTGTTAGATATTCTGTTAGAGAATTATTCAATTCGTAATTTGAAAAAAAAAACAATTCTAATTTAACAAATATATACTAGAAATAAACAAATCTTTCAAAATACACATACATTAACTTACAACGGTCACATGTAAAGGAATTGCAAATAAAATGTGTTATAAGTGCCGTAACGCGACTTGACAAATCATTTCTAATTTGTATTATTTTGTGAAAAATTGTAATGCATCCACGTTTTTTTTGCTTAAATGTAGTAAATTTGAGGCAAGCTTCCTAATAAAACTCAAAAAAGGTCAGAAATCGAGATGTATTATATCGTACTAGAACCTTTACTATATTTAAGCAAAAACAAGGGTGGATGAAGCGTCTTTTTTATTAAAAAAAATCACAAAACTTTCCATAAATAACCAACCAGCTTCAGAAATTTCACTACTTTTCCGATGCTCAACTGTCAATTACGAAGTTTCTGACAAAATACCAGAATTCTTAATTATATGTACAGGGTGTCCGGATTTGGTTGCAAAAGCAGGGTATCTCGCTTATTTTTAAAGATAGAACCTTGCGGTTTTCACGAACCTGAGCTAATTTTTTGTGAAACTCATGAAGCCGTAAACAAAGTTTTCATAGCCTTCTTCGTTTATGAGATACAGGGCGAAATAGGTTATCCTTTAACTTAATGCAAAGGGAAAAATTGCTGCTTATGCAGTTTTTTACGCTGGATCCAGTGGCGTAGTCATATTTTTCATTTGAGTTATTTTTTAGATATGACCCAAAGTTGTGTTTTTTTTAATGGGACACCCCATATATTTGTCCAGAAATTGATTTGTCCTTTTAAAAGCTTCTCAAAAATATATAATAGTATGGGTCTGTTTTAATAAACAACAACAAAAATCCTAATTTTTATAATTATCATCAAAAATTTTGCAGTAGGCCATGCAAAACGATGCCGTTTTCTTTTGTTTTCTTGGAAACAAATGACATTTCCCAATTTTTGTATTTATTTATTGTGTAAAAATATATTTGTATTATTATGGAAGAAAACCGAACATTCGAACATTATGAAAAGTATGATATGTTAGCTTGTTTTATATTAAGTAATGAAAATGTTGAAGCGGCTTCTGAGATGTATTTTAACAGGTAAATAGTTAATTTTTAAGTATGTTGAAATACTATTGCTTAATTTTTATTTAGATATCCAGAAAGGACGCAACCTAATATATCCACTTTTTATCGGATAAAAAAGAATTTACTTAATCACGGATCATTTATCAAACCTCGTACGAAAACATATAATAAAGAAAATCGGGAGGCTGAGGAAATTACAGTTTTGGCTAATGCGGAAGCTTACCCTACAAACTCTTGTAGGGCCAGTGAAAAGAACATAGGGATTCCAAAAACTAGAGTTCAAGAAATTCTAAAAAAGCACAAATACCACCCATACAAATTTAGGCTCGTGCAGTACTTACAGCTAGGAGATGCAGAGCGTCGGGTAGTCTTCTGCAATTGGTTTCGAGAAAGATGCGATATGGTTAGAGATTTTGAAAGGAAGGTTATATGGTCAGACGAAGCACATTTCAGTAATTCTGGTATACTCAATAGGCACAATAGTAGATTCTGGTCCCAGGAAAATCAACACCAAATATTTCCCAGAAGACAGCAGGGCAGGTTTGGTCTAAATGTTTCCTGCTTCATATTAGGAACACATATAAAATTTTATATATTTGAGGGAAATCTAACAGCCAATCGCTATATAGAAATTTTAGAGGCAGCTATACCTGAATTACTTGACGATGTTCCTCTAGCGCAAATTAACGAAATTTATTTTCAACAGGACGGTGCTCCTGCACACAATTCTGGAATGACGAGATTATTTCTGGACAATAATTTTACCAATCAATGGATCGGAACAAATGGACCTATAAGATGGCCCCCTAGGTCCCCAGATTTGTCGATTTTAGATTTCTTTCTATGGGGATATCTGGAAAATAGAATTTACAAAGACCACTATGATAATGTCCAAGATTTAGGAAATGCAATAAGAGAAAATTTTCGCTATTTACGAAATCATCCCGTTCTTTTGCTTAATTCCCTAAAACGAATACGAAAATGCATAGAACAAAATGGAAATCAGTTTGAACAGTTCTTTTGATTTCCTTGGTTACTGTAGTTCTTATACGACAGATTTTTGCTGAAAGGCTTGTTACATAATAATTTATTACTGTTTTGTTCTTGTGTTACATAAATCTAGGTGGTACTTTTTTGGTGCGAAATTATCAATACATATTTTGATAAATAGATTTAATTACATATTTATTTTGATTTATTGTTAGGATGTAGATATTGTTAACGACTTTAAATAAAAGGCAGCATTGTTTTGCATGGCTTACTGCAAAATTTGGGATGATAATTATTAAAATTAGGATTTTTGTTGTTGTTTATTAAAATAGACCCATACTATTATATATTTTTGAGAAGCTTTTAAAAGAACAAATCAATTTCTGGACAAATATACAGGGTGTCCCATTTAAAAAAACAAACAACAACATATCTAAAAAATAACAACTCAAATGAAAAATATGACAACGCCACTAGATCCAGCGTAAGAAACTGCACAAGCAGCAATTTTTCCCTTTGCTTTAAGTTAAAGGATAACCGAGATACGAGGGGGGGGTCCCAAAATGCAAAATTTTCTATTTCGGCCTGTATCTCATAAACGAAGAAGGCTATGAAAATTTTGTTTACGGCTTCATGAGTTTCACAAAAAATTAGCTCAGGTTCGTGAAAACCGCAAGGTTCTATGTTTAAAAATAAGCGAGATACCCTGCTTTTTCAACCAAATCCGGACACCCTGTACTGTTGCCAAACTTATTTGATTTTCTTCAAATATACAACGAATAGTAGGTATCCCTAGGTTAGGTTAACATAACTCGGTATGAATCACAAGACTCTAACCCGCTTTCGTCAATCACGCTACTTTAGAGTGCGCGCATATTTGAGATACGATTTTAGCATGTGATTGTATGGCTTTAATGACGGTTTTATCGACGAACTTGAGCTAATCTAACGCTTCTGGAACAAACATCCACCTAACAGTGCCGAATTATTGTTCCATGATTCTTTTTTGTATGCAGTGGAGTCGTTAATATATTCCTCCGCTACTGTTGATTACTTCCAACCTCCCAAACGCTTTACATCGGTAAGTCATTTTCCGGAATCGGCCAGCAAAGTTGCAGAGGAGCAACTAAAACTATGCCCCGTGTAGAGTTCAGGGTTGGGCAATTTTAGAAAGGTGGGGCGTCTTCCCTAAACTGTTAAGGGGGAACTGCACGCAGTATTATGGATCATTTGCAAGCCTTCCGCCGCTGCAATATTATGTTAAAACTATAAGAGATATGTATTAGCTGCAATGGGATTTCAATAGGGAAATATGTATAGTTGGGCGCTAAATGCGATTTTTTATGAAAAAATCTAATCTAGAATTATAAAATAGAAGTAGATTTGTCCATTTTCGACTATTTTTCGACCACTTTTTGACGCAAATGCCGTCGCATATAATTTTTTTTCCACAAAATGGCTCTTTACCGCCTTGCATTGATCCTTTGTCTACGTAACTGCAAAATTTTAAATGGTAAATCGTACTCATGTCTTTGTATTTCTACAGCGCGTGAACCCTTTTGAACCCATTTTTTAAACGAAATGTAATTTAAATTGCCTATACATAACACATTTTTTTGAGGTTAGACGTGCAGGAAGTTTTTTCTAATACGTAGGTACCTTTTCATCTTACTTTGAACTTGACTAGACCTTGCCGCTAGTTTTTCACTTTTTGCGTGCAGTTCTCCCTTAATCCTAACACACTATGTCGTGCACTTCCCTCTTTTAAAATGTATAAGAAAACGTTGATGCGTTGTTGATGGTGGTCGTAGGCTGTATATTTTTTATAAATAGTAGATACTTTCCATTGTTAATTTCGTCGGATATAACAAAAGAGCGTGAAGTAACAAAAGATATCTGGTGCCTTATTCATGAAATCCGATATGTTTTCTTTTGTAAAAATATTTGTTTTCTTTGGTTTGAAGCCAACTTTGTTCTTTTGATAAAAGCAGTTAATTTGTAGAATTTGCTTGTATCTATATTTTCTTTAACTCAACGCTCTTAAGCATTGAGTATTTAGCCCACAAAGGATTTGGGCTAAATTCTTTGCTTAATTCAAGAAAATAAGCTAATAGTACCATTTCCCGAACCAGTCTTACTGCTTTTCATACTTCTGTTTTGATTTTACTGGTAATAGCTCCAAATTTGCTGATTCCGCGGCTTTTAGTACATCTGCCAGAATTTCCTCATCCGAACTATCCATTTTAAGCAGAATTAATTTTTGTTGAAGCTTTTTTCAAATGATTGAATGTTTGTATTTTGGTTGACATAACAAAAAAACTGATATTGTCAAAATTGCAAGGTGGCAAAGAGAACTTGTTGTTTTATTTGACACTGACAAATAATGATACAGGTCGTTTAATTAGTTGTCAAATTATTGTAGTCTAATATGGAGTAAATTTAGCTAAATTCGCTACGAGCGTAACAAAAAACACGACAAATCTTTATTTTTTGAATATCATTTAATGATGAAAACATTAAAATATCTAAAAGTCCTGTTTAAAGATGATAATTCTGCGAATAAAAAAGTATGCGCAAAGAGTTTCCGTGCGCAAAGCAGTGGCGGCGGGTGAAAAAGTAAGTGAAGTGCAAATGAAGCAAGAAAATATCGCAATAATTTTTTTTTTAATTTTTTTATATGTTGAAGGGGTAGAATATTTTTATACGACTTACTTAAATTTTGTATACTAAATCAATTCTCCTATCCTTCTTAGCGGCAAATTTATTTATAACATCCTCATAAAATGGATGAGTTGCCCTGATCTCCTCCAGACATTCCTTTTGAATTAAAATATTGCCTAGAGAATTAAGTCTTTTTTGAGATATTGTATTTCTTAAATAAGTTTTTACACGTTTGAAGCAAGAAAAACTTCTTTCCATTGAAGCACTTGTCGACGGTATTGTCGAAATAACGGAAAACACTTTATATGCTTTGGTTAAAATATCTTTATTTTTATTAATTTTTTTCATTCGCTCTTTCAGCGATATATTCCAATTACTGTCATTGGCAAAAATAAAACCAAGCTCATTTTTAAGTCGTTAAAAATGTAAGTTTTTCAAAGTCTTGAAAGCTAAGTGTCATTTCCATTAAAATATGGTCCAATATTTCATAAAAAAGGATTCTATACTTAGCCCTAATTTCTTCAGGTGAAAGCTTAGCAAGCTCACGTTTGTAATGATTTATTTCTGTAATAGAATTTGCTTTATCAGACATGGTATTAAAAAAATGTTTATTTCTTTTTTACGGAGCGCCTCACAAAAGCGTTTTATATTGTATATGCAAAAATGAATGTCAAACCTTATGGAGCACTGGGAGGTTTGCGTAATATCAGTGGTGTCATCCACTTGCACAGAAAAAAACTGTGTGTTCTAACATTTCTACCTTTAAAGGATGCCCAATTGAAATGTTATGGTTTACCAATATGATGGAAGGCGGTAAATAAGTAAGATATGTTAGTCACCAGACGCATCACACAATATTACCAAACACGGTAAATCTACATATCCTTTTCTACATTCTAAAACATTATTTGAAAAAAAAAAACAACTTTTCTCAATATCAACAAAGTAATGTTGGTACAATAAATCCACTAAACTAAATTTTAACTTGTCAAATTCCAGTTCGGTTTATAACCAAAAATAGCCTTTATATCCATGAGTATTGGAAAGAGATGAAAATATATTATTACTCCTCAACTAATCCAAGCTACCCTGTATTTTGTCCAACCAAGGAATAACCATCTAAATTAGTAATATTAGCTCGCCGATACGTCAAATCAATAGGACTTACAAAAAGAAAGAAAGAGACAGAGACAATACTTCCACTTCTATACTTATTTCGACTGCATTATTCTATCGATTGAAAGCATGTGGTTTTGAACTGACCTATCATAACCCCGTGTAAAAATCTGACAACTGATAAACAATAACAAAGCAAATCTTTGTAGATTTCGAAATATATAATAATGAACAAATTTACCTTACTAATTAATGCAAAATAGTGAACCAAGTTATTAAAGAACATTTGTGTTTAAATTTAGGTGCTTGTGAAATTTCCAAACAAAATGTGATATGCTATTTGACATGTAAACAACAAAATTCTTCTGAACTAACTGATATAAACAAATGGAATCTTAGAATATTAACGCAAGAAAACTAAATACAGGTAGATTTTTGAATGTTCTATTAGATTATCTTATCAGAAACATATGTCACTTAGATGTTACCTTCATTTGTTTGTCTTATATGATTGTTGACCTAGTCTTCAAGTCACAGCATATTAAAAATGTTAATTCCTATTAATTGGAATATCTTAAAGTTAATTTTATATATAAAACAGTAATTATATGATAATACAGTACAATATGAAAGTATTATTACATTGGCTCTATCAAAAATAAAGTAAATTCACATAAGGTTCTAATTTTGTACTTTTGCCTTCTGGCTATTTGCAACAAGAAATTTTTGAAACTAGCGTTATTCCTGTAACTTAAGTATCAATGGTAAATGTAAGCCAGAATATAATTTTAAAGAGTGTTTTTAATTATAAATTAGATTAAAATGACTTAGATATCACAAATGATATAATACTAAAAAAAATTAAAAAGTGTCAAGCGAAGATTTATTTTACTGAATTTTACTCCCCTATGTACTGACAGACATATATGACAAATCTAACTGTAACAGTGTTCATTATTTCATTTTTTACATGATCCTTTAAATAATCAGAAATGCATTCAATTAAATTCAATTAATAATTAATTCGAGTCACCAGTAAAAACATTTTTAATATTTTTTGACGATCTTTCAGTTCTTGGGAACTTCTCGATATTAATAAAAAAAGCTTTTTAAAATTCCCCCTACTTATTGACTCGCTACTCTCATCATGACCGCGAAAGACTAACTCTTGTTTTGCAAGGTACAGGGTGTTCGCAGTTAAATGGACCCCCCCCCCTTAACTTTTTAATTTGACGTTTGACAAAAAAATGTCAAATATAAAAGTTTTATAATTCAATGTGAATTTTTTTAAAAACCTCTTTCCATATGTACAGGGTGTTTCAGAAAGTCTGGGCGTGGTTCAACTTTCCTATTTTAAATACCTACCCCATTTTTTTATTGAATTTTTAAATTCTCCTAAAAATTCCAGACATATTTTATATAGCATACCCTACACCTAAATTTAACCCATAAAAAGATATTACCGCCAGATTTTTTCTATTCAAACAACAAAGAATTAACAGGTATTAACAGAACTATTCTAATTATTATTATATTAATTAATTATTATTATATTAATTATTAATTAATTATATTAATTATTAATTATTATATTATTAACTACTGGAATTCCATAAGGTGCTGGAAATGGCCTCCATTCATCTCGACACATAGGCGGTATCCCTTTTTTAATTTATTCAAAGCTTTTACTAACCAATTTTGATTCATATTTATAGTGTCTATACCATTTTGTATTTGTTCTTTTAATAAATTAACATTGGTAAGGCCCCCCAAGTAAATGTAATTTTTTAAATATCCCCATAAAAATGTGTCTAGCGGAGTTAGATCGGGACTATTTGGAGGCCACTTAATTGTCCCATGTTTTCCAATCCACGTTCCATACTGTCCATTTAAATAGGTTGTTACCATCCTTATGTTGTGGAGTGGTGCCCCATCTTGCTGAAAAATTACCTCTTGTGCTTCATTCAATGGTAATTCATCGATAAGATTCTCAATATCGTTATTAAGCATATCAAAGTATGCATTTCCAGTAAGTGAATGGCCAATAAATATAGGCCCAAGAACTCTATTGTTCTTTATGCCACACCATACATTTACAGATTGGCGACCTGAATGCTTTATTTCAAAAAACCTTTCGGGATTATTAGTGGACCAATGATGTAAATTTTTCTTATTTGGAACACCTGCGGTGCTAAAGTTAGATTCGTCGCTCCACAATACTTTATAAAAAAATGTAGGGTCCCGTTCAAGTTCTTCTAACATTCTTCTGCAGAAATATAAGCGTTCTCGTTGGTTAGCTTCTGTTAAATATTGGACTTTTGTCAGTTTAAATGGGTGCCACTTATATTTTTTTAATGTTTTGTGAATTTTTCCAACACTTTTGTGGAAGTCTTTCGCACAATCTCTTATCGAATTAGCAGGGTGTTCTAGACAGAATAAAATAATTTTGATAATAATAATAATAAGCTAGAGCTAAACAGATAAAAATACATACCTTGAAAATATAAAAGGTAATCTAATTCTTCGTCTTCGTTCATATTTACAGTCCTTTTTCGTCTTTTTAAAGACTTGGAAGTCCCAAATAGTTCATAAATACGTTTAAACGTATTTAAAGCCGGCGCGCGTCTATCGCCATGAAGAACTATATATTCTCGTCTTGCCATATATTTGTTTTTATTGTTCTTAATATATAAAGACACAATTTCAAATTTTTCTTCTTCCAAATAAACCATGTTTAAAGTTTTAACGTTTTTTGACAAATTGTCTTTTTATTTACTATATTGGTTTCCAAGGATATGAAATGATACCACCATACGCGATTTTTCACGTATAATTTAAAATACGCGTCACAAGTAAATGAGAATTTTCTGACAGTAATATCTTTTTATGGGTTAAATTTAGCTGTAGGGTATGCTATATAAAATATGTCTGGAGTTTTTAGGAGAATTTAAAAATCCAATAAAAAAATGGGGTAGGTATTTAAAATAGGAAAGTTGAACCACGCCCAGACTTTCTGAAACACCCTGTACATATGGAAAGAGGTTTTTAAAAAAATTCACATTGAATTATAAAACTTTTATATTTGACATTTTTTTGTCAAACGTCAAATTAAAAAGTTAAGGGGGGGGTCCATTTAACTGCGAACACCCTGTACAAAACTACATCAATGGCCAAGCATATAGATAGTCTATTTAATCGAACGTTTTCGTTAAAATATATTTTATATATATAGTTTAGCATTTTCTTTTAAAGTGTCAGCTATAGTGCTTTGATTTTTTACAAATGTTTGAGTCTTCATGTTTATGTAAAGACCTTCATATATTTAACATACCTGCAAATCCTTCCCTATTCCACACTGAATATTTATTGGAAACTAGTAAACAAGACCAGCAAAACAATTTTTGTAATATTTGACTACTACATAACCATTTGTACGCCGAAAACCAGGATGACGACTAAAACTCTGATCTTGTTCCTTCCATCGATTGAATGGAGTTTGCAACAAAATGCAAACCACATCCGTGATCGGATTCATCAATAATGTAAATTAATGAACCCAACATCAAATAAAGTTGTAACAACACTATAAATAAATGTAACACAAAACAGTCAAGTAAACTGCAAAGGAACTAACCGGTTGCAGCGAAATCCGCAAAAATAAAAGTAAACAACCGCCCCAAACTGAACGACACGTAGGTGTAGTGTACTGCGTTAGCAATTCACCGAGGGCGTTGTATGGTGCTGGTTAACATTAATCTTCCATGCGCTCGACGTCATCGCGAACGCGTTGTCATGGCAACGTAGTAGGCAAATCGTAAACTAAACATAGCACCTTCAGCAAGGTCGGTTTAGTTGTTATAATAAGGTTCGATTGAAAGTTTTAAAAAGACATGCCGCCAACGGTCAAGTGAAATATTTATTCGAGACGTACAGTTTATTTTTTGTCAATTAGGTGAATAAATGAATGTAAAAACTTAAAAAGTATCATTTTACCTGAATAGCTGTCACTGGCGCAAAGTTTAACTTTGCGCACGCAAATGAGTGCGCAAAGTAGTCACTTCACGCACGCTCGTAGAAAAAACTTAACCAGTGATTTTTAATTGTATTACTTCCCTCGTAAAGGGGACAAATCACCCTCTGCATTTTTTGCAGATGTTTGCATGTTCTCTCTCATTTCTGTACGTGTCGTTGTTCAAATTTTGGCCAAAAGATAAAGATCTTATGGGAATTCAAATGTTGGTGAACATCTAATATGATGGAATGAAATAGCGTGCTCACAAAAAGTAAAAAAATCATTATTATAAAACTATGGACTTCAAAATTTGCTAAATATAAAGTGTGATACTATGATAAACTGGAGAATTTGTTGTGTAAACTAATGATAATGGAACTAATAAAATGTTTAAACATTCATTATCAAAAAACTGCTTATACAATTGACTTCAAATTTTGTTAAACAATCATGTGTTAAACAGGGATAACCTAGTAAATTTTTAGTGCGAATCCGCTATGGCAAAACAAAATGGCGGCCTAATAAAATGTTTAAATATTCGGCAAAATTCCATTTCCTGGAATAAAACCTTTTTATGGAGGAAAATAATAAAAGGCACAATTTATTTTTTGTTGACGTAAATAATGTTATGCATAATAAATAATAATAATAAATTAAAAATTCGAAAAAAAAGGAAATAAATTATAGTTTCTATGATTTGTATAAAATTATTACCAAATAATTATATGTATATATAGACTGTTTATTTTGTATGTTGCAGAAAACGACGATGAGTACAATACAGATCATAACTCGACAGTTGCTGCCTCTGATAAGTTAGACTATCCATTCGGCAATCAAGATCCGTTATCGAAAACTGATTTCAAGGAATATTTGCAGTCACTTTCGACATATCTAAAGAAATTGTTAGTTTCCCTTTATGACATTGGTATTGGAAGAGTGAGCCGTTCTTATTGCTTTTCCTTTGTTACCGAAAATTACAAAATTGACGAATCTTCAGATGAAAATGGGGATGTCAAGGGATACTTTCAGTACGAGAACAACACCGGACGATACGACCTTTGCTACGTTGTAAACGGTTATACTGGATTTAAGGTGACTGGAGGAAGTTTAGCGAATATCGGAGATTTTTCTTCAGATGGAGTAAATTCCAGAAAACCCCAAAACGAAGAAGGTGAAATTAATGTTAAAATTGTAATTGGAGAACCGACAGAAAGGAGCGACAGAAGTGAATCTTTTACTGCCAGTAACATGTATTTTTGATATTTGTTATCAAATTTAGATTATAAAATAATTTTAATAATATTACAGTAATTGTTAGAAGACTGTTTCTTTTTCACTTACTTACAAGAGGGAAGTATGGTATTGGTAAAAAATTATTTTTTTTAGATCTTTATGTTTCAGGGACCCTACATGTCCAAAAATCACTATCTCTTATAATTTTTGGAAATATGATTTTTTTCTCGGACCTCTGCATACGTCGTTTTCACCATTTTGTTATAAAAGTGTCTATATATAAAATTTTTTTTTCGAAAATGAGTTCAAAATGAATTAATATTTTCGGAGATATGACTAAATTTTCATTTTGGAAATTTTTTTGTTTCATTTTCTGTCAAGTTAGTAACATTTCGTTAGTATATGTTTAAAAACTATTATTTCTTAATAAAATAAAGCAAACCGCACCCTCCTATCTCTTTTAGTTTTCGAAATATGAACTTTTTTCTAGACCGTTGCATATCGGGCATTCACCATTTTGTCATAAAAGCGTCTAAATTTTTCGGATATTTTTAGTTGATATAATAATTTGAAGTTACTATCACTTATAGATTGATTCTGTCTGAATCGAATGGTGAAAACCGCATCTCGCTAACTTTTAAGGATAAAAGTTACGCACATTTTTGCGAGACCTTGTAAAATCGCGAATTTTCCGATTTTCTTCGGGCTGTGAAAATTCAACCGTACATCCTACGATCAAACGAGTATTATTTTCGATTTTTACGGTATCAAATTAGTACATAAATCACGTTTCAATAAAATCTGGAACCAAAAATTTTTCGAAAATTTTACATGTATAAATTTTTTTGACGGAATTTTTGGAAAATGATGGATCTGAATTTTTTCAAGCTGAATGCAATGGACACATACAAATGTAAGGGGCATTAATATTTTCGAAGATATGACTAAATTGTCATTTTAAAAATTTTTTGGTTACATTTTCCGTCAAGTTATCTCCACTTCGTTATTATATGTTTTAAAACGATTACTTATTAATAAAATGACGCAAACTACCCCCCCCCCCCCCCCTATCTTTTTTCGTTTTCGAAATATAAATTTTTTCCCAGACGGCTGCATACGGCGCATTCACCATTTTGTCATGAGAGCCAGTTATAGATTCATTTTTTCTGAATCGAATGATGAAAACCGCATCTCGCTAACTTTTAAGGAAAAAAGTTATGAATGGACATTTCCGCGAGACCTTTTAAAATCTCGAATTTTCCGATTTTCATCGGGCTGCGAAAAATCAGTCATACATCCTACGACCAAACGAGTGTTATTTTTGGTTTTTATGGTATCAAATTAGTATATAACCCAGGTTTCAGCAAAATCTGGAACCAAAAAATTTTTCTAAAATTTTACATGTATATGTATAAATTTTTTTGACGGAAATTTTGGAAATTTTTTTTTTCGAAAATAAGTGGAAAATATACGTTTATATAGGTATTTTGAGCTGCTGAATGCAATGGACACATACAAATGTAAGCGGGATTAATATTTTCAAATATATGACTAAATTGTCATTTTAAACATTTTTTTGTTACGTTTTCGGTCAATTTAGCTCCATTTCGTTAGGATATGTTTTAAAACGATTACTTCCTAATAAAATAAAGCAAACCGCACCCCTTTTTCTCGTTTAGTTTTCGAAATATAATTTTTTTTCGGGACCGTTGCATACGGCGCATTCACCATTGTGTAATAAAAGCGTCTATATTTTTCGGATATTATTAGTTAACATGATAATTTGAAAATACTATCAGTTATAAATTCATTCTTTCTGAGTCGAATGATGAAAACCGCATCTCGCTAACTTTTAGAGAAAAGTTATGGATGGACATTTTCGCGAGACCTTGTAAAATCTCGAATTTTCCGATTTTCACCGGGCTGCGAAAAATCAGTCATACATCATACGACCAAACGAGTGTTATTTTTGGTTTTTATGGTATTAAATTTGTATATAACCCAGGTTTCAGCAAAATCTGGAATCAAAAAATTTGTCGAAAATTTTACATGTTTTTACAAATTTTTTTGACGGAAATTTTGGAAATTTTTTTTTTCGAAAATAAGTGGAAAATATACGTTTATATGAGTATTTTTGATCTGCTGAATGCAATGGACACATACAAATGTAAGGGGCATTCATATTTTCGAAGTTATGACTAAATTGTCATTTTAAAAATTTTTTGGTTACATTTTCCGTCAAGTTATCTCCACTTCGTTATTATATGTTTTAAAACGATTACTTCTTAATAAAATGACGCAAACTGCACCCCCCCCCCCTATCTTTTTTCGTTTTCGAAATATAAATTTTTTCCCAGACGGCTGCATACGGCGCATTCACCATTTTGTCATGAGAGCCAGTTATAGATTCATTTTTTCTGAATCGAATGCTGAAAACCGCATCTCGCTAACTTTTAAGGAAAAAAGTTATGAATGGACATTTCCGCGAGACCTTTTAAAATCTCGAATTTTCCGATTTTCATCGGGCTGCGAAAAATCACTCATACATCCTACGACCAAACGAGTGTTATTTTTGGCTTGTATGGTATCAAATTAGTATATAACCCAGGTTTCAACAAAATCTGGAACCAAAAAATTTTTCGAAAATTTTACAGGTATATGTATAAATTTTTTTGACGGAAATTTTGGAAAAAATTTTTTTTTTTTCGAAAATAAAAGGAAAATATACGTTTATATAGGTATTTTGAGCTGCTGAATGCAACGGACACATACAAATGTAAGCGGGATTAATATTTTCAAATATATGACTAAATTGTCATTTTAAACATTTTTTTGTTACGTTTTCGGTCAATTTAGCTCCATTTCGTTAGGATATGTTTTAAAACGATTACTTCCTAATAAAATAAAGCAAACCGCACCCCTTTTTCTCGTTTAGTTTTCGAAATATAAATTTTTTTCGGGACCGTTGCATACGGCGCATTCACCATTGTGTAATAAAAGCGTCTATATTTTTCGGATATTATTAGTTAACATGATAATTTGAAAATACTATCAGTTATAGATTCATTCTTTCTGAGTCGAATGATGAAAACCGCATCTCGCTAACTTTTAGAGAAAAGTTATGGATGGACATTTTCGCGAGACCTTGTAAAATCTCGAATTTTCCGATTTTCACCGGGCTGCGAAAAATCAGTCATACATCATACGACCAAACGAGTGTTATTTTTGGTTTTTTTTGGTATTAAATTAGTATATAACCCAGGTTTCAGCAAAATCTAGAACCAAAAAATTTGTCGAAAATTTCACATAAATTTTTTTGACGGAAATTTTGTAAAAAATTTTTTTCGAAAATAAGTGGAAAATGTACGTTTATATGTGTATTTTGAGCTGCTGAATGCAATGGACACATACAAATGTAAGGGGATTAATATTTTCGAAGATATGACTAAATTGTCATTTTAAAAATTTTTTGGTTACATTTTCCGTCAAGTTATCTCCACTTCGTTATTATATGTTTTAAAACGATTACTTCTTAATAAAATGACGCAAACTGCACCCCCCCCCCCCCCCTATCTTTTTTCGTTTTCGAAATATAAATTTTTTCCCAGACGGCTGCATACGGCGCATTCACCATTTTGTCATGAGAGCCAGTTATATATAAATCGAATGATGAAAACCGCATCTCGCTAACTTTTAGAGAAAAGTTATGGATGGACATTTTCGCCAAAATCTCGAATTTTCCGATTTTCACCGGGCTGCGAAAAAATTACATCATACGACCAAACGAGTGTTATTTTTGGTTTTTATGGTATTAAATTAGTATATAACCCAGGTTTCAGCAAAATCTAGAACCAAAAAATTTGTCGAAAATTTCACATAAATTTTTTTGACGGAAATTTTGTTTTTTTTTCGAAAATAAGTGGAAAATGTACGTTTATATGTGTATTTTGAGCTGCTGAATGCAATGGACACATACAAATGTAAGGGGATTAATATTTTCGAAGATATGACTAAATTGTCATTTTAAAAATTTTTTGGTTACATTTTCCGTCAAGTTATCTCCACTTCGTTATTATATGTTTTAAAACGATTACTTCTTAATAAAATGACGCAAACTGCACCCCCCCCCCTATCTTTTTTCGTTTTCGAAATATAAATTTTTTCCCAGACGGCTGCATACGGCGCATTCACCATTTTGTCATGAGAGCCAGTTATAGATTCATTTTTTCTGAATCGAATGATGAAAACCGCATATCGCTAACTTTTAAGGAAAAAAGTTATGGATGGACATTTTCGCGAGACCTTTTAAAATCTCGAATTTTCCGATTTTCATCGGGCTGCGAAAAATCAGTCATACATCCTACAACCAAACGAGTGTTATTTTTGGCTTGTATGGTATCAAATTAGTATATAACCCAGGTTTCAACAAAATCTGGAACCAAAAAATTTTTCGAAAATTTTACAGGTAATTTTTTTTACTGAAATTTTTTTCGAAAATAAAAGGAAAATATACGTTTATATAGGTATTTTGAGCTGCTGAATGCAATGGACACATACAAATGTAAGCGGGATTAATATTTTCAAAGATACGACTAAATTGTCATTTTAAACATTTTTTGTTACGTTTTCGGTTAATTTAGCTCCATTTCGTTAGGATATGTTTTAAAACGATTACTTCCTAATAAAATAAAGCAAACCGCACCCCTTTTTCTCGTTTAGTTTTCGAAATATGAATTTTTTTCCAAACCGTTGCATACGGCGCATTCACCATTGTGTAATAAAAGCGTCTATATTTTTCGGATATTTTTAGTTAACATGATAATTTGAAAATACTATCAGTTATAGATTCATTTTTTCTGAAACGAATGGTGAAAACCGCATGTCGCTAACTTTTAAGGAAAAAAGTTATGGATGGACATTTTCGCGAGACCTTTTAAAATCTCAAATTTTCCGATTTTCATCGGGCTGCGAAAAATCACTCATACATCCTACGACCAAACGAGTGTTATTTTTGGCTTTTATGGTATCAAATTAGTATATAACCCAGGTTTCAACAAAATCTTGAACCAAAAAATTTTTCGAAAATTTTACATATAAATATTTTTGACGAAAATTTTGGAAAAAAATTTTTTTTTTCGAAAATAAAAGGAAAATATACGTTTATATAGGTATTTTGAGCTGCTGAATGCAATGGACACACACAAATGTAAGCGGGATTAATATTTTCAAAGATATAACTAAATTGTCATTTTAAACATTTTTTTGTTACGTTTTCGGTCAATTTAGCTTCATTTCGTTAGGGTATGTTTTAAAACGATTACTTCCTAATAAAATAAAGCAAACCGCACCCCTTTTTCTCGTTTAGTTTTCGAAATATGAATTTTTTTCCGGACCGTTGCATACGGCGCATTCACCATTTTGTCATAAAAGCGTCTAAATTTTTCGGATATATTTAGTTGACATAATAATTTGAAAATACTATCAATTATAGATTCATTATTTCTGAAACGAATGGTGAAAACCACATCTCGCTAACTTTTAGAGAAAAGTTATGGATGTACATTTTCGCGTAAAATCTCGAATTTTCCGATTTTCACCGGGCTGCGAAAAATCAGTCATACATCATAAGACCAAACGAGTGTTATTTTTGGTTTTTTTGGTATTAAATTAGTATATAACCCAGATTTCAGCAAAATCTGGAACCAAAAAATTTTTCGAAAATTTCACATACATTTTTTGACGGAAATTTTGTAAAAATTTTTTTTTCGAAAATAAGTAGGAAATATACGTTTATATGGATATTTTGAGCTGCTGAATGCAATGGACACATACAAATGTAAGGAGGATTAATATTTTCGAAGATATGACATTTAAAAAATTTTTTTGTTAAATTTCTCGTAAAATCATTTTTAAGAGTTGTTAAATTTCTCGTCAAGTTAGTATCATTTCGTTAAGATATGTTTTAAAACGATTACTTCTTAATAAAACAAAGTAAACCGCACCCCCCTATCTCTTTGAGTTTTCGAAATATGATTTTTTTTCTAGACCGTTGCATACCGGGAATTTACCATTTTGTCATAAAAGCGTCTAAATTTTTCGGATATTTTTAGTTGACATAATAATTTAAAGTTACTATCACTTATAGATTGATTCTGTCTGAATCGAATGGTGAAAACCGCATCTCGCTAACTTTTAGGGATAAAAGTCATGCACATTTTCGCAAGACCTTGTAAAATCGAGAATTAACATTTTTTTGTTACATTTTCGGTCAATTTAGTTCAATTTCGTTAGGATATGTTTTAAAACGATTACTTCCTAATAAAATAACGCAAACCGCACCCCTTTTTCTCTTTTAGTTTTCGAAATATGATTTTTTTTCGGACCTTTGCATGCGGCGCATTCAACATTTTGTCATAAAAGCGTCTAAATATTTCGGATATTTTTAATTGACATAATAATTTGAAATTACTATCAGTTATAGATTCATTCTTTCTGAATCGACCGGTGAAAACCTCATCTCGCTAACTTTTAAGGAAAAAGTTATGGACATTTTCGCGAGACCTTGGGCTGTGAAAAATCAATCATACATCTTATGACCAAACGTGTGTTATTTTTGGTTTTTGGTTTCAGCAAAATCTAGAACTAAATAATTTTTCGAAAATTTTACATGTATATGTATAAATTTTTTTGACGGAAATTTTTGAAAAAAATTTTTTTTTCGAAAATATACGTTTATATGGGTATTTTGAGCTGCTGAATGCAATGAACACAAATGTAAGGGGGGTTAATATTTTCGATGATTTGACTAAATTTTCACTTTGAAAATTTTTTTGTTACATTTTCCGTCAAGTTAGCTCTATTTCGTTAGGATATGTTTTAAAACGATTACTTCTTAATAAAACAACACGGACCGCACTCCCCGATCTCTTTTAGTACTGCCAGTTATAGATTCATTCTTTCTGAATCGAATGCTGAAAACCGCATCTGGATAACTTTTAAAGAAAAGAGTTATGGACATTTTCGAGAGACCTTGTTAAATCACGAATTTTCCGGTTTTCATCGGGCTGTGAAAAATCAGTCTCTACATCCTATAGTACTTTCTTACCACATTTAACTATTTCTATACTCTCAAATGCATCCAGTGATCTATTGTTAGATACATTTTTAATCAGCTTAAGATTATTTATTCCTATTCGGTGATTGTTTTCCCAAGCATGTTGGGCAACACTTGACTTTTCTGTTCTTCCGTATCTTAAATGTGCCATGTGTTCTTTACAACGAATGTTTATGGAGCTGTGGTGTAGTGTGATTAGAACTCTTGTATTTTGATCTATCTTCCACCACAGGTTCCAGTGTTAGGACTTAACGTGGCTTCACGGTCAACGGAACAAAACCTTTATTGTAAGTACTGTACTAAGATTAGGTTAATAGCAGCAGATATTTGGTTTCTAAAATCATGCAAGTCTTTTTTAGTTTTCCCTAAATTCATTTCAGTCAAGATCCCTAAACAATCACCCGTTACTGGGAAGGTTGAATCTTTTGCCAAACAAAAGTGGCTAGATTTAGAAATTAAAAATCTGTATAGCAAGCGAAGTATGCTCGAAATTGAAGCATACGGATTATTCAAAAAACTCACTTATGAACTTGGTAATTTAGAATTTGAACAATGGTTAGATTTCCAAAAAAAAATGTTCGTAGTTATCGATGCCAAATTTTTGAACAAAATGTGTTCACATAAAAACAAATTGAGAAAGTTGATACCACAAAAACAAATTTCTTCGGAAGTCAAGAACATTGTAGAAAACCTTTCTTCTCAGGCCTTTGATAATAAGGAAATCGCCCTTTTGAATAAAGGATTGAATTTTGCAGTAATAAGCAATAAGCCTCCAGTAAAAAATAGTTTACCAACTATTATTGGGAATATCGAAAGTTCCATTCAATACGTGCCAGAGTCAACTAAGGGATTCATTAGAGAGACTCGTAGAAATCAAATCTCAAAAACGTTGTTAACAACAAGTCAAAATATGTTTCTCGTAAAAACACTGAAGTTATCCAGGGACTGAAGAAAAAGGAATGTTTTTATTTAAAAGCTGACAAAGGAAATAAGGTTGTTATACTAGACAAAAAAGATTATTTTGAAAGAGTAGACAATTTGATTCAAACTGGTCCTTACAATTTAATTGAGAAAAACTCGTTATTAAAATAGATAACAGAAGTAAAAAGCACCTTAAAACAGTGTAAAAACCTTGTGCCCGATAAACCAAAATTCAAACTAACACATAGTAACCCACAGTTATCTAAACTGTATTGCCTTCTCAAAATCCATAAACCTGGGAAGTCCATGAGACCTATTGTTTCAGCTGTTGGATCACCAACGTTCAATATTTCAAAATGGTTAGTAGAAGAATTCAGCAAGTTAAATATCTCGTACTATAACTTTGAGGTTACTAACTCGTTAGAATTCTTAGATAAAATTAAAAATGTTCACTCAAAAAAAGGTGAAAATTTAATATCTTTTGATGTAAGCTCATTGTTTCCTAGTGTACCCATACCACTGGCTTTAGAGTACCTAAAGAAACTACTTGAAATCAATAATTTGAAGAAAGAAACTATTGATGAATATTTGCTTCTTACAAAATTATGTATGAATCAATTTTTTTTTGTTCAACAATAAATATTATAAACAACTTGAGGGAACTGCGATGGGCAATTGCTTATCTCCGTTCCTTGCAAATTTGTTTATGGGTAGATTAGAAACCCGATTCAAAAAAGAACTCAAGTATTTCTCAAGGGTGTGGTATAGATATGTAGACGATATATTTGCTATTTTTGATACTAAAACAGAAAATTTTGACACTTTCTTAGAAACATTAAACAGGAAGGAAGAAGAACAATGGGCAATTACCTTTTCTCGACACGTTAGTTATTAGAAATAACGATAAATTAATATTTGATATTTATAGGAAATTTACTAATACTGATAGGTATATAACATCCGAATCAATTCATTGCCGTCAACACAAAATGGCAGGATTTCATTTCTTAACTCACAGGTTAGTCAATTTTCCGTTAAGTAAAGAACGTTTTAACAATGAAATGAATCGGATTAAAAATATAGCTAAAAGTAATGGATACAATGATAATTTTGTACAAAAAGTAAATAGACATAAGCATAAGAAAATGTTAAAAGATGCCACTACTCTTCAAACACCTGAGGCGCCCAATAAGTTCATAGTAATCCCATATGATCCCAGATATACGAGAGGTCTGGACAAAGTATTTAAAAACGTAGGTTTTAGAGTAGCCTAAAAACGGAGAACAGTTTGAAAAATCTCCTTGGAAATCCTAAAGACAAAGTCGACTTGAAGGAGAGGAGTGGCCTCTATGAAATTAGCTGTAATGATTGCGATCTAAAATATGTTGGGCAAACTAAACGCTCCATAAACATTCGTTTTAAAGAACACATGGCATATTCAAGATAGGCAAGAACAGAAAAGTCAATCATTGCCAACATGCTTTGGAAAACAATCACCGAATAAGATTAAATAATCTTAAGTTGATTAAAAATGTATCTAATAATAGATTATTGGATGCATTTGAGAGTATAGAAATAATTAAACGTCCCCTTTATTGTTTACTTGACAACAGTGCAGTCGTGTGCAGCCAAGTGTGACCACATTTACCTATAGTCTCGGTTAGGATAAATTACTTTAGTTTATATCATCTGCTGATGATGCTAACTTGGTTAGCGAAATACGCGTCCAGAACGTAACAAGTTGTGGTGTAGTGTGATTAGAACTCTTGCATTTTGATCTATCTTCCACCACAGGTTCCAGTGTTAGGACTTAACATAGAGATTAACTGGTAAAATTGTGGTACGAATTCTAGACAAAATGGCGGCCAAATAGAATCTAATAAAATTAAAGTAAAAAATCTTCTTATTCAAATGAATTAATCTCTTGCAGCAAAACTGAATGACACAGGGATTAACTGATGCGAATTCCAACTGACGATACAAAATGGCGATCTTAAAAAATCAGTATAAAAAAATCAATTTATATTAAATCATGCCCAAAAAATAAGTGTGGTATAGGTAGAATCTGGTAAAATATTGGTAGGAATAATATATGATTGAACAAAATTTCGCGGAATAAAAATGTGTACGTTCGGAACTAAATTAGGGTACCCATTACTATTCCTAATGAAAGGAATGATTCATAACGACGTTCCGACTAAAAGCGATTTTTTGTTTATTTATTTCTAATGAAATGCAATTCGTTGTGCATCAGTTCTTCTCTCAACTCTTTTCGATTTTATTAAACAAAGTATTTTTAGTATACCCCCAACACAAATATCTAATGCATTTAAATCAAGTGGACGAGGAGGTCAACCTACATGTCTTTTTAGATGTTCATTGGCCAGGTCACGTTTAAACTATTCAACCGATTTCTTGCTGATATAGTTTGTTTGTAACT
>JAUTXW010002588.1:2500-46363 GCA_030620095.1 Kuschelorhynchus macadamiae
AGATTTCTTGTTTCACGTTGCATATTGATCTACATTCATACAAAGCGGACTGACAGTGACAAAAAGCATCTGCATTTTTGACAATTACTGTTACTTTGGTTTTCCACAACCTGCTACTTACTTTAGTGAGAAAAATGTAAATTAAAACCAATAAAATCATGTTATGCTATAAAATGCTGTTTCTCGTTTAATAAGAAAGATAATGGAGTAAATAAAAAAACAAAATGTAAAAAAAAGATAAGGCTATGGCGTGATTTCAATTCCAACTTGATATTGTAACTGATCAACTCTACAGGGTGTTACAAGTTTTATTAAAAAAACACGCTATAATTGCTACACCCGGTATTAGTAAAAAAAAGATTTTTATTAGAATACCGTTAGTATACTAACATTGTGGATGGCACAACCTGTCATTAAAAAAAAAACGTCTAAATCGGACCAGTAGTTTTGATAAAATCTTGCTTTGAACTTTTGGTTATTTTTTGGTGGTGCGTTAATTTTTTGGGGAAGTGTATATACAAAACCTCACTGAAAAGAAGGGGAGAAAGTGGAGCTAGAACCTGCAGCCGCGGAATCAATCAAAAATCCCTTACTTTATTTTAAACTTTAATTCTTACCTGTGAACCAACTAATAATCCTGATGGACTATCAGCCAAGAGTTTGTCAAATTTTTCCAGGTAAGAAGCTTGATCCTTTTTTAACGCAGCAATGTTTTCTGGGTCCTGTTCTCTGAATACTCTCATTACAACTAAAAAAGTATGACAGTTAAAATTCAGACCTACAGTCAATAAATGTAATAAAACACAAATTGCACTATGGTTACCAAAGCGCATACAACTGGAGTCAATTAAGGAATTGTGAATTTTAAGGTTTAGACTATTCCTAATTGGAATTACTTTCCAATATTTCGCCTGCGCATCTTCAGGGATCTTCACTGTACGAGTTCCAAAAGCACTGAATATATGTGAACAGTATTAAACGCGAGCAGTGAAGATGCCTCGTACAGTTACAAATGAAACGTCGAAAAGTAATTTCATTAAATACGGTCTAAACTCAAGAAGTATTATTTCTTTACTGTGGTATCGATAATTAGCGAGTTCATAAAAACGAGTACATTTTAACACACAAATTAGGATGCTTATAACTGATAACAATTTGTATTCATAATTTACTTAATGGCTAGTTCAGTAATGCGTAAGTGTTTACACGTTAGTTTTTCGCGAAGAAGTTTTTCCAAATATTAACATAATTTTAAAATTTCATTTATTATTTCTATCAGTCTAATATCTATGGTCCTTAATTTTCATATTGAATAATATTTAAGTTATAAGTAAATAGGACAGTTTTTGGTTTCCTTAATTTCTTTGTACCATGGAGGGGTGTTCAGTTGTTAAAGTCCTCTCTGCTTTTTTGAAATTCACACTTAATGAGTCATTTTTCACAAAAACGCTGGAACACGTGAAGAGATTTAAACGATTGTTCGTCTTTTTGTAATATTTTCAGCCTATATACTATATCTTATTTTGTCACTAAATAAATAACTTTCTTTGATTGCATGCATTTTTGATCATTTTTTGAAATACATCTGTCGGATCTGTATCCATTTTATTAAAGCTCTCAGGATTTAGAAAATCTATAGTTTTTTCGAAAAAATGTAATATGGCGCCGTACAAAGGGAAAACCAAAATTCGGAGACATCAATGCTCGATTAGCAAACAATCCCAATAGTTTTTATCCATTAGGACATACGTCAAAGCGCGCCACCGCCGCCAAGTGTCCCACTACCTGACCTTGCAAGTGGGTGATGACTCATGTGTTTGCTCATGTACTACATCATATTGGTGATTGATTACAAAACTCGTGCAGTTTTTGTTTATCATTTTTTTTTAAAGATAGAAATTTTAATTATATATAACACTTACGTGATGAATAATCTTCTAAAGTGCTAACTAGGGAATCGGCCATCAGCGCTTCCCAGTCGTCTTTGCCCAGAAGTCCAAATTGCTTAGCCAGATACCTCGCGATCGCGTTACTCTGACAAACTTGTTTACCATCTATTTCTATCACCGGTAGTTTACCGAAAGGAGTTTCTAAAATAAATTTAGGTAATTAAAAAATGTATTAAAAAAAACGTATTTAATGTACTAATAAAGTAAATTAGTATATAATTTCAAAAATAAATACGCTATGTTATATAGCCTTTTAAACGTATTAAATAAAACTTACTCGGTTTCAGTGCAGGCCATTCTTCTCTCTTTACCCTAATGTCTTCATATTCTTGACCGGCATAGGCAAAAATGTATCTGAGAAGTTCAGCCCGTCCAGCCATGTTGAAGTAGACAAGCTTGTACTTTGGCGCCATTTTTCTTCACTTTAAATCGTAAACACAAAACATATTAATAAAGTCTTTTAAGTTGTTACAAAGTAATAATGTGAAGTTTTGTAAATAAAATTTCAAAAGCGTAAATGGGGTCTTCAAAAATAAAAAAATATATGTTAAGTTCTGGCTTAAATCTCAGAATTTATTAAATTTTGACTTCTGTCGCGGAATTTAGTTAAATTCCTATACTAATTCGGAATTTAATATAGTGGCGGCTCCCAGTAGACGCCGGTGAAGCGCCGCTTCACCTACATTTTCTAATCAATTTACTTAAAAATAAAAATATTTTTATAATATTGTTCCAAATTGGCGGGCAACCAAACACGTAGTCTCTGAATGCACTCCTTTTATTTTCAAAACACAGCTTACAGGTAGTACAGGTAAAAACTGGTTATACCTAATACTCGTAACTAAGGTAACCCTAAACTTGTCACTGTCTACCTGTTTACACTTTGAAGTCTCAAACTAAACTGAATCAAAAGGTGTTTGGGGTCCTCTTCGATTCTTATGTCAGCCGAATGGCTATTACAACTCTTCATTCCTCGGGAAAACAATCAAATTGTAAGAATAGCGGAAAAAGTCATAGGAGGGGGATCCCAGTTGGGGAGGGGGGATAGTTTAAATTCTAGGTAAAAGACAATCTTTAGGGAGCTTGAATTTGTTACGTGGTTGGGAAAAGTCATGAGTTTTGGTAATGAGGTCAGTGTTAGCAAGTTCGGCCCTTATGAAATAATTTGAATTAAGTTTGTTAATGAAGTCGCCCAAGCTCTCAAGCTTTGTATCCCTGTGGAGAATTGAGTATCTGATGAATCTGTCCGCGTTTAGAATGCGCGTTTATTATTTTATTTTGGAGCGATTGAAGTCCTTTTGACTGGTTTTTATGATGAGTACTCCACGTGGGTGAAGCGTAGATTAGAATTGGTCTAATATAGAGTTTAAAAAGTGTGATCTTGTTTTTAATATTAAGACTACTTTTTTGGTGCAATAATGAATATAATTGAGCTAGAACACCTCTAGCTTTCTTAATACTATAGTCAGTATTCGCAGACCACCTAAGGCCTCTATCAAATATTACTCCCAAATATTTAATTTGCTTAGACCAATTAATCTCCTGTTCTTGAATTTTGTCTTTTTAGCAGTAGGAATTCTACTATTTTTTGTGAAAATAATAGCTTGAGTTTTTGAGGGATTAAGATCCAACTTCCAGTGATTCATCCAGACTTGAATGACACCAATGTGCCTTTGAAGCCTGGATGATAATATGTTTAAGCTTTTATTTGTAGACATTAGAGCGGTATCATCTGCAAAAAGATAGAGATTGGTGTAATTGTTGGTCGGAATGTCAGAAATAAACACGTTAAATAATAGGGGAGAGAGGGGTGAACCTTGTGGGGCTCCCGTCCTTATTGGCCTAGGAGTCGAGTTAAAGCCATCTACATGTACCACAAATGTTCTATTGAGTAAAAAAGAGTGAACTGCTTTAACTAAATACTTTGAGATACCCGCTCTAATGAGTTTTAGCACAAGGCCTGAGTGCCATGTTTTGTCAAAGGCTTTTTTTATGTCAAGGAAAATAGCGCCAGAGCTTTTTTTCCTTTTAAAACCATTAATAATGTCAGCTGCTAGTCTAGTTGTTTGATTAATGGTGCTAATCGAGTTTCTAAAGCCGAACTGAAAGTCTGAGTTTAATTAAAATATTTTTTCCGTGATTTTACCTAATGCAGGGGGGAGACTAATTGGTCTATAGCTGTTAGTTAGATATGCCCTTTCACCTTTTTTCTTAATAACTATTATTTTTGCTTGTTTCCACAACAGTGAAAAATAGCCTAATTTAAGGATAGCATTAATAATTAAAGTTAAGTGTTTAAAAAGGGTCAATGGGGATTTTTTAATAACAGATTGAATCAAAGCAACAGGAATTGAGGGTGCAATGCCAACCGGAATTCTTTCGTAGATTCTGACCGTGTGAACTACGTTATTTTCGTGAGCTAAATTGATTGGCTGACTTTCACTAAACTGTTCGTACAGGGCGTCTGCAAAATATTCTACCTTGTCTTCAGGGTTAGAGATTATTGAGTTGTTGAGAGTATTCCTGATATGGGTCATGGGTAGTTTAGGCCCTTTGGTGAGATTTTTCGAGAGTCTAAAGTAATGAGTACCTTGATCAGTTAGGGCGGAGAGTTTATCTTCCCACTGCTGATTATATAAGTCTTTAAGTAAACCCTTAATTTCTTTAGTGGCTTTGTTAGCAAGGCTTTAGAAATGAGGGTGTCCAGTTCTGTAAGCCAGATTTTTGAGTCTGTTTTTTTCTTTTATTTTTTCCCTGATGTCCGAGGGAATCGAGCCGTATTTGGTAATTTTTGTTGATTTAAAGATTGTAGAAGAATTTATGGCAGAGATAATATTTGAGGTTAGATTGATAACAGCCATATCCAGTTCAGCAGGGGTAGAAATATTTTCTGTAAAATGCATAATTTTTATTTTTTTCCTGGTATAAGTTTCAATTGATTATGTCGCCATAATCAATGATAACGGGGGAATGATCAGAGAAAAGTTCATGGATAACCGCTGGTTGGGTTATAGCTTGGGTGTTTTTAGTTAGAAAGAAGTCTAGAAGCTCTGGTCTACCTTGTTGACTGATATGAGAGGGTTCAGACGGGGTTAGAATATTATATCTGCAGATGTCCTGCGAGTTGATCAATGTCAGTCCGCGAGTATTTGTCATGTTATACCCCCAATCCCTGTGTTTGGCATTGAGATCTCCTCCTATTAAAATAGCCTCGTTTCGATTAAAAATATTAACTAGATTGTTAGTATTAAAGTTTTTTAAGGGAGAAGGCCCACAGTAGACAGACCCAACCGTAATAAAGCTGTTTTTTAGGGCGATTTTGGCATAAGTGCCTTTGAATACAGTTATCAGGGTTGGGGATTTCGTATGAAATTAAAGTTTTTTTAACCAACAGTAAGGTACCGCCTCTTTGGGCCCCCTCTCTGTCTGTTCGGTAAACATTAAAATTCGGGAATGCAAATCTCTGCTTGTTTTAAAACCAGGTTTCGTGGATTAGAAAAACATCAATTTGAAATTTTTCGGTAAAGTGAATAATTTCCAATTTTTTATCTTTTATTGCATTTATAGCACGAGGCTATTCTAATAGAAGAAGGGCGCAATTTGTTGTAATTCATTTGCTGATATATGTTAAGTTAGGTGACATCTGAGGTAGAATTTGCTGGAATTGTGATTGTAAAGTAGTCATAAATTGGTTTATAAATATTTGTAGTTGATCATTCATATTAGCGAAGAATTGGATCAGTTGAGGCATTGCGCTAACGTCATTAGTGCTGGGATTAACTGTCTTTTTAATACTTATTAAGTTATCTTTGCCCATAGGAATGTGGGGGGTGGGATATTCTAGGGGCTTGTTTTGAGTTTTTAGGGTGTTTGACACAGCCTTGAAAATTTGCGGGGTGGTCACCCCCGTAGTTTGCACATGTACATTTTATATTTTTGTCGAGTTGACAGAGAGAGGTAAAATGATTTTCGGCGCATTTTAAACATTTGGGTTCGGCGGAGCACTTTGCTTGTGAGTGACCATAAAGTTGGCATCTATAACATTGGGTAGCATTCGATTTATTTCTTTGTGATTCTACCTTTATGGCCATATCATCAAGCACGTACAAATCAAAAATATTTTTCTCAGTTTTAGGAAGAATTACCAGCACTAATGGCATTGGCCTGCCATCTTTTTGGTACCACCTTATTACCCTGGTGGGGTTAACTTTAAGATTTAAGTCACAGGTTATTTTCTCAACTGACCATTCTTCTAATACACCCCTCAAGACCATGTGGAGCATTTTTTCACTTTCGAAATTGTACGAGTGGTATGGGATCTTTTGATCCTCAAGAAACTTAGTAATTTTCCTGTAATCTGAAGGATTTGGATGATTAAATCTAATTCCTTCTGATAAATTTGTGGGGTTACAAAATTAATATTATATAAGGTGGGTTTTGAGCGGGGGACTAAAAAAGGTTTTGTCTCTTTTTTTTTTGTTACTAACCTCTTGAAAATTAGAGTCAAAGTCGTCAGACATGTGTTCGTCCGAAATATCACTGTAGGCGTTATGATTGGAGGATTGGGAAGAAGGAATACAATTTGAGTGCTCATTTTCGTAACTTTTAAGTTCAAATACGAGCTTGTCCACTGTGCTGGTCAATTTTTCTAGTTGAGCATCTTTTTCTTAGATTTTCTTAAGGAAATCTTTTTGCATCTGTTTCTGCATTGTCTCGTTGGATAAAATTAAATTTTCGGTATAAATTTTCAATTTGTTATAGTCTTTGAGTGTTGGGGGAGGCTCCCCATTATCACCCATCACCGCGCTATGCACTATTCGTAAGTAACTTTAACTGATATCAAGACGCTCTTGTTCACACGGAGTCACAAACTAGTTAACAACTCAAGGGCAACGTCTGTTCCGTACTGTAGCAGACAATATACGCTTTTTTATAACTTTTTATAGATTTGTCATAAATAATTAAAACTTCTAATCAAAATGTGGCCTCGTGGCGCGCTTATACAGGGTCCTGCAGCTCACCTCCCGTCTTTTATTATACCTTAACCATTTATTTTAGAAAAAATATTTAAAAGCCACTATATGCTGTTGATTAGAGAGCACATTTTAAAAATATTCTTGATTATACAGGGTGTTACAAAAAATAGTGGCGCATAAGAATTGTATTTTTTTAAATGGAACACCCTATATTTTTTTACATTTTTGAAACACTCTTTACCTAGTCTACAGACTCCTAGAATAGTATCTCTCTTTTTTTAATAGTTTCGGAGAAAAAAGGTAAAATCGAAGAAAAAAAAAATTATAGTCTACATTTAAAATATTTATAAAAAATAGATAAAACATCTTAAAAGCTAAGGTAACCTAGTAGCTTACTGCAAAAGGTTTATAGTTATTCTGCTATGAGTATTATAAGTCCTACTTATACAGGGTGACCCAAATTCCATGTCAAACATTGCACAATAAAAAATAATTTTTCTCCATTTTTTCAAATGGAACACCCTATATATTTTTTTTCTGTCCGGTACAGAATTAACAGATCAACATTTTTCATTATTACACTTATCTCAAAATTCCTGAAGGTTTTTGAAATATTCTTAAAAAACTAATGTTGTACTTTGTTTTTCAGTACGATAATTGAATAAACTCAATAGTAATGTGGAAAAATGGAACACCCTATATATATTTTTTTTCTGTCCGATACAGAATTAACAGATCAACATTTTTTATTATTACACTTATCTCAAAATTCCTGAAGGTTTTTGAAATATTCTTAAAAAACTAATGTTGTACTTTGTTTTTCAGTACGGTAATTGAATAACCTCACTAGTAATGTTCATAAGTAAGCACCTTCGCGATTTTGAATAGTAAATAGGTCAGCGTAGTTATAGCTATGGGAAAAAACCTAAAATCCCAACATTTTTTGTAATTACGTTTACCGCATAAAATTTGAATTACAGCCAAGAGTTAAGCCGTAAAGACGTTTTACATGCTGCAGGTCTTCCTACAAGTTGCAAGAGACTTGCACAAAGGCATACGCTGACACTTGCAATTGAAATACAACTACCGCTTTACAGTCTGCAAGACAAATTGCGCGCAATATCTTGCAGCATTATTATCCTTATGGATATATGCCGGGATATCCATACAACATGGAACCTAATTATGGTGGTGTTACTATGCAGCAAGAGGATAAACATAAGGAAGATAGAGTAAAAGAAAGTCCTACTCCTATCATAGAGCAACCAGTGAAACAGCCAACTCCCATTTCTAACTCGATCCAAGTTCCTATACAAAGTAAAGTAAAACGGCCTTAACCTTTATTTAATATTATTGACAAGTGTTGCCCAAATTATTAACTAGAATTTAAGTAGGCCATGAAAAACAAATTGTCTAGAAACTGTCAAACAACTAAAACATATCGGCAATTTACTTATTCGTTTTTTAAGTTTTACAAATTGAAATAATTATCGGATTTTTCATATAGTGGTCTTTACCTTCTACGTAGTTCATTTTTCGTTTGTTTGCGTCACTGTTTAGAAGTTTTATTTGAATGTTCTATCGTCATGGAGTACACCCGCGAAGAACTGGTTGATATGGTTTTTGTGTTAGGAGAATCGCATAGAAATGCCTTTTTAGCCAGTAGGATTTATGCGCAAAATTATCCAGAACGAAGGCACCCAGACAGAAGGAGCATGACGAACTTATTAGAGAGATTTATGGCAACGGGAAATGTAAATTATACAAGACCAGTTAGAAATAGGCCCGTTCGAACGGAAGAAAATGAATTAGCTGTGCTATTAGCTGTCACGGAAAATCCTTCTGTTAGCCAAAAAGCAGTCGGGGATGCCGTAGGAGTAAGCGAAAGAACTGTTCAGAGAATTTTAAAGAGCCATAAATTTCATGCATATCATATTCAGTTGCATCAAGAACTCCTTCCAGCAGATTTTGAGAAACGTGTTGACTTTTGTAATTGGGCACAAGCTAAAATTAGGTTAAGCTTTGATTTTTTTGATAAAGTTTTATTCTCTGATGAGGCCACATTTCATAAGAATGGATTTGTAAATCGTCATAACTACCATTACTACGCCGACCATAATCCAAGAATTTTTAGGCAGCTTGATCTACAACACAGATGGTCAGTTAATGTGTGGGGGGGAATTATTGGTGAACATGTTATTGGTCCCCATTTTTTTAATGGACATTTAACTGGAGCCATGTATCTCGACTTCCTAGAAAATCACTTGCCAAATTTGTGCGAAAATTTGCCGGTTAATCTGAGAAATACAATGTGGTTGCAACAAGATGGTGCTCCAGCACATTTTTCGTTGCCAGTTAGGGATCATTTAAATAATAATTTTCCAGATCGATGGATTGGAAGACAGGGAGCAAGTGCGTGGCCGCCCCGGTCGCCTGATCTAACGAAATTAGATTTTTTTCTATGGAGCTACGTTAAGGAAATTGTTTACAACAAACCTCCAACAACTCCCGAAAATATGCAGCAACGGATTAGAACCGCATTTCAAAGTATTACGCCCGAAGTATTAAGAATAGTAGGAAGATCTTTTCATACCCGTCTTCGTTTATGCCTCGAAGAGAATGGAAGACATATCGAACATATGTTCTAAGTAAAAATTAATTTTAGCAATAATTAGATATTTGTTAATAATGTTAAATAAAGCTGTTACACCTTAAGTCGAGCCTTAACTCTTGGCAGTAATTTAAATTTTATGCAGCAAACCTAATTAGAAAAAATGTTAGGATTTTAGGTTTTTCCCCATAGCTAGAACTACGCTGACCTATCTAATATTTAAAATCGCGAAGGTATGAACATTACTAGTGAGGTTATTCAATTATCGTACTGAAAAACATTAGTTTTTTAAGAATATTTCAAAAACCTTCAGGAATTTTGAGATAAGTAATAATAATAAATGTTGATCTGTTAATTCTGTATCGGACAGAAAAAAAATATATATAGGGTGTTCCATTTTTCCACATTACTAGTGAGTTTATTCAATTATCGTACTGAAAAACAAAGTACAACATTAGTTTTTTAAGAATATTTCAAAAACCTTCAGGAATTTTGAGATAAGTGTAATAATAAAAAATGCTGATCTGTTAATTCTGTACCTGACAGAAAAAAAATATGTAGGGTGTTCCATTTGAAAAAATGGAGAAAAATAATTTTTTATTTTGCAACGTTTGACATGGAATTTGGGTCACCCTGTATAAGTAAGACTTATAATACTCGTAGCAGAATAACTATAAACCTTTTGCAGTAAGCTACTAGGTTACCTTAGCTTTTAAGATGTTTTATCTAATTTTTATAAATATTTTAAATGTAGACTATAATTTTTTTTTTCTTCGATTTTACCTTTTTTCTCCGAAACTATTAAAAAAAGAGAGATAATATTCTAGGAGTCTGTAGACTAGGCAAAGAGTGTTCCAAAAATGTAAAAAAATATAGGGTGTTCCATTTTAAAAAATTCAACTTTTATGCGCCACTATTTTTTGTAACACCCTGTATAATCAAGAATATTTTTAAAATGTGCTCTCTAATCAACAGCATATAGTGGCTTTTAAATATTTTTTCTAAAATAAATGGTTTAGGTATAATAAAAGACGGGAGGTGAGCTGCAGGACCCTGTATAGCTTTTAGAAAAGAATGCAATGATCTAGAAAATTCTAGAATAATCTAAATACCACAGGGTGAGAAGAATTAAGCCTAACAGAACATTCGAGAACGATTTTTGACATTATCATAGTCGTTACATGGATAAAAATTAAGGTAAGTCTACTTCAATAAAATAACAAATAATAAATAAATTCATCTAAATCTTAACGAATCTATAACTAGGGCTAAATTCGCAACAATATTAAGCATTTTATAATCTACATTTTTATTATAAAAATGTAATATGTTTTATATAAACTCACATTATTTACTTAATTATACCATTATTTTCTATCAAAACTAGTGCGTTATAAACTCAAAAAATAATAATGAGTTAAAAACGTAGCGCGCTGAACACCTTTTTATAAGAGCGACGAGTTGAGGAATCACAATCAGCAGTAACAAATTCTGCATCAGCAGAAGTATTAAAAAACGCTCCATAGCTCTGGGTAATTAACCTCATAAAAAGGTTAAAAAAATAGCCATTTTAAGCTTGGCACCACGAAAATTTCTGCGGCGCTATGCACCTAGCTACGCTGCGCTTCACCCGTTCTTAAATCCACGAGCCGCCACTTATTTGTTATATTCCAACATTTAACTCAGAATTTATTGAATTCCGACATCTATTTCGAAAAAAAAAGAAAAGTGAATTTTTGAAGAAAAAGTTTGCAATGAATTTAGAAGAAAAGCGCCCTCACTCTTACTTTTTCATAAAGCCAAAACTAACGGAACGAGGAGCTGCAAAACTATTCAGTAACACTACCAGTAACCAATAAATAGGTATTCTGGGGAATTGCATTTATCGATAAATCTGACCAATTTGTTAATCCTGGATTTTTTCCCGACTTAATAAATTTTACATTTGAATTTGACAAATCTTTAGCAGAGCGTTTGAGAAATCTACGGTGTTTAAGGGAATTTCCAAAGAAATTCAAAATTATATTGATACCGAAAGTCTCAAGTCAGGATCCTATATTGCAAAATTCAAAGAAAAAGTTAATTGCCCAAAATTGTGAGTGGCGGTCATGAGTGGGCGACATAACGGAGTTCAGGCGAGAATTAAAAAAATATATTAATTTGCCAATTTTGTGCATTGCTATCACATCAATTAAATTTAGCAATGTCCAATCTCCTTTGAGAGTTCCCTAGTTCAATTTTTTCGGAAATTTGTTCATGAAATACCTGCATTTATTTAAAATTCCGTTCAACGTGTGACAATTTTGAATCAAATTGTGCAAAGAAAAATACCCCATGGTGCTTCAATCCGCTGGAATTTTAACATTAGGATTGTTAATGTAGTTTTTGAACATAGAGAGATCTTTATTAAATGTATAAAAGAAATCCAGAATATGTTTAATAACCACACTCGAACCAGAGTGTGTAGTGCATTTCCAACAGACGAATTCTCCTAGACCCGAAATTAATTTTTTGGATGACACTTTTACAAGGGCGTGCAGTCCATGGAAGAAAGGGAATCAGTGCCTCCCCAAAAAAAAATTACAACAAATCTAAAATGTAATATTTGAAATAGGAAACCATTAATTTAGTTTATATTAAAAATGCTAAAATATCTTAATTATCAAGTCCGTAATAAAGGCGGCCTTGACTCCGACCCAGCCACAATAGAATATCGAATAGAACCTATGCGGGCCGCTAGCTTCTCTGCAGCCAATTCCTGTATACCTGTTGAACGGCTATCCGTGTGTTGTGTGATACGTACGTCGCGTCGTGCATGGTGCGATATGGAAGACAATAATACAGATGTGGACATGCAAATACCGTCAACTTCGACTGTCGGTAATAACGTTGAAAATGTTAGAGAATTTAGTAAGAAGAGAGTGTGTGAATGTGTGGTGTGTGTCTTAATAATAAAGGGATTTTCAGCATTAAACTTCGCTGATAAGCTTCAAATAATTTCCAAAGGGCAAAACCGCCTAGGAAAAATTTAACCACAAAAATGAAAAACTGTATTAGACATTTTTATTCGGAAAAACAATACGAACAATTTAAACGGCTAACAGGGTGTGAAAATATAAATAAATTATTTTGTTGGCCATGTTTACTTTTTGAAAATGAAAAAGGTCTCTGGAATAAAACTGGTTTTTCCGATTTAAACAATTTCCATAAAGTTGTAAAAAGACAAATTATGTCCAAAGCGCATTTACAGGCCGTCATAAAAGAAAAAGTTTTCGGTAAAACCAGAATTGAACACGCCCTTAATAGTCACCGCCAACACAATTAACTAGTCGATAAAAATAGGCAAATATTAAGAAGACTTATCGATGTTGTTTGTTTTCTCGGACAGCACGAATCGGGATTTAGAGGTCATGACGAAACAAGGGTTTCTTCAAATAGAGGAAATTTTCAAGATTTACTTTGTTTAATGGCTAAATATGATGATTGCTTAAAAAATCTTTTAGAGCAGTCTAGCGTTTTTCGCGGAACGTCGAATCGAATCCAGAATGATTTAATTTCCGCTGTTGCAACCATTATTCTAAAAAGAATTACGCATGAGATTAGTGAGGCGCGGTTCATTGCTATTGTTCTGGACGAAACAACTGATATAATTAATTTTAGCCAATTATCTATACTAATACGCTACGTTAAAACAGACGGAATTATTCAAGAGCGATACAGCAGGTGAATTATATACCGTAGTTTATAACGTTACTAAAGAAATTAATGGAGAGAAAAAATTAGTTGCTCAAAGCTATGATAGAGGTGCAGTGATGGCAGGACAATTAGGGGGTCTGCAAGCTAAAGTTCGAGAAAAATTCTCAAGTGCTGTGTTTGTCCATTGTTTCGCTCATAAATTAAATTTAATTCTATCCCAGTCGATCAATCACATTAAAGAGTCTAAAGTATTTTTCGTTACTTTAAGTGACATGGCTGCTTTTTTTTCCAAGGCAACAAAACGTACACAAGCTTTGGACTACATTGTCCACAAACGATTGCCCAAAGTAGCTCCTACTAGGTCGAACTATAATGGAAGACTTGTGTTAACAGTATCTGAAAATCGTGAATCACTGATTGAACTATTTGAGAATATAATAGAAAATAATGAAACGTGGGACTCAGAAGCAATAAATAGTTCGAGGGGGTTTTTGGACTGTTTGAAATGAGAATTTAATTTTAATTATTTGTTGAACATATTTTCAGAAATATTTCCATTCTCGGACAATGTTTTTAATATATTACAAACTAAAACAAATGATATTGCTTTTTGCCTAGAAAAATGGATGATTTTAAGTCCATGTTAAACCAAAAAAGAGATGACTTTGACCTATTTTGGGAGAAAACGATGACGTTAAATGTAGATCCACAAGCCAAGCGTCTTCGAACAGACAAGGTGGGAGATGTTTAAACATCACACAGGCGCTTCTTTTTTGAAATAATCGATCAAATTCAGCAACAAATAAACTAGATTTTACGGTTTAAGTGATTTTAGATTCCTCGAGCTCTGCAATTTTGATGTATTTAAAGGAAAAACTTTTCCAGAAGATGCGTTTAAATCTCTTCTTCTTCATTGTGGCCAGTTCTTCGACCGAGTGTTACTGCGATCTGAACTAAAAGTGATTTACGAAACTGATGACATTAGCGCAAAAAATAACGCTAAGGAACTATTGCAATTTTTAAAAGACAAGGAGCTGGAAGATGCCTACACCGAAGTGTCGAAATTGTGTGAATTAGTATTGACAATGCCTGCCACAAGTTCATCAGTAGAACGCAATTTTTCACCACTTAAACGTATAAAAAATTTCGTGAGAAATTCAACGGGGCAGGAGAGACTTTCGCATACATCGCGGTTGTCCATTGAAAATAAACTTCTCCAAAATATGTCGGAGCATCGACGTTTTTATGATGACGACATTGACGAATTTGCAAAAAATGATCGAAGAATCGAATTACATTACAAATAGGTAAGTTTCTAAAAATTGCTTCTCTTTCTTAAAATTTCACCTCACGCCCCTGCATTTTTAAGATTTTGTTCCGGGGAGGGGATCATTGTTTTTATTGTTAACGAGCACAAAAATTGTACATATATGAATGATATGAATATGGTAAAAGATCCAGCCCCCCTCCCTTTGTACGCCACTGAGTACGAATATAAAAATGTACATTCTGCGGCACATATGACATTTTAAAAACAAAAATTTTGTACAGGGAGCCCAGTGATTAAAAAACTTTCATTGTTTTTAGATTTGCGATCTATTTAATTTACACTTAATAATGAAATTTTTCAGTAAGCCCCGTTCATAGTGTTCATAGCACGACGTAAAATGTAGAGTGGATGTATTCATGTACCTAGGAAAAAATGTATACGTTTCTTATCGATAAATATTGATAGGAATTAATTATTTTATTTTTATATTGCAGGGCTAAGGGAGGAACTATGAGGAATATAGCCTAGGCCTTGTCTTAGGAGGGAGCTAGCAACAGGCAACGGTGGTCCCGTGACAGAAAGACAAGAGAAAAGTACAAGACAGAGGACTTTTTTAGTCATCAGTTAGTTGCAAAGGGCCGAAAGCTCGCGCGGTTCTAGGCCCTTAAATACATAAGTCCTAAATCCGACCAGTTAAGAAAAACTAAATGTACGAATATTAAGCGATCCTGCCTACTGGATTCTGTGTGAACAGAACATTTGATATACGAACAGTATAATAAATACGGCAGGGGCGTGCGGTGAAATTTTAAAAAAGGGAAGCAATTTTTAGAAACTTACCTATTTGTAATTTAATTCGATTCGTCGATCATTTTTTCAAATTCGTCAATGACGTCATCATAAAAACGTCGATGCTTCGACATATTTTGGAGAAGTTTATTTTCAATGGACAAAAGCGATATATGCGAAAGTCTCTCCTGCTCCGTTGAATTTCTTACGAAATTTTTTATACGTTTAAGTGTTGAAAAATTGTGTTCTACTGATGAACTTGTGTCAGGTATTGTGAATGCTAATTCACACAATTTCGGCACTTCGGTGTAGGCATCTTCCAGCTCCTTGTCTGAGAAGAACTGGCCATAATGAAGAAGAAGAGATTAAACGCATCTTCTAGAAAAGTTTTTCCTTTAAATGCATCAAAATCGCAGAGTTCGAGGAATTTAAAATCATTTAAACCGTTAAATCTATACTTTATTTGTTGCTGAATTTGATCGATTATTTCATAAAAGAGGCGTCTGTATGATGTTTGAACATCTCCCAAAATAGGTCAAAGTCATCTCTTTTTTGGCTTAACATGGATTTAAATCTACTTTTTTTAGGCAAAAAGCAATATCATTTGTTTTAGTTTGTAATATATTAAAAACATTGTCCGAGAATGGAAATATTTCTTAAAATATGTTCGACAAATAATTAAAATTAAAATCTCGTTTCAAACAGTCCAAAAACCCCCTCGAACTATTTATTGCTTCTGAGTCCCACGTTTCATTATTTTCTACTATATTCTCAAACAGTTCAATCAGTGATTCACGATTTTCAGATACTGTTAACATAAGTCTTCCATTATAGTTCCACCTAGTAGGAGCTACTTTGGGCAATCGTTTGTGGACAATGGAGTCCAAAGCTTGTGTACATTTTGTTGACTTGGAAAAAAAAGCAGCCATTCCACTTAAAGTAACGAAAAATACTTTACACTCTTTAATGTGATTGATGGACTGCCATAAAACTAAATTTAATTTATGAGCAAAACAATGGACAAACACAGCACTTGGGAAATTTTCTCGAACTTTAGCTTGCAGACCCCCTAATTGTCCTGCCATCATTGCAGCTCCATCATAGCTTTGAGCAACTAATTTTTTCTCTCCATTAATTTCTTTAGTAACGTTATAAACTACGGTATATAATGCATCTGCTGTACGATTTTCGGACACATTCTTAAAACCTAAAAATCGCTCTTGAAAACTTCCGTCTGTTTTAACATAGCGTATTACTATAGATAATTGGCTAAAATTAGTGATATCAGTTGTTTCGTCCAGAACAATAGCAATGAACCGCGCCTCGCCAATCTCCTGCTTATTTTTTTTTAGAACAATGGTTGCAACAGCGGAAATTAAATCATTCTGGATTCGATTCGACGTTCCGCGAAAAACGGTAGACTGCTCTAAATAATTTTTTAAGCAATCATCATATTTAGCCATTAAACTAAGTAAATCTTGAAAATTTCGTCTATTTGAAGAAACCCTTGTTTCGTCATGACCTCTAAATCCCAATTCGTGCTGTCCGAGAAAACAGACAACATCGATAAGTCTTCTTAATATTTGCCTGTTTTTATCGACTAGTTCATTGTGTTGGCGGTGACTAATTCCCAACCGCCGAAGACTTTTTCTTTTATGACGGCCTGTAAATGCGGTTTGGACATAATGTGTTTTTTTTACAGTTTTATGGAAATTGTTTAAATCGGAAAAACCAGTTTTATTACAGAGACCTTTTTTATTTTCAAAAAGTAAAAATAATTTACATATATATTTACACGCCCTGTTAGCCATTTAAATTGTTCGTATTTTTCCGGATAAAAATGCCTAATACAGTTTTTCATTTTTGTGGTTAAATTTTTCATAGGCAGTTTTGCCCTTCCTTTGGAAATTATTTGAAGCTTATCAGCGAAGTTTAATATTGAAAATCCCTTTATTATTAAGACACATATCACACACAGTCTTCTTACTAAATTCTCCAACATTTTCAACGTTATTACCGACAGCCGAAGTTGATGGTATTTCCATATCCACGTACGTATTATTGTCTTCCATATTGCACCATGCACGACGCGACGTACGTATCAGACAACACACGAATAGCCGTTTAAACAAAGAACCTACTCCAACGATAGCTTCCTCCACCACTTAAAACACGCGACTGAAATGCAAAAATTGCAAAGAGCTGGTGGAAAGTTCAATAACATCTGGCTCGATTCACAGCAAATCAAGCATACAGGACTTGGCTGCAGAGAAGCTAGCGGCCCGCATAGGTTCTATTCGATATTCTATTGTGGCTGGGTCGGAGTCAAGGCCGCATTTATTATGGGCTTGATAATTAAGATAATATTTTAGCATTTTTAATATAAACTAAATTAATGTTTTTCTATTTCAAAAATTACATTTTAGAAGATGTTTTGTAATTTTTTTTGAGGAAGCACTGCTTTCCTTGCTTCCATGGACTGCACGCCCCTGAAATACGGATACCCTAAAACAATTGCCCTTTTGTGCTAATGGTAGATCCGGCGCTAGGTTTTAGAGAGCTTGTATAATTAAATGAATATTTATGCATTAATTTGTATATCCCCGCGCACGAATTGAAGAATTTTTTGTTTAATGTGTTATTAATTAAGTAAGTGTAAGCACACGTTCTTATCGTAATCTTACTAAGGTTCTAAAATTAATTCAAGATATAATGACATTTTTTGGTACTAGGCAAATAAGCAGGAATGTTTTTGTAATTTATTTTTCTTATCTTTACATAATTTAGATGATAAACAGAATACTATTTGCATTGCTCATGTATTTTGTTAATATATTCAAAACGTGTACATAAAGGATTGGTGGGTGTATTTAGTTTCAATCAATATTGGTTTACTAAAGCTTGTTACTGGTGCCAGGCATATGTTCGTTAAAATTGTTAATAAAAAATGTTTATGTTTTAATAACTACATTATAAGTTGCATATATTTTCTTGAGCCACGTACAGTACTTATTGGTTTTTATAAGTTATGTAACAAGGACACTAATAGACTAAACTATATTTGTACAGGGTGTCTGGATTTGGTTGCAAAAGCAGGGTATCTCGCTTATTTTTAAAGATAGAACCTTGCGGTTTCCACGAACCTGAGCTAATTTTTTGTGAAACTCATGAAGCCGTAAACAAAATTTTCATAGCCTTCTTCGTTTATGAGATACAGGGCGAAATAGAAAATTTTCCATTTTGGGACCCCCCTCCTCGTATCTCGGTTATCCTTTAACTTAACGCAAAGGGAAAAATTGCTGCTTATGCAGTTTTTTACGCTGGATCCAGTGGCGTAGTCATATTTTTCATTTGAGTTGTTATTTTTTGGATATGACCCAAAGTTGTGTTTTTTTAAATGGGACACCCTGTATATTTGTCCAGAAATTGATTTGTCCTTTTAAAAGCTTCTCAAAAATATATAATAGTATGGGTGTATTTTAATAAACAATAACAAAAATCCTAATTTTTATAATTATCGTCCCAAATTTTGCAGTAGGCCATGCAAAACAATGCTGCCTTTTATTTAAAGTCGTTAACAATATCTACATCCTAACAATAAATCAAAACAAATATGTAATTAAATCTATTTATCAAAATATGTATTGATAATTTCGCACCAAAAAAGTACCACCTACCTAGATTTATGTAACACAAGAACAAAACAGTAATAAATTATTATGTAACAAGCCTTTCAGCAAAAATCAACTGTCGTATAGGAACTACAGTAACCAAGGAAATCAAAAGAACTGTTCAAACTGATTTCCATTTTGTTCTATGCATGCTTCGCACAACTTTCGTATTCGTTTTAGGAAATTAAGCAAAATAACGGGATGATTTTGTAAATAGCGAAAATGTTCTCTTATTGCATTTCCTAAATCTTGGACATTATCATAGTGGTGTTTGTAAATTCTGTTTTCCAGATATCCCCATAGAAAGAAATCTAAAATCGACAAATCTGGGAACCTAGAGTCCATTTGTTCCGATCCATTGATTGGTAAAATTATTGTCCAGAAATAATCTCGTCATTCCAGAATTGTGTGCAGGAGCACCGTTCTGTTGAAAATAAATTTCGTTAATTTGCGTTAGAGGAACATTGTCAAGTAATTCAGGTATAGCTGCCTCTAAAATTTCTATATAGCGATTGGCTGTTAGATTTCCCTCAAATATATGTGTTCCTAATATGAAGCAGGACACATTTAGACCAAACCTGCCCTGCTGTCTTCTGGGAAATATTTGGTGTTGATTTTCCTGGGACCAGAATCTACTATTGTGCCTATTGAGTATACCAGAATTACTGAAATGTGCTTCGTCTGACCATATAACCTTCCTTTCAAAATCTCTAACCATATCGCATCTTTCTCGAAACCAATTGCAGAAGACTACCCGACGCTCTGCATCCCCTGGCTGTAAGTGCTGCACGAGCCTAAATTTGTATGGGTGGTATTTGTGCCTTTTTAGAATTTCTTGAACTCTAGTTTTTGGAATCCCTATGCTCTTTTCACTGGCTCTTCAAGAGTTTGTAGGGTAAGCTTCTGCATTAGCCAAAACCGTAATTTCCTCAGCCTCCCGATTTTCTATATTATATGTTTTCGTACGAGGTTTGATAAATGATCCGTGATTAAGTAAATTCTTTTTTATCCGATAAAAAGTGGATATATTAGGTTGCCTCCTTTCTGGATATCTAAATAAAAATTAAGCAATAGTATTACAACATACCTAAAATTAACTATTTACCTGTTAAAATACATCTCAGAGGCCGCTTCAACATTTTCATTACTTAATATAAAACAAGCTAACATATCGTACTTTTCATAATGTTCGAAATTTTGTTTTTCTTCCATAATAATACAAATATATTTTTACACAATAAATAAATACAAAAAACTATCGCTATATTTTATATACGCGTACAAAATTGGGAAATGTCATTTGCTTCCAAGAAAACAAAAGAAAACGGCATTGTTTTGCATGGCCTACTGCAAAATTTGGGATGATAATTATAAAAATTAGGATTTTTGTTGTTGTTTATTAAAATAGACCCATACTATTATATATTTTTGAGAAGCTTATAAATGGACAAATATACAGGGTGTCCCATTTAAAAAAACACAACTTTGGGTCATATCTAAAAAATAACAACTCAAATGAAAAATATGACTACGCCACTGGATCCAGCGTAAAAAACTGCATAAGCAGCAATTTTACCCTTCGCGTTAAGTTAAAGGATAACCGAGATACGAGGGGGGTCCCAAAATGCAAAATTTTCTATTTCGCCCTGTATCTCATAAACGAAGAAGGCTATGAAAATTTTGTTTACGGCTTCATGAGTTTCACAAAAAATTAGCTCAGGTTCGTGAAAACAGCAAGGTTCTATCTTTAAAAATACGCGAGATACCCTGCTTTTGCAACCAAATCCGGACACCCTGTACAATATGATTCACTCATATGTACCTTGTATAATAGGTATAACCTGGTTATTATAAATCTTGTAATAAGGATATTAAATTATATTCCTACAATATGATAGAACTAAGAAAATATGATCTAAAAGAATTGTTAAAGTCTTCAAGATCTATTAATTTAAGTTATGTAATTGGTTCGAGTATTTCAAAGCCAAATTAACATCATCAGAAGGAATTTATGCTCTATGTTACACTAGTCATTTTTTACATTTTGATATATAGACTGTTAATATGTAATATGGAATCGTAAAATAATCCATTGAAGAAAGATTGACAATAGTTCAGTTATGTTTGACTCTATCAAAACCTTTAGAAAAGTCAGTATAAGTAGTAACAACTTCCAAATAACTAACCAGCTACAAATGGAAAAAGAAATAAGAAAAGCAAAGAAGCCTAGAAGAGGTGTTCAATTAATGAAAGTAGAACTGTAAATACAATAGCTGTTTAGATAATTTTCTTCTTACAGTGGACATAGTACCCTTTATCAGTGACCTAATAGAACTGCAAATTATCAGAACTTTCTAAAGAGAGCATAGTAAACTCGAGGAAAACGAAACTGCCAATTCAGAGAAAGTTTGTTCAAAACTTTTTAAAATTAGTATTTAAATTTATTTTGTAATTTTAAGATCAGGGACAATAAGTACGTTAGATTAGAGTTTTACTAACATAATTTATAACTTCTTTTAGACAATCGATCCAATGCTAAATAAAATACCCCTAAAAATAAAACACCCCTAAATGGATCCCAACTCTGCATTGTATTCCGTATAGTAAGGATCCATCACAGTGTTGCCAGTATGTACCAGTCTCGTATACCTCCGAATTAAATTATGCATAGAAATATTTTTAAACAAATTGGCCTAATTCGCGTTCTCGGCAACCGGGCTTAATTTTGTTGTGCGAGAGTTAATATTTCGATCAAATGGCAACACAACAATTAAAAGAGCTGAATTTATTGTGAATCTGATGGACCGTCTATATCAAATGTAATCGGTCTTTGATATATATCGAAATTGGTTGCAATACGGTCATTTCTAGCCTGAATTTCTATAAAATAAAAATGCGTGCTTTGAAATTTGTGTATGTCTTTAGTAACACAGAAATAAATTTAGTTTTTTGCTTCCCTTGCAAAGAGAAAGAGTTGTAATGGTGCCACTACTCCAGATTTTTAAAGATTTCAGTGTCCCTAGATGCCGAAAAAACATGTTTTTCCTTTTCCGTTCCTCTGTTCACGGTAAAGCTAAACAATTACAATACATTAGAATATGGTAGAACAAGTTGGCAGCTTAATGAAATGTTTAAAAGTCAGTATTAAGACAATACATAACTAAATGACTTAAAATTTTGCACACAAATTCATTCATATCCGAAATATGCTTTATACTGTCTTGTATTTATTGACAAAGCTGTTAAAACTAAGGCAAGTACCCTAGGGATGAACTGGTAAAATGTTGGTATCAATCCAATTTGGTGGAACAAATTACGGCCAAATAAAATGTTTGTAAAAGCAGTATCAAAGTACTACTTCAGCAGACTTCAAATTTTACACAAAAAACAACAAATTTTACACAAAAAAATAGGGATGAATTGTTAAAATAAAAGGCCCAATGAAATCTTAAAAAAGGAATCAGTATCCGATGGTATGAACCTTTACCGGCAATCAAAGTTAAGTCTTTTTTAATACGTCAAACTTTCTATATAGAATAACTTTTTTTGCTAGAATTGATAAAAAAAGTTTTTTATTTGTTAACTAAAGTGGAATAGATGCTGTATATTATTTTATAAAATTCATGTTCCAAATAAGACGTTTATGTTTCAACAACAATCTTTAATAATCATATATTAAAGAATATAATTATAATATTTTAAAACTATTTGGTAGGTAACATGTTTAGAGATAAAAGGGGAGGCTGGCGATTCTCATCTCTCTGTAAAATGCAGCAAGTCAAAACATAATAGTCAGTAATTTGATGATGTCCCACGTAATTGGATAAATAAGACATGTTTTACCTCGCAAGAGGGAAGTATTATAATTGTGAAGAAATCAGCTTCCAAGATGTTTTGAGATCTTCACGTTTCAGGGTTCCTAGATGCCAAAAACATATTTTCTCAATTCCGCCATTACCTCAGTCTGTCCGTCTATTCCCGACATAGCTAAAAAATTGCTGACCTAATTGCTTCTAAATTTTGGTAAAAGTTTATATCGTGATGGCAACATTTTTGGTAAAAATTCTATATGATAGAATAAAATGGCCTATTAAAATATTAAAAAACCTTATTACTAAAAAACTATTTATTGAATTTACTTCAGATTTTGTACAAAAATCAATGGGAATACATTGGTGAAATTCTAGTACGAATTCAAGATGCTAAAAAAATGACGGTATAAAAAAATCAGTCTGAGAAAACTACTTACTTGATTCATTTACATTTTGCTCATGAATTAAGTGTGATGTAGGGATGAACTGATACATTTTTTAAAAAATCGGCGTTAAAGAACCCTTATTCAAATGACTTAAAATTTTGCGTAAAAATTAGTGTGATATAGAGAAAAACTGGTAACATTTTTGTACAGGGTGTCCGGATTTGGTTGCAAAAGCAAGGTATCTCGCTTATTTTTAAAGATATGACCCAAAGTTGTGTTTTTTTTAAATGAGACACCCTGTATATTTGTCCAGAAATTGATTTGTCCTTTTAAAAGCTTCTCAAAAATATATAATAGTGTGGGTCTATTTTAATAAACAACAACAAAAATCCTAATTTTTATAATTATCATCCCAAATTATGCAGTAGGCCATGCAAAACAATGCTGCCTTTTATTTAAAGTCATTAACAATATCTACAACCTAACAAAAAATCAAAATAAATATGTAATTAAATCTATTTATCAAAATGTGTATTGATAATTTCGCACCAAAAAAGTACCACCTACCTAGATTTATGTAACACAAGAACAAAACAGTAATAAATTATGTAACAAGCCTTTCAGCAAAAATCAACTGTCGTATAAGAACTACAGTAACCAAGGAAATCAAAAGAACTGTTCAAACTGATTTCCATTTTGTTCTATGCATGCTTCACACAATTTTCATATTCGTTTTAGGGAATTAAGCAAAATAACGGGATGATTTTGTAAATAGGGAAAATTTTCTCTTAATGCATTTCCTAAATCTTGGACATTATCATAGTGGTCTTTGTAAATTCTATTTTCCAGATATCCCCATAGAAAGAAATCTAAAATCGACAAATCTGGGGACCTAGGGGGCCATCTTATAGGTCCATTTGTTCCGATCCATTGATTGGTAAAATTATTGTCCAGAAAGAATCTCGTCATTCCAGAATTGTGTGCAGGAGCACCGTCCTGTTGAAAATAAATTTCATTAATTTGCGCTAGAGGAACATCGTCAAGTAATTCAGGTATAGCTGCCTCTAAAATTTCTATATAGCGATTGGCTGTTAGATTTCTCTCAAATATATAAAATTTTATATGTGTTCCTAATATGAAGCAGGACACATTTAGACCAAACCTGCTCTGCTGTCTTCTGGGAAATATTTGGTGTTGATTTTCCTGGGACCAGAATCTACTATTGTGCCTATTGAGTATACCAGAATTACTGAAATGTGCTTCGTCTGACCATATAACCTTCCTTTCAAAATCTCTAACCATATCGCATCTTTCTCGAAACCAATTGCAGAAGACTACCCGACGCTCTGCATCCCCTGGCTGTAAGTGCTGCACGAGCCTAAATTTGTATGGGTGGTATTTGTGCTTTTTTAGAATTTCTTGAACTCTAGTTTTTGGAATCCCTATGCTCTTCTCCACTTGCCCTACAAGAGTTTGTAGGGTAAGCTTCTGCATTAGCCAAAACCGTAATTTCCTCAGCCTCCCGATTTTCTTTATTATATGTTTTCGTACGAGGTTTGATAAATGATCCGTGATTAAGTAAATTCTTTTTTATCCGATAAAAAGTGGATATATTAGGTTGCCTCCTTTCTGGATATCTAAATAAAAATTAAGCAATAGTATTTCAACATACCTAAAAATTAACTATTTACCTGTTAAAATACATCTCAGAAGCCGCTTCAACATTTTCATTACTTAATATAAAACGAGCTAACATATCGTACTTTTCATAATGTTCGAAAGTTTGGTTTTCTTCCATAATAATACAAATATATTTTTACACAATAAATAAATACAAAAAACTAGCGCTATATTTTATATACGCGTACAAAATTGGGAAATGTCATTTGCTTCCAAGAAAACAAAAGAAAACGGCATCGTTTTGCATGGCCTGCTGCAAAATTTGGGATGATAATTATAAAAATTAGGATTTTTGTTGTTGTTTATTAAAATAGACCCATACTATTATATATTTTTGAGAAGCTTTTAAAAAGACAAATAAATGGACAAATATACAGGGTGTCCCATTGAAAAAAACACAACTTTGGGTCATATCTAAAAAATAACAACTCAAATGAAAAATATACGCCACTGGATCCAGCGTAAAAAACTGCATAAACAGCAATTTTTCCCTTTGCGTTAAGTTAAAGGATAACCAAGATACGAGGAGGTCCCAAAATGCAAAATTTTCTATTTCGCCCTCTATCTCATAAACGAAGAAGACTATGAAAATTTTGTTTACGGCTTCATGAGTTTCACAAAAAATTAGCTCAGGTTCGTGCAATCTTTAAAAATAAGCGAGATACCCTGCTTTTGCAACCAAATCCGGACACCCTGTACAAATTCAACACGAAAGGACAAAATAGGGGCCTAATAAAATTTTGGAAAAAATCAGTGTAAAAAACTACCTATTCAATTGATCTTAAATTTTGCCTAAAAATCAGGTGTGACATAGGTGGAAACTGGTATGAATCAAATGTGGTGGAATAAATTATAGTCCTTCTAAAATATTTGAAAAAAAAACAATATGAAAACATCGGTATATTTTCTTTACCCGGAATTTGAAAGGAAATGTTCATAAGGAGGGAAGTTCCGGGTAACTCGCGAATTTACCGATTTTTTTATAATTTAGATAATCATTTAATTAAGTTGGTGAAATGTACGAAACCAACCCTCAATTTGCAATTTAGTTTTATATAGTAAAGAAAATAATGTTTGAATATATACAATATGAAAAATTAGAAATTGCATTGTGTACTACCAACATAAATGGATTCAATTAATTTTGTAACAGTTTTTGGAACAGAAATATAACATTAAATTTAAATAAGAAGTACATTTTTAAAATGTTTTTCTTATCGAGAGATAAGTTTCCATTTAAAAACTACAACCAAAACAAAATTATTTAAAAAAATTTTAATTATTGTCTTATAATCATCAAAGTCCAGAAATTTCGTACCTTTTTGAATTCCAACACAAACAATAATACTACACTGATGAAGTGTCGAAGGCACACTTTTATTTAAATCCCAGCGAATACTGATAGCTTATCTAAATTAGATAAATATATAATTTCTGTATTATCTATATCACCTGGTATTAAAAAAACCCTATATAGTTCTGGGTTTTTTAGAAGTTACTACAGAAATACTTAATTTTTTCCGAATGTAATTTGAAATATAAAAGAAATAAAATCGGCCAGTCACTGTTAAATACAATTTAACGCATTTATGGTGTCATTGTGGGGTGATTATGGCATAATCATTTTCAGTAAGGATGAGTAACGTCATTTTTTCGTTTCTGTTATGTTTTTCGCAGTCATCATTATATTTTAATTTTATGTGAATATGCGTAATATCCGTTTGAAATTAGCCTTGAACATTTTTATTAAATGTAATATTGCATGAAAAATTCTAGTTTTAACATGGAGATTTCCTAAAACTGCTGATTATATAAGAACTATTAAAATGCAAGAGTAGATCGACCCCAAAGAATGCTTTGGGGGTAAAGGGCTGGATTTAGTTGACAAGCGGGGATCTCTCCCCTCAACAATGGAAAAAAACTTCAGTCGCTTAGCTTATGATTTTTAAAAAAATATGATACCTACCAACATCATCATTTTTCTTTTAAATTGTTTTTAAACGCGCTAAAAAAATGAAAAAAGTACGCCTTTCACGGCTTTGGTTAATTAAATCATCATAGGGTTATTGGCATTCAGCAGTGTCAAAGTGGAAATAGTTTCAGACATTTCGATTTCACGGAGATCACTTTTAGGATCTTTGCTCCACGAGATCAGGACGGGTACACTGAATAAGCTTGGAGTGTGTTTTTGAACATACTTTTTAAAGCTAGGTTTAAACCTTATAAGATATTTTAATATATGTCTTCTTTCTTCTAATGGGATGTGTCCTGGCGATTATGGTTAATCTTTTCGTACAGGAACACAAATGAAGCAACTTATAAAATGCCTCTCATAGAAACAGTTGTCGATAGTATTTCTCAAAGCTTGGTATTTGACCTAACCGAGTAATATCTGAATGTGAATGAGATTCCTTTATGGTTAATTGTATTCCCTATTATTTCCCAAAGATAACCGTAGGGAATTAACAGGTAAACTTACCAGAACCTACCCGAACAGAAGTCAAGCGTGACTAGCCCTGAAGAGTTCTAAGAGAGTACAAAAATATGATAAAGTACTGGCAGCTGTTTCCTAAACTGATAAATTTTGTTTTTTGACTAAAACACATCTGCAGTGTGTAGAGGCTCCAAGGGTTCAAACACTTTGAGAAGACAAATTAGCCAGGACGGCGTCCAATCTAAATACACTTGGGGACATTTGAAGTGAATAGGTCAAATTGTTGGTGAAATTCAAACTTACGTAACTTTTTAACTAGCAGGCCTTTTTAGATATTTTTTTTAGTTATTAACTTTCTAGTTTCAATAACGCGTCTTTTAGAAGCTTAAAATCACTTTATGACAATTATACAGGGTAAAGAGGGTAACAGTGGTGCAGAGGAAGCTGGCATCAGACATTACAAATATTAGAAAGGTCTATTGATAGGTTACGTGTAGACACACTTGTTCATTCAGACAGTTAACGGGTCTAGCGATGGGTTCCTGCCTTTCCCCTTTTCTTAGTGAGATTTTTATGAATGATTTGGAGGCAAAGATTATGAAAAGCCGTTTTGCCAACCATCTATTAGCTTACAAGAGGTACGTAGATGATATATATATCGTGTGGAAAGGAAACAATCAGGAGTTGACTGATTTTTTGAATTTTGTTAACTCCCTTCATAACAAAATAGATTTTACTCTAGAGATGGAGAATGAGGGTAGATTACCTTTTTTAGATTTAATGTTAATCAGGAACAATACCAAAATAGAATTTGAAATATACAGAAAACAATCGTCTACAGATAACGTTATTCAATTTAGTTCCATTTCTCCTCACTCACACAAGTTTGCAGCCTTCAACTCATTTTTCTATCGGTTGTTCAAAATACCTCTTTCCAGGGAAGCTTTCAATCAGGAATTGCAGATTATAAAACAAATTGCTTTCAACAACGGTTTTCCTATCCACTCCATCAATAGACTTTATTTTAAGTTTTTCAATAAATACAAACTTTCCGTTAATATTATTCACTCTAAACCAACACTTAAAAAATGCCTCAAAGGTTTAACATTTTTTGGTAATATTTCAATGCAGGTGGCGAAGTTTTTCAAACATTTAGATGTCTCAATTGCTTTTAAAACAGTGAACTCACTTAAGAGACATCTAGTAATGACTAAAGATAAGACTGAACATCTCTCAAAATCAGGGGTGTACTCATTGGGCTGTGGAGATTGTTCTGCTGTATATATCGGACAATCAGGGAGAAGGATTTCCACTAGGGTCCGGGAACATTTTAGCTTTTTCGATAAATATAAAAACACTGATATCACTGAGACAAAGTCGGCTTTTGCTAACAACTGGACACCATTTTTCTATACCAAACAATGTAAAGATACTACACGAAAAAGAGTAAAAAACTGGATTTGTTAGAGAAGATGGAAATTACAAGGGCTAAAAGAAGCCCAGTTTTACATTGTGTTAATGATGTCTTCAATTTCGAACCTCAACTAATTTTTAATAATCTTGGCACTAATATTAATCGGCAGAAAGATAATGTATAAACTTTTCATTGGACCTGCTGGTAGAGTGATGGTCAGTATCTCGATGTGTCACGCCGGAGGCTCGGGTTCAAAATTCCTGGGTATATCAATAACCTTTTTTTATATTTTTTATTTATATATTTTTATGTCTTTTATTTGATTCAACTTTTATCTGCGCGTGTCAATACCTTAGTTTCTTAACCTCATCTCAGTGTGTATTTTAACATGTGACGTTATAGTTGTTTGATTTGTTCTTGTGATTTTAGTTAATGTCGAAGGTCTGTTTGAATTTTGTATATTTATAGTGATAGTTTTTGATTCTTATATTAATTGTAGGTCTGATGATGCCTGAAAAGGCGAAACACGTGTAACCGCATTATACTCTTTTTGACTGAGACCGAGGCTTTGTGTCTTATTTCTAGTTTAGTCATTTGTTCATTTTTATTTCTGTGGCAGTTATTTAAATTAATCTTTTCACCGTGTTTTTACTTAAAACAAGGATCTTTATCTTAAGTTAATATTTTGTAATAATTATGCGGTCCAACAAAACAGCTAACTGCTGTCAATATGGCTGCCGTAGGACAAACATTGTTTTCTTCCATAACAGTATGTGATAATTTAAAAGCAAATTTCATATATATATATATATATATATATATATATATATATATATATATATATATATATATATATATATATATATATATATATATATATATATATATATATATATATATATATATATATATATATATATATATATATATATATATATATTAGTGCATTTTTTCATACAGGACCCTTTTTTATAATTGTGGGTTTGCTATAAAGTTAGTTACAACAAGTGAATACTTTTTGAAGCTTCGAACTCAGAATGCCGAAGTCGCCAAGCCGAGCGGTGCAAGCACAAACAAAATATTTTATAATTAAAAATTAGATCCTTTTGCAGTGTAGATCCAAAAGACTTCCCCCAGTGATAAATATGGACACTGTTAGTTACCTAGTTGTTTACTTTAGATTATGTATATACAAGTTAAACTTAGTTCACTCTGTGTGTTTAATATTTTGTACTACACCCAGTACATATATTTTTTTTATAAATAAAACATATATATATTAATAAATCATACATGTTTATATTTAAATAAATTATTATGCATGCCAAAGTGAACAAATATATAACATTTTCGGAGTGAATATAATAAGAGTAAAAAGTTATCTTTACGATAAACCTTTAATAAAATTCTAGCTACAATAATTCAATCTATGGATGAAAGATTTACCAAAAATTTCAGTCTTTCTAAAAATTTTAATATTTTAATTTAAGAATTTTAACGAATTAAAAGGCAAAATTCCCCGGAACAGTTTGGAGACTCGGTCTGCAAAGCTAATGCAAATAAATCCCCTTGCCACCTCCGAGAAACTAGACAGATTCAAGGATGTTAAAGATTGAAGGAGAGGCTGCATTGATTTTCAAGTCTAAAGTGTATACAAGTTGGCAGAAGAAAAGAATTTTCAGCGAAGATTTTTCTGAAAAGTGACACCAATTGGGCTAAAGGAATCTTGAGCTTCAAGCATTTTATTATTCATTTGAATGATATAATTTATGAGATAGTAAACATGATTATGTTTAGTGGCGTTAAACTGGAAAAGGTTCTTTACTCCCCATTCTACGATTTTAATGAGGTCGTCGGTTAAATGTTAAGTCATTACCTTATACCTGCCAATTTCAGGCTTGGAAACAGGTTTGGAAAATTGTATGTTGGTGTGGAGTGTACTAATTACTGTACTATATGGTGAGCATGGCTGTTAATAGGATCGCTGGTAGAAGAATGCAGATCATTGATGTGAAAGATGAATAAGGTAGGTGAGGTGCCAACACTGAACTCTGTGGAACGCCTACGTTGATTTTGTGAAAATCAGATGAATGGCCATCAACCACTTCAGAGATAGTTCTGTCGGAAAGAAAACTGGCAATCAAAGTATAAAGTTTTGGAGGAAGACAATAGGCAGGAAGTTTGTTAAGAAGTGCATCGTGCCAGGCTTGGTCAAATGTTCAGAATATATCTAGAGCAAACTTGGGAAATAAATCAGTATTGATATACTTTTCCATTGCTTTTGGGAGTAGGGGTATGGTCTGTAGTGTACAGGCTGTACACGAACAGTTTCAGCGTTTTTGTTTTACAAAAACTTCATTTTTTGCTTTACCAGATGATTTAAGAGTGGAAAGGCGTTTTTGCAGAAGTTTTCATTAATGTTTTTGCAAGCGACCGAAAGGATCGGATACCATTTTGGTAAGAAAGAAGTTTGCCTTTTATGCGCGTGTTGAAGGCAACATCCAAGTACCTATTCAGTATGTTTATATATTGTTCAGTGCTTTTCTCATCACCTTCATTAAGGCATTAGACATAGATGGGGAGCCCGTCAAGGACAGAACTTAGGTTCACTAAGTCCCATTGTGCTATCCCTCAAGTAGGCGAGTCAGGCCAAGAGCCCAGTCCTTTTTAGAAAGGAAAGGACTTTCAGGTCGAGCACGTTCCACAAGCTCGGGTTCCACATAGGTGTCACCCAAGCAAAGCAGTCTGACGTTAACTACGATCAGACATCACATCGACAAACTAGATGCTCGTAGTTTCATCTACCTCAGCACAAAACCTGCAGTATGGATCGTTTTCGAGTTCAATCTTATGCAGGTAATATTTCACCAGCCAATGTCCAGTTAGGGCCCCGGTCATGGATCTAAGTTGGCCTCTGTTTAGTTTTAGAAGTCTATTAGACTCAGAACGGCTAAAAGGGCCTGATATGAAGATCTTAGACTATCTAAGTCCTGGAAGGTCGTGCCATTAAATACGGAATTCTTCGACAGTGCGATTCTTAATCCTAGCCTTGACAGCTGAACGAGCAATTCCAACAGCAGGTTCCGGCCCAGTGAAAGCAGTCTTGCTACCTTCCCGAGCCAGCTGATCCGCCCCCTTATTACCCCCAATGCCCTGATGGCCAGGCACCTTATTGGGGCTAACCCTATTGGACTCACATAGCCCCTCTCGGGCCCTCCTGCATTCAAGTGTTAGCAGTGAATTGACACCTTTATCAATCAATGAAACTAATTATGTATTCTATAAAATATTTATTCACCTATCTAAAAAATAATTATTTTTTTGGTGGGGGTCCTCTCGGCACGTTATTAATTTTAGGCCTCTTCTCAAGCCAACCTTTGATACGCGGGATATTGTGTATTTTTTCACCAAACGCGGTCAGATGAGGATATGGCTTTAAGAAGTCTGGGGTTCTTTCGAGGGCCGAGCTTATACCAGCTGCAAATGCCAAATCGGCCCAGGTGACCTAGAAAAAGAAAATCTCATGTTACTAACACTATTTACACTGAAACTCCAGCTAGTTTCACATGGCTTTGCTTTGATATTTTCACAGATTCTTGTAAACTGAGTTTAATTTTTGTTAACTGTAAACCAATTTGAAAGTGACATTTCTTAAATTAGGAAAACACAGGCCGAACAAATACTTCAAAGCACAGACATAAAATATTTATTCATAAATTTAGAGCTAGCAATGTAAGAGAAAGTTGATATTGGCGATAGATTTCATAACTTTAGATTAAATTGTTTTATAGTTGTTAAAGGACAATACAATAAACTACAGGCCCATACCTCTTTTAAACCTTTTTGGTAAATGTTTTGAAATAATATTTGTCAGTAATTATTTTTAAGCTCAAATCCACAATAAATTTAAATCCCCATGGTTTCTTCAAAAAAAGATCACTCTTAACAAATTTGGTGCCTTTTTTCAAAATGTTCTTATAAGTATGGAGAGGGGAGTGTCAAAATGTATCGTGTATTATACCAATTTTTCAAAAGCCATACAAAGTTCACCCTACTCTTCAAGCAAAATTGGAAAATTTCCGTGTGCACGGCAACCTGTTTGGTCTCCTGTCTTCAGGCCGCAATGAGAGACGTCAATTTGTGACACTAAATGAGACATCGGAAACTACAGAGGTGACCTCAGGGGTGCCCCATTGGTCTCTTCTGAATCCCTTGCTGTTTATGTTTATGTTTTTAATGATATCCAAGAATGTTTAACTTCTTCGCAGATTTCTCTCTATGCTGACGACTTAAAAATATTTAAATCTTTATCTTCTGCTTCGTATTACTCTGAATTGCTAGCTGAGATAGATACTTTCACTAATTAATTTAAAATAAATAAAATGTTTCTGAATGAGTTTAAGTGTAGTACTATCCTTTTTACTAGGCAGATTTCTCCTGCGCATGCCACTTTGTATCTTGATAATGTCGCCCTAAAATATGTCACTGAATTCAAGGACTTCGGAGTGACTCTTGAAAAAATTAATGTTTGAAACTCATATAAATAATATTACCCAAAAATCCTCAGAAATCTTGGTTTTGTACTAAGGAAGCATTTGTGTGTTCTCTGGAAATCCTCTTATATCAAATATATCAGTTTAATCGAAAATATTCAAAAAATAAATTAATGAACTCGACTGTAGATTTAATAGATATAGAAACTTCTCTACTTACAAAAGTAATCTAATATTATCTATCGCTTACAACATTTTTTTCGATATATGCTTTACTTACAGAGCTCTCAATAATTTGGTTGATTCTGAGACAATCATAAACTGAGACATCGACAAATTTTATTAGCACCTGCGTGTACTACAAATTATCTCATTAATTCTCCTTTACAAGGGTTCCTTAATCGTTATAATAGCATAAGTTATATTGGACTCATTTGAACCTTCTTTCCTTTAAAAAACGCGTTCGAAGATTCTGAAGTAATTCATGAGAGTTAAATAAATGAGCTTAATATGACTATGCCCAAATAATAAATATGGTATCCTCCAAGCTTCACCTAGTTCAATGTCCGAAGCCTCCAAGGAAATACCCTTAGTGCCAAATTTTAATGACAGGTGTATAAGGTAAGACTCGGCAAAAATTATGTTTAAAAATAGTCATGTGGAATAAATGTTTGCAATGAGATTCCCGAGTTATACCAGAGGCTAACTGCAGAGAAAACTACAAGGAGAACAGGCGAGAGCAGAGAGGACGTGGAACCACAACCTGCAGCCCCAGAATCAGTTAAAAATATTTTACTTCGTATTAAGCTTCTTTGATTCTTACCTGTGAACCTACTAATAACCCTGATGGACTATCAGCCAAGAGCTTGTCAAATTTTTCTAGGTAAGAAGCTTGATCCTTTTTGATTGCTGCAATTTTTTCTGGGTCTTGTTCCCTGTGCAATCTCGTTCTAACTGAAAAAAAAATGTAACATGATAAATTCACATCCACAGCAGATAAATAGAAAATGTAATAAAACATAAAATTGAAAGTTTCAGGGCTGAAATCAATTAAGAAATCATTGTTTGTAAATTTAAACCGTTTCGAATTGATATTACTTTCCAATGTTCTGCATACGATTAGAAGAGGCATCTTAATGGATCTGAAAGTGTGAATAGAGCAGAAAAGATGACTGGTACAATCGCAAGTGAAATCATGGAAAGTAATTTCAATATTTATGTTATCGACTTCATAAACACACAAACAAACAAATAAATGCATGCTTTATTGTCGCAGAAAATTGTTACAATTTTATGGACAAAGCGAAATTTACCTTAAAACAAGAAAACAAAAACAATTAAAAACGAAATATTGATCGAAAAAAAATCATAGTGTTCGATAGGTCAATGCAAATACATATATTGTAAATATAACATTCGTTATATTCGTAACATTGCCGTAAAGCGGTTAACAAATCCAGCGAAGTGAATAATTTCGATGACATTTTATTATCATTATACAAGCAAAATAAGTGAAGTTAAACAAAAAGTGTACTGAATTTATGAATGAATGAAATGAAATTAAATAATTAACGGGTTTTTTTTTCGGAAAAGTGCAAAACTAGGGATTGCTTTTAAATGTTTTGGAAGATGATTGTATAGTTTTATTGCGTTGTAAATAATTGATTTTTTTATTAATTCTGTGGAAGAAATGGGAAGGTATATGTCATGCCTAGAGTTTCTGGTAGGCTATACGTGTTGTGGCCTTTCCGGAAATGTGCTTATATGTTTTCTTATCAAACAGACGGTTTCTAAAATAAATAATGCAGGAAATGTCAATATTTTATGTTTTTTGAAATAGTATTGGCAGTGCGCTCTATTATTTAGACCAAAAAAAATAGCGGATTGCTCTCTTTTGAAGCCTAAAAATACTAAGAAATTGCTCGGTGGTACAGCAACCCCAAAAGAGAAGGCCATAGCGGAGATGGAATTCGAATAGAGAGAAATAAGTAAGTCTGGCAGAAGACAGGTCCAGTTCTTTTGAAACGATCGAATCGCAAAGCAGGCGGTAGAAAGTTTTTTAGTTAAGGTGTCAATATGCTTAAACCATTTTAGGTTGTTATTTATGTTCAAACCCAGGAATTTAACCGACTCAACGTATTTAATATTGCTGTTAAGTATCTGAAGTGGTTGAAAAGTCCCCTTATAAGATAAGACCACCGTTTTATCCACATTGAAGCAAAGCAGATTGGAATCGGACCAAGCCTTAATCATAACAAGATCGTTGGAAATATTAGAATGTAAAGACGTATCAAAATCACTCCATGTTATGCTTGTGTCGTCAACAAAGAGAGATTTTTCCATTAATTTTTAAGTTGATGATATCATTAATGAATAACAAAAGAAGAATAGGTCCCAAGACCGAACCTTGATGGTTGTTGGGGTGGTTTGTTGTTGAGGGATAAGTAGACGTCGCTAAGCAACGAGAACATGGCGTCACTGGTCCACTTGTTGGGTAAAAATCCAAACTGATCCGGGGATATTATCTGATGTTTAAGGATAAATGGCATAAGACGATACGTTGGTAACCTTTCAATGATTTTTGATAGCACTGGTAGAAGAGCAATTGGGCGATAATTGCAATGAAGAGGAATAATAATTAGAGCTGTTTTAAGGCATTCAGGGAATATACCTTGTATAAGGGATTCATTTATTAGTGTTGTAAGCGCCTATATGACCGGAAGCGGCAGGTTCAGGAATATTTTAATTGATAGGCCATCAGTGCTACACGTGGATTTGCTTGTGATGTTATTAATTTCTTTCAATAGTTCCATGTTGCTAACAGGGCTTAAGAAAAGGCTATCAGCGACATTTTTCGATGGAGGGAGAAACGAAAGAGGGTGCAAACTTGGCGAAATACCAGAGGTAACATTTTTGCTTACATTAATAAAATAATCATTTAGGTCATTTGGCCTTGGCAAGATCTGAGCCACAAGGTTTGATTTGTTTCTGAGGTCATTAATAATGGACCTGGTTTCCTCTGAAACGTTTTTAGACTTTGTTAGACGTTTTTGATAGTTTTTTTGCTGTTTTGATTAGTTTAATATTGCTGAGTTGATTAGTTTAATATAGAATTTTTTAACTGTTTATATAAAACATTATTAACGTAGTATTATAGTTTAATAACATTTTTTTGTCAATGATGCTTTGAAATATAGTGTAGTCTCATACTCCTTTGAGTAATGACATAGTTAATGTCGTTTTTCCACAATGTCGGCTATGTGGAGTAGGGAATTCCGATGGAGTCCTAGTTATATAATTATTTGTTTCCCAACATACCTTCTATACGAATCAAATCAATAAAATTGACTTAGAAGAGCATAGCATGAAGTTCAAAAACCATCTTTGAGCAGTCAGCGACCTTTTCTCGAATAAAACCCAAGTCAGTGCATTCTTACAAAGATATACCACCCATTCACACCATAACTGATCCTTATTCACTCTGGTAAGTATATTGCTCTGAGCATATCGTTCGCTCTTTAATCTTCTATGTTGAGTACTTGTAGCGCTCCATCATCCAAATGTTATTTCTCATTCACCAATATCTGTGGCTTGAGTAAATACCAGTCCTCATATTCTTTTCCCAACCGAAACCCAAATAACCATTCCATCATTTCTCCTGGACGGTGGCGTTGTACAAGACTTCCCAATCTTGAATCGAACAGATCTGAAATTCTGTGGCTTAAACTAGCCCTTAGAATTTCTACTTAATTTATTTGTTGTATCTATCACTCCCCATCAAACAATCTCTTCAACGAGCTCTTCGACTTTTGTTCTGCTAGTGGGCATTTCCTAATCTCTGAATTCCCTTCATCTCCTCAACGTAGAGCAGCAGAGGCCTTTTCAGTCAGCCAATTTCTTACCAACCTCATTAAAGAACCTACCTACTTCCCACGCATAGTCACAGATAGTCAAAGCCCATTGCCCATTGGACCTCTTCTCACCACTCACCCAGAGCCTTATCAATTTTTCATTTCCGCTCCTCTGGGTTCTTCTGACGATGATTTACTTACTATTTCCTGTCCAAAGCAACAGGAACTTATAGAATCCATGCTTCCTTGTATTATTTGGAACTATAACTCTGTTGACTGGGATGGGTTGCGGGATTGCAATTATTGCAATTATTCTTTACGTTTTAAAGTTTTACGTAACTACCATAATAAAAAAAAGGAATTTTTAAAAATAAAATTAATAAAGCGTTTTAATAGCTTTCACATCATATTATTTTTAAAATAATTGTTTATTATTTTATTCGGACTATCTCCGGTTATTTTTTATGTCGCAAATGCGGCAATCCGCTCAGGGCGGCATAATTGCTAGTGCGGGCCCTTCGACTGAGTATAGATTTGAAAAAGTTTTTTCCATGGAGAGGGACTATAATCTGGTACTGCTATCATAAATGATATGTGATACGTCATATTCCAAGAAGAACAAAATGTTTGAGAAAGTTATTCTCACAAATTCAAAAATATCACGTGCCTATCCAAAATCATTTCAAACAAAAATTTTACCCCGGTTAAAATGCCACGGTCTCTTCAGAAAATATCAAACCTTATTTCTACAGTCTCATATCATACAAGTTTTAAAAATCTATTTTTTTTAAAAATCTATTTTTGTCCAAATAAATCCTTTAAGTAATACTGTTCAATTTTACTTCCGCTAAATTCAACCGAATATCACCGCAAAAAATTCCATGATAAATATATACATGTAAAAACAACTTTTTACGTTGCTAGCAGCACGTAACGCCGCTTAACACATGTCAAAAGAGACCGCTAATATAGGCCGACATCAACGACTTTCTATTTACTTACTAAAAAACCTCGAGTAAGAAAGGCAGCGAATGAACGATCCATTGTATAGATAAATCCTAATACCCGTCCACGTATTAATAAAACATTATTCTTGTCCTTTTAACTTTTTTCAAGTCACAAGTTGCTTAATTTTTGTGTATATCGCGTAGAATTACCCGAGAAGGCATGGCAGATAAAAGTCTAGTTTAAGGGATTGAACTCGTCGCTCGGCCAGTTGCGCCTCCGCATATTTCGTAAAAAACGAAGTCTTTTATCAATGCTAGGACACAGTTATTCAGTAAATAGTTTAGTTTGAGTAACTGAACTCGTCGCTAGGCGGGGTGTGCCTCCGCATTTTTCGTAAATAAAAAATCGCTTATTACTTTAATTAATTAACAGTTAACTGAACGCGTCGCTCGGGTTCTTTAGCCATCATTCGCTTCCTGTGACGGGATCGCTAATGAATGAATTAACAAACTGCCAATTTATACCACGGTGTATGTAATCAATATCTTTGACATGAGAATAGCCTTGAATTTCTTTTCTTTATTGAAATAATTTAGTTATTTAATGCCACAAGTGTAGTACGCATATTAGTTTATAAGACAAGCTATGTTTCTCTGAAGCTAACAAGTGTCAGCCTTCACATTTTCTATGAAAATATTTTATTAATCTTTCTGTTGTATACAAGATGTACAATTTTTAATTATAACCATAAGTGTGTTGTGTTTTTTATTGGATATAAATTACATTGATGATATTTTAATCCATTTGAGAATTGTTCTACTAGTCAAGTGAGAATTGTTCTACTAGTCAAGTGATTTTACTTGCTTCACAATAAATAACTGAAAGTGATCTAATGAAGCCCAGTGCAAGAAAAGGACATTGGTAGTAAAGCAGATCCAGAGTAAGATCTTTTTTAATAATATTTGGTGTGACTTGAGTGAATTTGCCAATCACATTTCAACCGCTTATTTAAGAATAATTGTTTATTATTCAAGAGAATAATTTGTTAAAATTAATTGAGTGAATGAACAGGCGAACGTTTTAGTTTTAAGAATTTTATTTATTTGAAATGCATCAATTTACATTTAACTGATATAATATATCATTAGTTTTTTTGGTATCTCTGAGTTTTATTGATAATATAAATATTTAAGTGGTTCTACAAAAAAGCAAATTAGCCAAACAAAATCAGAACCTATGCAGTAGCGGCTCGTTGTTTTAAGAATGGGTGAAGCCCAGCGTAGGTAGGCGCACAGCGCCGTATTCGAAAATTTTTCGTCGTGCCACGCCCAAAATGGCTGTTTTTTTAACCTTTCTATGATGTTAATTATCCATAGCTTTGGAGCGGTTTTTAATACTTAGGGGAAATAATAGGAATGTATAAGATTTTAAATTTAATTTCTTGTTCTTAAAAAACAGTTATGTACTTACAAAAACAAAACTGCTTCCGCCTCCGATGATCCGAATGCACTAATTTACATTAATTCTATTTCTATAACAAGCAAACAAGCGCCTGCAGCAGCAGTTTTATGCCGCTCCCATCTCTGTTTGGCTTACGGATATTCACCATTGCGTTGCCATAGCAACTGTCGTAAACAAATTTAAGCGCGAAATCCGGCTGATTGTGATTCCGGGTCCCTCTTATGAAAAGGTGTTCAGCGCGCTATGTTTTTAAGTCATTATTATTTTTTGAGTATATAACGCACTAGTTTTGTTAGAAAATAATGGTATAATTAAGTAAATAATCTGAATTTATATAAAACAGTACATTTTTATAATAAAATGTAGATTATAAAATCCTTAATATTTTTAAAATATTTTTATTTTTAAGTAAATTGAGTGGAAAATGTAGGTGAAGCGGCGCTTCATCTGCGTTCTCCGGCGAGCCGCCACTGCACCTATGGTAGTACCAACCTACGAGTGGTTTTATTTAATTATTAATCTAGATAAATAAAGTTAAAATAAAACATGGTCCTTTGAAATTAGAAAATAGTTTATAAAGAATTTGTTTTCACTCTTATAGGTCGTATCTAAAATTGAATAATCATTTATGCCCCACAAAGCATATCAGGGGGTGCCATAGAAAGGAAAAAATAATATATATCAAATGCATTTCAAGACGAGATGGAGATTTGTTATTATAATATGTAACTTACGTGATGAATAATCGTCCAAAGTGTCAATTAGGGAATCAGCCATCAGCGCTTCCCAATCATCTTTGCCCAGAAGTCCAAATTGCTTAGCCAGATACCTCGCGACCGCGTTACTCGAGAAACCTGTTTGCCATCTATTTCTATCACTGGTAGTTTACCATAAGGAGTTTCTAAAAGAAATTTAGGAGCTAATAATATATTTATTAAGCAAACGTATTTTTGTTGATGATAGATATATATATATATATATATATATATATATATATATATATATATATATTTATACGTATATATATTGCTTTTGTATTCTTTGACTCTTTTTCAATAATATATTTTCTTAATTTTCTTGGTTTTAAGGACATTATATTAAACGACAAATTAGAATTAAATCATGGTTCTTGGAATTAGACCGTGTCAAAATGGAATCACTTTCTGACGTTTCGCCTTCGATTACACGAGGCATCTTCAAGGATCTTTACTTCACGAGATCGGAACACTGAATAGCTCGGAGAGACCCAGGCCGGCTGTTATAGACGACCTGTGTTTACCGGAGTGTGACTCAGTGTAACGATCGATTTCCACGATAATGATGAAGACTGAAGCCCGTATCTCTATTAAAATTGTTAGGATGCTTATAAATTTCAATCGATTCTCTAATTTTGCTTTTATACAATCCCGAAACCGGTGCAAGAACTTTGGTTTCTTTTACACTTATTACATGTCCAGTAGAATGTTGGTGTTCAGATACAGCAATATTGTACAATTTGTTTCTTTCTGATACATCGTTCATGTTCTAGTCGATATGGATCGTCCAGTTTCTCCAATAGAGACAAGGAATTGCATATACTCCTTCTGTTTGAAGGAATAATGTCCTTTGGCGATCACAAACATTGTCCAATTTTCTTGTGTATGTTGAAGATTGTATCTGGTGACATCAATATAAACCGGCACCCCCCCGTAACTTTTTATTTTTTGTCGTACAAAAGAAATAAAAATACTGACATACAGAGGATTTTTTTTACGTTATAAATCTACATTGTAATTCCTAGTAACTTTTCATATATACGAGAAACGACAAAAAGTACAATTTTCTTTAATGGAATGCCCTATAAATTTTTGCCTAAAATAAAAGATCTTTTTTTTCTGATTCCAAATATATAATATAAGTTGACATTTGGTTTAGCTGTTTTCGAGTTATTTAAGTTTAAAAATCAATTTTCATTATAGACTGTAACATTACTGGCTATAAAATAACAGCTTTTTGAGCAGTTGGCTATGGAAATAAACGATAATAGTAACAATGTTTCTGATATGACTTTGACATTTAAATCACTGTTAATAGAACTAAATCAATTCTTTTTGATATATTTTTTTTAAATGGTTTATTCTGTGGCAGGAAAATGAGAAATTGTTTGTATGCTGAAAATAATTATAATGCTTCTGCAACGCGACGTGCTTACATGGCAAATCATCCCGATGGTCCATTTCCCTCAAGATCGAAAATCAAGCAGATTTTCACCAAATTTAGAACAACGTCAGATTTGCAAGAAGAAGAGGGAACTAAACAATAATACGGAAAATCACGATTTAAATGTTGCTTTGCGTCTAGAAAATCCGAGTCAGTCACTGTGAACTACTTCAGGGAAATGCGGGCCCGTTAGGAGTAAAAAGAACTTCACGTGAATATATTAAGATGTTTTAAAGAAATAAATTTAGGCCATATAAATATCATACTGTTAAAAAATTAACTCAAAGGCATAAGAATCAACGACTCAATTTCTGCAATTTTATGTTATATAGAATAAATAACGAAAGAAACTTTATATATTATGGACCGATGAGTCAAGCTTTTCAATTAGTGGATTACCAAATCGACAAAATCTTCATCACTGGGCAGAAGAAAATCCCCAATTCACAAGGTAATTTCAATTTTCAGGTAGGAGAACAGTTAATGTGTGGTGCGGCCTGCTGAAGAATAGAATTAATAGGGCCCTATTTTTTCGAAGGAATGGACCAATATATCAGAATTTCTGGAAACTCATCTACAGGAAATGCTAGAAAACTTTTACCGTTAAGGCAGTATGAGACATAATTTTTCAACATGACGGTGCCCCACCATATGTGGACGGTGACGCGAAAACTTTTTTGGATGAGAATTACAATGAGTGGATTGGAAGAAATGAAATTATTTCGTGGCCTTCAAATAGTCCAGATCTAACCATGGATAATTTTTTTTGAAATTTATATTAAAAACAAAATATATAAACGTGATATGGACAACGTTGAAGATATAAAATATTTTATAACACAGGAAATAAGACATTTAAATGAAAGAAATCGTGATTTTATAGAGAGACGCAGTTGAAGACACTTGCGAAACGTTTATCACGAATATTTAATAGATAATCGTAAATATTCATTCTGATTAATTTGTTTTGTGTTATTTGGTTCATCTGTGTATTTTGCAGTAAAAATATATTGTTAATAAATTGTTGTTTATATTCAATTTTTACTTCGCTGTTTTATTATAATGCCAAGGTATGCAGTAATTTGACAGAACATTTGTTTATAATGTTTATTTCCGTAGCCAACTTCTGCTCAAAAAGCTGATATTTTATAGCCAAGTAATTTTACAGTCTATAATAAAATTGATTTTTAAGCCCAAATAACTCGAAAACGCCTAAACCAAATACTTGTATATATTTGGAATCAGAAAAAAATTTTTCATTTCAAAATTTACAGGGCATTCCATTAAAAAAAAAAATTGTACTTTTTGTCGTTCCTCATTATATGAAAAGTTACTGGGAATTATAATGCAGATTTATAACGTAAAAAATCCTCTGTATATTGGTATTTTTATTTTTTTTTTGTACGACAAAAATAAAAAAGTCACGGAGGACTCATGTAGCAACTTTTTGCAATCTTGTCTGTGGTTCCGTGTATATAAATGGAAGAACTACATTTCCTATCGGTAATTCCTTATTAGTATCATTTCGTGGAGTAGGATTATTATGTTTTCTTATTGATCGTCTAATATCCTCACTGCAATATCTATTCCCTCTTAAAGCTTGAGTCAGTTTCTTTGTTTCCGATTGTAAGGAATGTTGGTCACAAATCGCGAGGGCTCTGTAAACCAACGAACTACTAATTCAATTGCTTTTGTATGATGATGATGGAATTTGCGTTTAAGTATCTGTTCGTATGCGTTGGTTTTGTATATACAGAGTGTCCCAAGGAAGCATTCCCTTTCCTTTGTACAAGAACATCTAGAAAGGGAGTCGTGCCTTCTGATTGAATTTCCGTTGTAAATTTTATATTAGCATGTTGTTGATTCAGATGGTCAAGAAAGCGGACAAGGGGAAATGCCACTGTCGTCATGGACAAAACAGATTACGTAAAGAAAATACTACTACTTTTGGGCCAACGAAATTGAGAGACAGATAACCAACTTCATAAACGCATCCAACCTACCAGCAGAAGAGAAGAAGATGTTAAGACCAAGCAGCTCCAGGATCCCGAGGTTCTACGGACTATCTAAAATACACAAGGTTAATGTACCACTTCGACCTATCGTCAGTGCAATAGGATCTCCTACTTACAAAATTGGTAAATATCTTTCAAATATTCTTGATAATTTTACAGAAAAAACACATTCATATATTAGAAACTAAAATCAATCCAATTAGATTCC